>JBBJLS010000001.1:32921574-32937120 GCA_037577275.1 Bryconaethiops microstoma
TATCTCCTACTGCCAGGACTAAGAAGAATTGTACTGTGTACTATTTGTCTTGAAATGTACCAATACGTTTTTCTTACATATAACACCTGATATTGAGATAACGCAATTCCAGTAGAGACTGAACACGGCCTTATTAGAAGCACACTATCAAAACACACTGTAGCTCACTGACTGCATGTGTAGTTTTCATAGTCTAACAGTGAGCCTCTTTTTCTGAGGAGGAGGATTCTCTTTTCCTTTATGAAAGGCAGGTCCAAATCCCCCAGCCAAACGCACAGAGCCTATATCCCTCTAAAGCCCACCAGGAAAGAATGAGAATGGATGCATCAGTCTGCCAGCCAATGAGCTGTCAGCATCACACATGGGTGTCTTCCTGTTGCTACCTTTTCCATGCACGAGAGTTCTAGAAACACCTTTTACTGCAAAGCCCAATCCACCCAGCTGGATGCAGTAGAATGAATGAGTGCGGACTGAGGAAAATATATACGCAAAGAAATGCATTAGCTATATACAGCAGGCTTGTGAACCAAACTTTTTTTAACCCAGTGACCATTTTTACTGGCATATGAAAGTACACTCCACTGTACTGCATTCCTGACAGCGCTGAACAGATACACTTTACTCAATGACTATCACAGCGACATAAAATGAATGGACGGTCCATATGTACTTTGTAGGCAGCCATGGGAGCTCCACTAATGAACTGCAGGCCCCCCACCGTGAGAGCCTAGGCTAGAGGCTCGAAGTCCACCTTTAACTCCATCTGTAGTGCAGAGCCAGGGAGAGTGGAGTAGTGGGACAAAAAGGTCATGCTTCATCACACTACATAGTGAGGCTACACATTTGTGCTACCCAGTCTGTACTTCAAGGGACACTTTGGGCTTATTAGCTGTCTTTTTGCGGATTATTGTTAGACAGCGTGTATTTGTTAGAGACGTCTCAAATCAGTATTTCTGATCAGTACATCCTAGTGATTTAATATAAAAAATCTGACTGGTTGATAATTTCTAGGATAAAACAGATACGCCATTAAAGTACTGCATTATACTCTATAGTGGTATTATAAAGTATAACTACATTAAAGTGAGCAAAACAAATCCAGTTTAGGAAAGACATGCTACTTGCAAGTCACTATAGCAAATCAGTTCATTGTAGTGAGGGCTTAGTCTGATACCTGCAAAATAGCCAAACTCTTAAAAAACGTTTATTACATTAGTGTCCTATGTTACATAGCCCAGTGTTAAATAGCACAAATGCACTGGTAAAGATCAAAAGAGTATTAAGAAGCATTTTATTTTCTCCCCCTAATTCTTTTTTTAGCATGTTCTTCCTCTCCCTAGAAACCAACTCTTCCACAAAACCCTCCGTTCTATAAAGCAGCATGCTAACACCACTATGCTTGCCTATATGAATACACTAATGCGGGTGATTGCCAGGCTCTGCCGCGACTCCTTTCCCACCGGCCCTGCACTGTTCTGTGAAAGTAGGAGGAAGGCTTTGCACTGTTGTTAACCTCTTATCAAACAGTTGCTAACATTCTAAATTGTTTCCCCCTCAGCGGAGAACTTGGCAAGAACGCCTTTCATTCCTCCTGCGCTCCTTTCACTCCCTCCATCTGCCCGCATCCCAGCTCCCCTCAGAACAAAAACAGGTTGCAGGCAGAAACGCATCCCTGCACGCTGCCTTATATAATTAATCAACCTCGCTGAGAGGATATCGATGGACTGAACATCTAAAATTCTCCAGGCGAGGTTTTGCCTTAAAGCAACAAGAGAACAGAGAGAGTGCAGCACACGCTAGGATTGTTCCAGAGACTATGTGCACCCTGCTGAGGGTTAGAAACACAGAATCTGAGAGCACTCACGTTCATTTGTTCTGTAGACTCTGCCTGCTATATCATCTCCAGCTTTTCCTAAAGCAAAATCTGATTGTTAGAGCAAATGTCACAGGCGCAGGTGTTAGAGATGCATGAGAATGCATATATTATTCAATTTAAAACCTAGACAAGCAACATGTAAAGCTCCATCTTCTCTCCATCTGTCTTACTTTTGCGCTATATTCTTCTGTCTCCGTCTGTCTGTCTGTATCCGTCTCCCCCCTCTTTCTCTCTCTCTCTCTTTCTCTCTCTCTCACTTACCCTCTGCCAGTTGGTGCTGTTTTGACAAAACACTGCTAATGAAACAGTAAGCATCCCTCTGGTCCCACTCCTCCTTTCTGGGATAGCAAATTAATTTTTCCTCTGTACTGATTAAAAATTTACCTACCACATGCAGCGGAGTAACAGAGAAATATGCAAATCTCTTCCATTTTCCACACTTATCTCCATATCAAATGTTCTAGAGATGTATACTTTAGAAATAAAGCTCATGTGCCGCGATGTAGAAGAAATCTCAGCATTTTACAGTCCGAGTACAAGTGCAAATACCAGCATCTTTTAGGCTCTCATGATTATCAAAGAGCAACATTTATATCTGAGAGAGCAGTGGACAGCCTTGTAGTGCTAAATCAGGCAGAACAAATCATATAAAGGGAGAACATGCCATATCCAAACACTTCACACACACAAGCATGCACATGTACACACATGCTAGAGATTATTAAATTAACTAAAACTGAGATGAAAAATTGATTCATTTTCATTAACTGAAATAAATAAAAAAACATTTGAATCAGAAACTGAAAGAAAATAAGAATTATTAAAAGCAAAAGAAATGTTGTTTGTTAGTGAATAGCACTGAGCCTGACTAGCACTTTCTGTCTATCTATCTGTTTCTAACTATCTATTTGCAAGAACCACACAGAGAAACAATCTTACACTAGAATGCAAAAAATAAGCTTTTAAAACAGAGATAATGTAAACATAAAAGAGCAGTCAACCATAAATAAATACTATATTCAAAATTACAACTCCTGTAACAGTCTCTCTCTCTCTCTCTCTCACACACACACACACACACACACACACATTAATATCACAGCAGTAGTTCTGGAGCTTAAGAGTAACACGCAACACCATCACATTTGTATCCGTAGTCCTAGAGCTAAAAACCACAACAGCACACATACTCTGAGCTATTCCATGTTACTCAGGACAAGAACAAACCGTAGTGACTCAAACATAATACCACACTTTTAATACTCAACATTTGTCTTTTAGAAAGGTAAAGATTCATTGCAGTGAATCTGAGGTATGAATTTTTGTTACAAACTTTCCTGTTAAACCGCCAATGCAAATCTCATTAGAAATGGTAATGATTTTAACTGTAATTATAATTGCCCCCACTCCTTGTACTGTACTAAAGGATGCCTGTCTAAAAGTGTTCCATATTAAAAAACCGACTTCAGACATTTATACTGACATGCTGGGTAATTACGAGAATAATGCACAAGCAAAAGCTTTAAACTGGTTTCAAAAACGGCTCTGATGGCTTTTCTGCACAGCTGAAAGATCCAAGATCCCATTAAAGTATTTCTGAAATTAAATTATGAAACAATGCTTTTTATAGAGACCAGAAAAAAAATATGACTTCAATCACCTTCCTATTTAAATCTTGTGGCACTTCACTAATTAATTCTATTGAAACGAATCTAATTAAATTGGCCTAATATAAAGCAGCTGACTGCCATCTCCGCACACAGACACAAAGCTTGTAATAGTCAGGTTATCTGCACAGTCCACAGCCGCACTGACAAGACTAAGCCTTGTAAATACAGCCCCTTCTCACTCCTGCCTCAGTATCTACACTGCTGAAGAGAGACCAGAGAATTCCCACAGCTTCACTGCCTCCGCACAGGGAGCGCTTTTTTTCAGGTGTTCGAGAAGGAGTGGAGGTTTTCTCACTCTGAGAACATATTGTTCATTTTGTTTAATTGACAGGGAAAAATAAATTTCAAGTCCCTTCTTTAGCACCTTCCCTTGGAATACAGGGCCCAATTAAGAGCTTTCAGACAAAAGGAGATTTGGAGTGGCAAACTCTCCTCTCTCTCCAGCAACATTTTCCCATGACAGAGCGGGAAAATCCTTGACTCCAGAGTCACACACACACACACACACACACACACACACACAGAAACACAGAAAGAGAAAGAGAGAGAGAGAGAGAGAGAGAGAGAGAGAGAGAGAGAGATGCTATGTTACACTTTGTTCTGGTAATCCTGTATTACACACAGATACTGTTACGTGGTCTGGGACACTCATCTTCAATGACTGCTTTTACTATGGTAGTATGGTGTCCTTACATATAAGGCAGCACCATTTCATTTAACATTTTTTGCTTTTTAAACTGTAATGCATGGCACTGCATACAAATGAGCACCAAAGCCCAGCAATATATGTTTGGGACATTCTCCCCTCCTGTGTGCTCCAAGGAGAATGGAGAATGAGAGGCATTTAATATGACATGATTTAACATGGGCCTCATATGTGATATTCACAGGTATTCTATTAAAAAAGCAATTAGGAGAAAAAAAAAAAACCAAATACAGTAATTCCAACATCAGATTCATTCACAAGAAGGACGCGATAAAAATGTACTTTCCTTTTTTTTTTTTTAATGGAAATGCAAAATGCAATGAGCAAAAATAGAATGTCTATACCAGGAACATATGAGCATGTTGAAAAGCTAGAAGCAGGTATTTCCACTCTTAACCATTTTTCCCTTTGCTAAAGTTGCAGCAGCACAGGCTTGTGAAGTCAATCAGGATGAACGGCTTTCCAGTTAAAAATCTATTGCGGCACCTGTTTAAAACAGCCTCCCCTGACTGAGATACAGAGTGCAGTCTTCATTCATCATTATATCAATCTCAAACATTGGAGGGCTTTGAAATTTGATTTACTGGAGCTGGGATTAACTCGAGCAAAGCAAATATTTGAATGAAACGGATGGCTTAGACGACTGCGAGACATGTGCTTTGAAACGTGTTTGAATTATGATAAATTAGATTTCAGCCTTAATAAAAATCTTACAAGCAAAATATGTGCGAGGCTAGGTTAGGCTATTTGATCTGGGTATGCCTAGGATGTTTCATAAGAGTGTGCGGTCTACACACAACGACACCTATCCACATATTCCCTGCCTGAAAACAAAGACAAACCAATACTATAAATGACTATTTAAATATATAAAAATATCACTGTACCTATTGTCCTCTCTGTTTATCCTGATGCAAGAAATATGTACCACTTCTATAAACAAGGTTAAAGAAGCTTAGGAGTATTACACTAGCCTGTACTGTGCTGAAGATATTTATTGGACAGGTACACATGGTCTGCCATTGTTAGTGTGTTTGTGCTTAGCTGTACAATACATAAATGCCTTTGCTTCTCCATTTTTCTCCATTCACATGGGAGGAAAGTGTCCTAAACACAGAGTTATTGGATTCCTTTAGCTTCAATTTAAGACCAAACTAAAAGCTCAAGTATACCAGAGGTATTTACAACATTTACAACAAAATTTTAATTGTGCCAGCGTATGGTAAGTTTTGATCCTCATGGTCATATTTCTAGCAGACAGCGTACTCGTACAAATTCCATCCAGCACGGATACCCTTTCGCGCATTACTCCATGTCATCGAGGACAGACAGTGATAAAACTTTTCACTCAGGCCAAAACAAGCCGAAGCAACAGAGGCTCTTTTCTGTATCTCTAGAGAGACATGGAAAGAGAGAGAGAAGGGCTGATTCGAGAGAGACAGATAGAGAGAGACTGTGTGTTTGTGCGTGTGTGTATGTGTGTGTGCGAAGAGACATTTGTGTAGGCATAAAAAATGGAAATGCATACTGGCTGGATGAGTGTGAAACAGGCTAAAATCAGTCTCTTTTGTCTGTGAATTATCTGAAAAGAGCCCAGCTAACTCAGGTCTGCGTCTCGGCTGAACCCTGCGTACACTGCCAGCCTGCCTTCAAACAGCTCTTTCTGCTTCAGCTACTGACCCATTAACTATATTGTGTACATATGCAAAAGGGAGGCAGGCAGGTGTCCGGACAACACTGGAGCTATGTTACTCCTGTTCCATCCCTATAAGAGAGCAAAGAGAGAACAGCAAGACAAAGCATGACAGAGAGAAAGAGCATGAGAGAAAAAAAGAGCATGAGCATGTGAGAGAGAAATGAATAGAGCACGAATGAGGGAGGGAGAGAGAGGGAGAAAGGGAAGAAAAAGCATTACAAAAAGAAGGAGAGGAAAAGGCATGAGTAGGAGAGAGAATGAGCATATGAGAGAATGAGAGAGAGAGAGAGAGAGAGAGAGAGAGAGGGCAATTTAGGAAGAAAGTATGACAAAATGAAAGTGGGAGTAAGAGCATGAGAAAGATATACGAATAAATAGACAGAAAGAGACAGAGAGAAAAAAGATAGAAAGAGAAAAAGAGAGAAAGAAAGAGCATGAGAGAAGAGTATGCATGTGAGAGAAAGAAAAGCATCATAGCGAGAAGGAGAGAAAAAGAGTGACCGTGTGAGAGAGAGAGAGAGCAAATAAAGAGGGACAGAAAAAGAGAAGTGGGTGGAGGGGAGGAGGAGGGAAAGGACTGGGGAGAGAGAAATAGAGAAAGAAGAAAAGAGAAATAGAGAGCAGAAAAGAGAGAAAGAGTAAAAAGCAAGAGAGAGAGAGGCAGAGGCAGATAGAGAGACAACATGCAGCAGAGCAGAAGGAAAAAAAATTTTAAAAAGGAAAGGATGAAACAAAATTGGGAGAGGAGAGAGAGAGAGAGAGAGGAGAAGGAAGGCAGGCTGGGGTGGTCTCGTCCTCTAGATGGTTCTATAATGCAGTTGCTGGTGAAGCAGCGCTCTGATGGACGAGTCTCCCCCTCTCTCCCTCTAATCAATTTATTTAGCAACTAAGATAAATATCCCACACTGACGTGGAGGGATTAGAGAGGGCTCGTTCTCCCTGCCACTAAACCTGCTGCTAAAGCAGGATGGGCATTAGTGGAGGACACGCTGTCTGTCCGTTTATCGGTCTGACTGACCAAGTCCAATGTAAAGCCTTGGCTCATGCATACATATTGATCTGATTATTGAGCTGATAGAAGACTGTGGCCTGATTCAATATTACTGAATACCATGATACCTGAATTGGTTTCATTTCCTGTGGAAATAGCTTGCCTGAGTGTGATCCATTTAGAAACTTAGAAACTGTACAGTGCTCTACTGTATTAGATTTTGTTTCCAACATACTGTTATGTATGTCTCTTACAGTACATGTGTACAGTACTGCTCAGAATCTCAACTGCTAATTTGTGGGGTCATTTATGGTAGCAAACAATATGACTGTGCTATATTTACATTACAATATCATTGATTTATATTATAATAGCAGTGAGGTAACATAATAGTAGTAGTGATACTAGTCATAAAATGTTCATGTTCACTGTTAACTAAATCCAGAACTGAACAGAATCCAGAACTAACTGTACTCTGGTGGACCTTCAAGTCACAGACAATGATTCTGGCTACCTACTGTCATTTATGCCAATTTTGTAACAACTGTGATAGACTAATCAATGGTCCGCATTATTTCTAGCTCCATCTAGATTATCCTGATTCAGTACACTTGGCACCTTGACAAGAAGAGTAACCGTAGTACTCAGAAGGGTATCCATGATGATCAAATGTATGGTTTTTGAATTTGTAACTACACTAATTTATCGCTGAATTTGCAGTTCTGCACTGTCCAGTGTAAAAGCTTTGGTTCTGGAAGTGATGCTGCTAACTACCACAGAGACTGTACCTCTTTAAGGAAGGACTATGTTCAACATAACCTATACACAGAAATGAGAAAGGTGGGAATACTGTTTGCCATTCAATTTAAACCCATTGGTACATCGGTACTGTCACCAAAACGGTGCTTCATCATTTGACAAAAAACAGTGTCAGTGCCACCTCCCCTTACTCCTACTCTGAGGTGAGTCATTTTCCGTTGCAGTGAGATTCTCCCCAGTTGGGAGCTGGAGAGTCTTCAGCTGTCGGTTTGATTGCTCTTGCCTGAGGCATTAGGTTCAATCCGCCATGTCGCACCTCAGTAGTTCCACACAGACGGCTGAAATCTGACTCAATTTACCTCAGGGATTTGTTAACTTTCACATACATTTAGCTGTGCACTTGGCCAGCTCAAATTGATAAACCTGTTGCCCACACAGTGGTGTTCTTTCATGGGGCAGACTTTCTGGAGGAGCCACTTTCCCCCCAGACAGTGCTTTCTGTCTATCTCTCTGTATCTGCACCCATCTTTCTCTCTCTCTCTCTCTCTCTTTCTCTCTGAGCGTTGGTGTGTGCATAAAATAGACCACTCCCCTTACTTTACTGTGATAGGATACACCCAGATACCTATTTTTAATCACTGATAGTGGTGCAAACAGACATTGTGTTATTTTTTTATCCTAAAATTGTTTCGCTCCTCTAATTCTTTTCCCTCTTTTTCCCCTTTCACTCTCTCTTCTCTATAAGGGAATTAGAAATAAAGTTTCATTAGCGAAACCAGAGGGAGAAATCTGCACTTTATTAACCCACTGGAGAGTGTGGTCATGCAGTGGCCCCTCCAGCCACAAAAAGCCAATATCAATCTCCCACCAGTGATGAATTTCCATTCCAACTCTCAAATGATAGATATTCCTTAAGAGAAAAAAAAAAAAAAAATAACAATAATAAATGTGATGAAAAATAGGGGAAAGAGGAAAACATGCTGAAACCCAAGAGAGGACATAGAAAAAGTTATTTAAATGTAAATAAATAGGAACTTTATCTTCTCTGGTTCCTCTTAAAGTTTGGCTGCTTTATCTTAGAACTCCTCTGGCTTTTCTCTCTGCAGAAGCCCAGTCTATTACCCAGCCTGTGCTGCGGGTCATGGCGGACAGCACAAGAGAGGTTGTCCGCAGCCCAGACCTGCCTGCCGGAATTAATGTGGTTGAAGACTAGGCTGGCAGCAGCATTGCTATCAGCTTAAGACCGTTACCACATGTCATTTGTCATTTGTATGATACCACAGTACACCAACATTTAATTTTCTGCTGCACTTTATCAGCGCCCTGACTTCTCTTTCTTTCTCACCGGTCCATTGTCTTTGACCTATATACATAACGCTCAGGCAGACAGATGAGCGCAGAGGCGATGTCCCTGACAGGCCTCACACTCCTGACAGCCTTGTTGCCACAGCAGCCTGCCCAGAACAGTGAAGCACTTCCAGATATGCCAAGAGCCAGACTCATGCAAAGACTCTGGAGGTGCTGCTGATTTGAGGCCAGTTTTGACCTTTCCTTTTGTTAATAACGCAAATACAAAGATTCAGTGAAGCTGATCCAATATCAGCAATCCATCCAGTAATTCATTGCTCTCCTCTTATTACAAGAACAAGATACTACGGAGAACATGATGCCTTAGATGGCCCACCCACATAGGTACACTGACCTCTGCTATTGCATACTAAAATACTCACAATTATCAGAATGTTCCGTTCAATTATGATTGGTTGTTGGCTCGTTTGTGTATGCACTTGTGTGTGCCTTTTTTGTTTGTAGTGCGTCTGGAAACAAACTTCTAAGCCAAATGCTAGTTGATCACCAATAGCAAGCAGTTGTCTGCTCTGCATACTGCGACAAAAAGCCTTTCTGAACAAGATTAACGTTTTGTTTTATGTAAGTGGTGTTTGGGTGTTTGCATGCAGGTTTCTGATTCTGTTTTGGTTCTGCCTGCAAACAGCCAGCATCTTAATGTTTGTCAACTACATGTAGCCACCACTTAAAGAACACTTTAGGGAGGAAGGGTTCCAGTTTTTTTCCCCCCTGATGTGTCACTGTCCAGTCTAATGCACCATGAAAGAAAGCTGAAAGAAAATACATAATAGACATTAGCTATACAAACCATGAGGCAGGACAACAAGAAACATGAAAGACAGGAGAACCTGTAATTCAATGAGATATCCTTCCTAAGGTATTATTAGACTACAGATGGGTGTGATACAAGAGCATGTGAAAGAGGAAGGGGGGGGGGGGCTATGAAAAGAAAGGGGGAAAGGGGGGTGGAATATGGATGGCAGAAACACAGATGTAAAAGCTTTCAGAAACCGGGCTTAGGACACAAGCTCCATCACCAAAGCCATGGTTAATAACGATGAGAGAGGCAAGCAAGCCATTACATCATGAGAAAAGGAATTGATCATCTGACATATGATGAAATAATCTGCTTGCAGTCTGATGGCTAAGTGCAGGAAAGCACATCCTGATGTAAATGTGGGTGATGTTGACAGAAAATGGTGAGGTAGACCAAAACCATGTTCAGTTTTAGGAAAGTCACAATTTTCAAGCTATTAGATGCACCGAACTGACATAAGCCCTGACCTTTGTAGAAAGAGAGAGGAGACTATGGGCTAGTTGGCTCCAAAGGCAAGCCATTTTATTTCAGAGAATGACATAACTACACAGGCATGATTTAAAATTGAAAGGAAAGCATTACAAGTGGTAGTCCTGCTATCCAAGCATTTTCATGCCACTGGAGTCTGAAGGAGCCAATCATATTCTAACACTTTTGACTCTAGATTACTTTGTTTGTGAAATAGCTGCAATAGCTACAATTGAAAATGTGTGATATAAATTCAGTTGAACTTCCACTAAGAAGAAAAAAACACTAAGGTTTTAAAGGGTGACTATGATATCATTATTTTTCTTCAGTGATACTGCCCTTGGGCAACAGTGGGACACAGTGGACGTGATTATGAGATGTAGAAGGACAGCATGTCGGAGTCATTTAGCACTCGTTTGCTGCTCTGCAGAGAGTGGTGCCCCTGTTGCTATCCTCATTCCCTCCAGCCAGAGTGATCCTATGACCTGGCCTCCCACAAAAAAGCCCCATAGCGCCAGACATGGTTATACTGCCATCTCATAGTGCTCCCATTACTGCAATATCGGCCCAGGAGCCCCTGTCCACTGCAGTCCCTGTTCACCTACACACACTAAGAACAGCTCAGATACAAGCTACTGAATCAGGTAAAGTGTCAGAGGTTAGAAATGAATAGTATATAAGCCAAAGCAACTCCATAAACGTCATCTGTCACTTCTGTTTTCCATCCAAAACAGACTTAGTCCTGGAGACCACACGCTTTACTGTGAAAAACCTTTTTTTTTCAATCATATCATCTATCAACATCTGTTCACCAAGAAATAGAATTAGCCACCAGTGTACATTCCCATACAGGCCCGAAAAGCCAACTGAGGTCTTTCCCATCATTCCTGAAACTCAGTCAGCACAACTGTCATTAATAAGGCAATGAGGAGGATGGCCCTTTGAGCACCCCACTGATATAAATCTAGGTGCCTCTGGAGCGCAAGCAACCATTCCCCACTCTCTCTGAGAGAACGGCCATAAAGACAAGAGCCGAATGCTTTTTTAAAGTGCACTTCCCTTTAACACCACTCTCTTTTACAACTTTAATTAAACACACTACTGCTGCAAGAATGATTCTGGATACTTGAACAGTGAATATAGTGTTGTGATTATGTGGGACCAACACCTATTGTTTTACATATAAATGACATATTTCTTATTTAATAATAAGAATGTAATATGGCTTTGTACTGAAATCCATTTTAAAGGTACATATACAATATCTTTGACTGTACACCATAAATATAAACAAAAGTGTACATAAGTATACATAGTGATAAACAATGATAAGGAACAGAAGAGAAAACTATTGGTCTCCTCATCTGCAAACGATTCTAGCGCTTTACAATAGATTGAAGTACCAAGACATATTAGTAGAGAAATTCCTCTCATCGGTTATGAAAAGGAAAAAGATCAAGGAGAAGACCTCCATTATTTCTACATACTCCAATACACTGTCATACCATTCAATCCTCATGAATACACACATTTACTGTCATATGTCAAGCGTGACTATAAGTGGCCACTTAATATTTACAGATTCGAAAAAGTCATTGTGTATGCTAATTTCAAGAGCATACGTGCACCAGATCTCACAGGAAATATGAATACAACATTTACAAATGTGAATATTAATGACATAGCAAAAAAACATGAATTACTAGTCTTTCGTATGTAAAATTATATTTATTTAGACGTATGAAAACCTTATAACTCCATCTTTTCAATGTCTGAAAGTGCCATTTGTCCTATACATCGTAAGAAGACTTCATGGTGAATGGACCAATAGACCAATGGACCAAATTGCTTGGAATATAATCTTGCTAAATTAATGAACAGTATTAACTTCCTTCTATTAAATCAACAAAAAAAAAAATTTGTGATTTGTCCTGTGTAAATTCCAGTACATGCCATATTGTCATATACGCTCTCATAATGTACTGGGGAAATCTGATTCTGCTATACGTTGTAATCCAGCATAGCAACAGAGAGCATCCTGAGTGCATACCTTATGCAGAGTATTAAACATGACCACAAACATGGCACCAGTGGAGGTTTCCATGAGCTGCTCGTATGGACTACCATTTCCAGCTTGTGCGACAGAGGGATGGGGTCCATGCTGGGCCAGAACAATGCAGAGGACATGGCCGATATTTACATCTCCCGCTTCCAGCTTTTGGCCTGATGTAAGGCGCGCTCTAAAAGCCAGCATTTCACTGTTCTATGATGTTGCCATTCATCTGTTCACAGCTTCCAGCTCTAAACCAGGGCTTCAGCTCCACTCCTCTTTCCCCCTCTCTCTGTTATGCCCCACTATTTCCCTCACCCTCTATACGCCCCCACCCCTCTCCACATTCAAGTCATCCCCTTTTTCTGTCGCTCAAAGACCCCTCACTGTGGCCATGTCCAAGCCCTCAGCTCCCATTGCACTTACTCTTTCATGTGTTCTGCTGGTTCACGTCCATTCCATGTCATGTCCCTTGTAATTACAGGTTTGTTTTTTTTTGTTTGTTTTTTTTCAAAGTGCTAGGGATGGGATGGATTTCATTTAAGAAGACAGTTGGACATGAGGATTAAAAGCGAGATGTAAACATTAAAATTAAAAAGGAAAAAAGGCATTATGTTATTTTTTTCCCTTTTCCTGAATCAATATCATTGCTTTGACTGCTGTGGGTGAGCCCACTGAGCTGGGTGTGAATTGAATGTGTCTGAACAGATCACTAAGCTTTGAGTGTGAGCCTGCCAGCCAGTCGGGAACAGGGCTCTGACTGAACAACACTTAAAGCATTCAGCCACAGCCAAGCGCGGGGTGGAGGGGGGGTGGGGGTGGGGGTGGGGGGGTGGGGGGAGGGGTTCGGGCAGGGAGGGAGGGAGGGAAGGACAGAGAGAGAGAAATAGAGAGAGAGAAAAGAGAGAGGGAGGAGAGGGAGATAGATAGAGAGCAAAAGACAGAGAGAGATGAGGAAGCAGGCACATGGGCTCAGTGGAGAAAAAGGGGAGAGACAGACAGATGGAGACAGACAGCACAAGAAAGAAAGAGAGCAGAAGACAGAGTGAGGCAGAGAAAGGAAGCGGAAGATGGACTTCTAACCGGAATAAAAGGTCTGATGGAATGGGCACATGAAATGAGACTTGCCATACCCAACTCTGGCACACAATGGTGCATTAAGTGAATGAGCGGATTAGGAAATGTCTTGCTGCCAGTGCAGGCAGACAGGACAGAGAGGACGGTACAGTATGACAGGCCACACCCAGGGGCTCTGCGCTCCAGAGGAAGGTGGAGGAGCCATTTCATTCCCTATCTCTGTTCCCATCAACCACATTCATCTTGCTCAGACAACTTGCTCCAATCCATAAAACAGGCATTAATATGAAGCTATCACCCGGCTAAGAATTTTCATTTTAACTGACAAGGTGCCCCATTCATCATAGGTGGCGTGTCTCTGTGCTCCTGGACTGCTGGAGAGGAGAAGGCGACACTTGTGCTGTTAAAGTAAGTCAAAGCACAGATCCTGAGAGGAAAAAGTGCCACAAAGCTGTTCCAGCCACGGTTTGCAAATGATAAGTCCTTTTTCTGACCAGGCCAATATTCGTGTTCGAAGTTGGGATCAAACAAAAATATGACCTGTCTGGGGGCCTATGGGGAGTGGTTTGGAGAAGTGTTGCTCTAGAGAACCTTTCAATAGGTCATGCTTCAAATAACTTTTTAAAGGAGATGTTAAAATATTGGGGGAAAAAAATTAAAAGAACCTTAAGATTAATATAAAGGTTACCTCTTATTACAGTTTTCTTAGCAACATACAAGCCAAGAACCATTTAGGAATCTTTATTTTTAAGAGGGAATAGATGCTTCTGTTAGGTGGCTGACATCATACTGACAATAATTTACTATAAACAAAACCCAGAGATTCTTTTATTGTCAGAATGTGTGTAATAATAATGTTTGAAGATTCATCTACACATTTACACAATTACACATTTTGCCATGAGGGTGGGCTGACGTACAGAAACCTTCCAATTTTCGATATGTAATGTCTGTCTGTTGGCATTTTATACATGGCACATGTAGGAATATCAAAGTGTTTTATCAGTGCCATTTCTGGTGCCTCCTCACAACAGTAAATGTACCTGTAGCCCTGTTGTCATGTCTTTAACTTTGAGGATCTGAAGCATGCTCTCTCCACACAATGTAGAACATAATTCTGACAGACAGGTTCTTCCCAGGTTCCAAACACAAAGCTGAAAGGCCTCTACAGTGTTTGGCAGAGCGCTCATTAAAGGATCCACATCAGAGGGACAGTGCATACAGCGCAAAGAGTTAAACGGCGCTGAGCTGAGACAAAGCAAGACAGAAGAAAACAAAATGTTCTAAATGTCTGCAAATGGTCCCGATACAACATTAGCAGAGAGGAGAGGGCCATAGGGGAGAGAGAGTATCCATTTTAATGAGTGTCACAACTTAACAAAAATGTTCTCCGTTTCCATTCCCAGCAATTTTGCTGGTTTCATCGTAAACAAGCAGGGAGAAATATCTTCTGACAGCATCGCCTTGATATGGTAAACAGGCTGGCTTTGAAGTGAAGCACCAGATTATACAGAGCTGAAGTGAGATTTTTAAGATTATTCTTGTTATATCTAATGATGCAGTTCATCGAAAAATAAACACACTGACATTTGCGGCATGAAAAACAATTTAGGAGGCCTCTCAGAAAAAAAGAGAGAAGGGGGGGGGGGGTGAGGGGGGGGCTATAAATGTTTCCCTCACAGTAGAATAATGAATGGGGCATGGTTTGGGTTATGGTATTACTCAAATATTTATGATGAATATTGGGGAGAGCATGCCAGCAGACTTGTAGGACTTCCTGTGGAATGTGTCTGGGCCAATGAGTCTGGGCGCACAGTATGTGCCAGCCTTCACAGTGCCCTCCTCTTTCTCACACACACACACACACTCCCTCCTTCCTCACACAGCAGATGCTGTGCTCATCTGGTGTGCTACACAGTAACTGTCCAAATATTGATGCACAGCTCCGTCACCCACTGCTTTCTGTTAACCCTTCACCACTTGGCCACTGTGTTTGTGCCTGCATAGCTATTGTGTATGTGTGTGTGTGTGTGTGTGTGTGTGTGTGTATGTATACACATATATATATATATATATATATATATATGTA
>JBBJLS010000001.1:32941445-32970567 GCA_037577275.1 Bryconaethiops microstoma
GGGGTGTGTGTGTGTGTGTGTGTGTGGGTGTGTGTGGGAGAGAGAGAGAGAGAGAGAGAGAGAGAGAGAGAGAGAGAGCATGGATGAGTTTGTGTGTGTGTGAGTTGGCATACAGTTGTGTATGCATATGTGTAGTCTGTCTGTAGAAAAAAAAAGCATTTTCTTTTAAAATTCTGCAATTTACAATTTCTCAGGAGCAGAAGGCTAAGCCTTGAGATAAATATGCAAATTCACATGAACTGCCAATACAAGCTTTTTGTGAAAATTAATGGATTCAACAACTACAAGTCAGGGGGAACAATACCCTTTAGGGGGGCCCCCTGTCTAAAGAAAGCATGCGAGATTCAGGAGCGAGGATCTCTTCTATTTAGTCTGTTGCATGCTAGAGGCAGCTTATCATTATGGTTTGCTTCTACTGCCTTGTTACAATCATACCGTATAAACATTCATAAGCATCCTTATTCATAAGCATTAGCATCAGTAGTATATATAATATGAGTATCCAAGACCAGTTTTCTATCATTCCATCCTAAGCGGTGCCCACATTGAAGACATAAGTGCTTCGTTACTGCTTTATCTGTCCACTGTTCTAGGGAAGCAGGAACAATTAACCCTGCCTTCAGCGTGATTGATATAGGCTTTGCTTTCAATTTGTTCCACTACACAGATCATGAAATTCGCAATGTGCCCATCCTTATTGACCTACACTTTCAAACACAGGGGGCTACAATGAGATGAAAGGAATTAAAGAGAAGGGAGCCGCACAGCCATGAAATAATGTCTTAAAAAAAATAGACGTGACCTCACAAACCCTCGCCTACTTCAAGTGCACTCTGTAGAAAGTTGTTTTCTATTCAATTGAAAAAGTTTTCTATATATATTTTTTTCCATCTTTGAGTGCTGCCTGAAAGCTGAAGGAGAGCACTTGAGGTGCTGGAAAAGACTATCTTGCAAACTAATCAAGGTTATCTTGCAAACTAATCTTTCAAATGTGAGTTCCTAAGCAGAGTCTGTAAATCTTTAAGAGGCAATGAAACAGGCTGTTTGTGGCTTTCAGGTGTACTTATATACCATAAACAAAACATTTATATTCTGTTGAAAATTAAATATCTGCTTGTACCTACACTGCACTGTCTAGATGAGTATACGTAAACTCACATTTACAGGTTTCTCAAACTGGTGACTTTTACAGTTTCATAATGTTGAATGTAAAATTTAAAACAAAACTAAATATGACTAATAGGTCTAAAACCAAAAGCAGAAAAATCACTATCAGAATCTTTTTTGGAAAATAACCACTCTAAAGTTCTTCTTGTAATTTTGCAACCATCCCTTACAAGATAAGATAAGATAAATCTATATTAGTCCCACAAGTGGGAAATTCGATTTAGTAACGGCAGAGAGTGGACAGTACAAAGTTAACAGAATAAAATAAAATAAAATAAAAATAGGCCAAAGTAGGCCAAAGTACTATGTAGAAAATAAAAATAGGCAATCAAGTTGATATGAAATGAAGTTGACATGAAAAAAAAACAGTGGTAGCATGTGAAAAGAAGCATTATTTATTAAAATAAAAGAACATAACAGCTAGTATATTACTAAAGCAAAATAGCTTGTTTTGTATTTTGCATAACGGTTAGTGTAATCTCATCTTTTAATGGGCAACAAAACACTAATTAATCTAGTAACAATGAACAGAATTGTTAATGTCAGACAAACATTGCAGTGCAAGGTTATGGTGCGTAAGGCAGCTTAGATTAGCCTGATGCAATTTGATCTAAAGCTGTTTCACCCTAAGTCATATTGTGCATAGACCAGAAGCCATTTTGCCTGATGTCTGAAACCTGACAGTGAGGTTTGAATATGTACTGAACCCTACATCATAACATAGGCAGCTTTTTGTACAGGCATGATATTTGCCTGGCTTAATGGCACATAGTGCCTTAAGCATGTTCAACCAGTGCAGCGCAACAGCTATGCTTCCAGAACAATCTTTTCTAGGTTAGGTATAATAAATGTGGAATTAATGTGGGACATCACATCACCCTGTACAAAAGTACAGTTATGGTCACATGTAGGAACAAATGAATGACTTTTTTGAACCAAGAGTTGTATAACTTGGTTCCCAGTCATCAGGTACAGGTCTAGGTTGGTATTGTTTAAAGTTCTGTATGATGATGACAGAAAACTGTAACATAGACATCAATAGATATATCAGTTAGCCAGTGATATTGGATGATGCTGACAACCTGTGTCATCAGTATCAGTAAAATGATCGTCATTTATTAATAACGGCCTAAGGATAAGTGGGGTAAGAGCCAAAATAGTCCACCCTGTTTATCATCAGTTTCTCCACTGGAGTCATTGCTGTTTAACTACATGACAGTAAAATAGGGCCGAACTAGTAAATTTGAACTCAAACACCATCCTGATAAGGGTTATGAAAACACAGAATGGGAATAACAAATGATATATAAAATAAAAAACAGAAATCACATTAACCTCTGGGCCGCTCCACCCCGGCATTACACATGTAATAATACATTTCTGATGTTTATTTGAGTTCAACTGAGAACTGTCAATAAAGCACTGTTCCATTTTTAAATGTAAAAAATAAAAAGCACAAATTAAGATAACATGTTTGATGAAAAAAAATGTAAGAAATATATTTCAAACTCAAATTGCTCATAAAAGCAGAGCTGATTTCTTAGAGACTGTGGGAGTACTGTGAAGTACTGTGAAGTTTGTGAGTGTGTTTACTTTAGCTTCTGGCTATTCTGACATATCAATAGCAATATGACCTTTCCCACAGCCCGCTGCAACTGCCTCAAGAGAAAAGCCCCATTTGTCAGGAATTGCAGTGAATTTTGGACTTTATTAGATGAAAGAAACACTATCACTCTGCCAATTACAAGTCACACATATCTTCTTGTGGACAGCAACCATGTTATCAAGTCTGGCTTCTGCAAGCCTGTGCTGACGCAGTGGCAAAACACACGGTAAAAGCTGAACACAGCTCCCTGTAGTGCGGCTTTGGAAAAGCGCACCCTGCAATAACCATGGGAAAATGCCAGCACAAAGCCAGCAAATAAAGCCAAGCACGGGTGGCCTTCTTCAGATGACGCCATGCTTAAGGAATGCTTTACAGAAAATACCTCTGCATGCTGCAGCTCCTCTGTGACATGAGGTTGAAGCCAGCTTACCTCCATTTTCAGCCAAGTCAATGCTATGACATTTGGTTATTAAAGTGACAGGTGGGCTACCATGCATATGCACCACTCAATCCATTTATACAACTTGTGCAGTGGGTGTCATTGGGAGGTATGCGGGTGTGGGGAGTTAATCGGGCCATGTCCTACCTCCTGCTCTGCCTAACCGGAATAATCAATTGCAATTTCACACACGGAACCTTCGGATCGCCGGCAAAGACTGTGCAAGTGTGTACGGTCAGATTGCAGTATGATACGGTGCCAGTGCTGGTGGTGTGGGGGGGGTGATACTGATGAAATTCAATATGATAAATTTTTCCAGCATCATACTCAATATTTCATGGTATTATAGTATTAAAATATGTTTAAATTAGCATTAATATTTAAGGAATCCATGCTTCTGTGTAACACTACTCTATGTTATAAGAATGTTTATAAGCTTCTTTTGATGGTAATGTTTTGCCTTCAAAAGAGAAATGGAAGCTTACATAGCACTGAAGTAATACTGACCAATAGCGATGGCTGCCCAACTCATTATGAGAGCCAACCCACAAAAGTGTTTGCTTTAAACATTAAAAAAAGAATTGTTTTAAAAAATATTAATAATCAATTAATATTAATATTAATACCAAAACCTGACCTGACCCCGATGTTTTTGTAAATTATTTACAACTTTGTTACAATCCTGCTTTTTGCTTTATGATGATGCCTACACAGTTGAGCCAAACTCGCCCAACCCACTAGCCAACCCTCAGAACCCGCAGGTTACTGAACCACACATCACTACCGATCAGACAGAACCATATTTTCAAAAAAGAAAAAGAAAATTGAGCAATGACATACATGAAGTTCCACAGCATTAGGTTGAGGGTCCTAAGGGTCATTGCTTTTAATGTCCTGTTGTAGGGCCATCCAACAGTACAGAGGAGCAATGTCAATCCATAGCCATATGGCTGATGCGGGAGAGTAATTCTGAGAGACAGATGTGTGGATGAGGAGGAGAACACTGCTGGTTTAGAAAGTACCCAGATATTTCAAGGCATGGCAAAGTGCATGAAAAAAAACATCCCAAAGCTAGTTACACTAGGCTGGGAAGAAAATTCTGAAGCATATTTCAACCAAATATACTTGTGTATGCTGTAAACTAGGGAAATACACTGAATCCATACAGTTCTACCCTACATTTCATGTGTTCCATCCCAGTGTTCAAACACCAGGTTTATCAGTTCCCCGCCTGCCAGTGAGCTGCCACTGTGTTTCACAGCAGCCTCTGGAGTTATCAGAACCAAAAGCTGGAGAAGAAGCCAAGGCACGGGGCTGAGGAGCAGGAACATGGCAGCAGGAGGCGAGAGGAGACAGCTAAAGGGCAGTGCTCGCTGCAAGCACTGGATGAGAGCTGCACGCCTAAACGGAAAAAAGCAGATGGGAGTCAGCGGGCAGAACATCTGTCTTTGGAACCAGATGCTAAATGAAGGTCTTGCATCTACTGTGGACATTAAACGCTTAGGAGGAGGGCCTGGTTTTTACCTCAGCCCCAAACCATAACAAAACCTTTGAGGCCGCTTTTAACCCTCAGCATCAAGATCCACTCTCATCTTTTCACCACAGTTAAGAAAGAAAAGTATGCACTGCCTGCACTTCATTCACTCGCATGTATTCAACTGATCTGAGATAATATATACAGCATGATATTCAAGGACAGGATCCTGAAAGGTGCACAATCAGCAAAGTGGCTACACAATCCCACTGGTGATGAGAATTCACAGAAACTAATATTTATTCATAACAGCTATAAATAATGAGCAATTAAATATACTGTTTATATATAAAGAAAATCTGCCATGCATCCATCCTCTTAACAAGACATGCTGCATCACTGCAGCAAGTATCATAAAACTCCAAATGAAAGAAAATTAAAAGACGTTTCATTTAGCTGCATAAAAAACTGAATGCCATTACACTGCATGTTCTGTGTTCTTAAATATAAGAGAGCAGAGACAAATATCTGTGGCTCGTTATTCTATTCACAGGTGCCTTTCTTCAGGCTACATTCTGGCTTCTCCCCAGTGCTAATACGGCCGATTCTCCTGCCTCTGATACCACTGATACAAATATAAAGGGGTTCAGCTCTATGTGAAAACTAAAGCTTCGGAAGAATGAAAAATCCCCCGCCTGATGGAGTGGTGTGTGCATCACAAAGGCTGCGATAAAGCAGCTCGCAACGTGAAGCAATGTGCAGTAGTGCAGCGTGTGCCGTGCCTGCACTATTACCTTTGCGGGATGCATCTTCTTTATGTCTGCCGCTCTACACTGACCTTCAGAGCGACGGCAGCGGGTGGAGGGGAGAGAACCACCATAATCACCGCGCCACACGCCGCACAAACAGCCACAGATGGGGCTGGAAATCCCTCTTAATTGTGATAAATACGTATCAGAATTGTGTACTCGCTTCCAATCCATACTGTGTATGCCACTGGCCAATCGCTGCAAGGAAGAAAACATCCTTTGTTCAGTGGTACAGCACAGTGCTATCAGTCCAGCTCTATAGCATGCAGGGTATGTTGCTGCTTTGTTACTAATAAACATGTTATCCAAAAAATGCAAGTGCAATTGGTCAATGTTCCTCTTTCTTTTGGGTTAAAATTCCATTACACTGTCAAGTTTCAGCTTTTGACAGTTTGCTTATAAAATCATACATTGCATTTTCAAATAATAGAACCCCTTGGTTTAAAGGCAAAATCTGAAATATGTATTTATAACATCACAACAACTACTGTCTTCTCTTTTCTAACCGAGAAAAAACAGAGCCTTGTAAAATACCTGTTGATGGCCACATATAAACCTTTATGCCCGGTGACAAATACGCATTAAAATAATGTAATAAGTCACTGTCTGCTACTCTACAAAACTGACTCATCAAGCGGCCGCACCACAGTTTTGCTAGTTCTACCTCCAAATCCTTTCATTTTGCTATAACTCAACTTCACTAATAGAATAGGAAATGGGACAGTTTAGCACATTTGTTTCCCCCTGGGGTGAGGGAGGGTGCTTTTCTTCGCCACAAAGCCAACTTTGCGGTAACTGTTGTGTATGAACTCATGCCAAGCCATTTCTCTCTCTCCGCAAATTCTCCTCCTACTCCTTCGGAGCTGCTTAGGCTGAGAACACAACCCTTGCATCCAGACTCTATTCCTGCAGTCTGCTACGCTTTCAAACACACAGATGCTATTAAGAGGCATTACATTAAATACAGACTCCCACACCTTCAATCAGAATTTCAGGCAGAGCGTTATTCGGTTCAGCTCTCAAGAGTAGCCACACAGCAAATCACAGAGTGCGATTTAGCCCCTCTGAATGCCAATAGGAGACAGGTGATAAAGAGAGCACTCATGCACAAGCTATGAAGTTTCTCCCCTCAAAATTAATTCCATCTTCCAGATTCCTATCTCTGTGATATGCTCAGAATGGCACACAAATATGCTCCCGCCACTAAGATTACTGTAGACTGCCTTAGCATAAACATTTCCTGCTGCTGTGCCAGGAAGTGTGCAGGATGTTACACCAAAGCTGTGACCCTATATTATGACTGGATGCCAGGACTTTCAGAAGTGCTACTGAAATCTGACTGTGTAACATCTTGGTAAAGAGTGATCTCTCAGTGCTTGGGTTTTCTTTAATTTATACAGGATAGTCTATGTAAAGCAACAGCTTCAAAACGAGGACAAAAACATACTGCAGTAGACAAAAAAGCATGCCTTCTTTTGGCCTGATATCGGCACACTTATGCTACAGGTGCGGCACACCTTTTCCCCACAGGTCAGATGAGTTTCACTTTTCTGACCTCAACAAAGTAAACAAATAGTCATGAACTGCATCCATGCACACTTACCATCCCCAGCATGATAGAGCACAGTATATTATAGGCTATAACGTGTTCTGTCAAAGTGAGAAACATTATGATGTGGGGGGACAACATCTTCAGAGGTGGCAGTCATGTAGGAAGAAAAGAATGCAGTACTACGAGATATGCATAAGAGCAGCAACAGCTCAAAGTCTTCCAGGCTAGGACTGAACTACTGCACTCATACACATGTTCTCTCTGAGATGAACAGCTGCTGAAAGTCGTCTAGCAGAAAGCTGTGGCCACCACGAGCCCTTCACTGAGGTGCCCGTGCGCGTGTGTGTGTGAGGGTTACCTGGCGGAGGGGCTCGGCTCCGGTGGACAGCCTGACTGATCCATGCGCTACATTCAACCCCCCCTCCCAGCAGCCGCCTGCCGCTTCAGGCTAATTCCTCTCGCCTTCTAGCACGCGTGCAGACGGGCAGCAAAACAGAACAGCTCGGCCTAGAGCTCGGAGCGAGCTGCAACAGCCCAGCCGAGAGCTCAGAGCCCAGAGCCAGGCAGCGGCGATGTCAGAGAGACGACCCCCCTCCGATTCCCGCACAGAGCAGCACCGTCAGCCCCTCGGAGCCAGATCCGACAGAGAGTGCACGCGTCTCGGACACGGAGCGGCTCGGTGCGCGGGACCTGTTAGCCGCACCGCCACGGTGCCAGACTCGCCAAAACACACGCTCGCGTGGAAACGTGGAAACTTCTGACATCTCCACCACCACCCCCCTCTACCGCCTTCAAAATCAAGCAACAGCATCTAATGAAGCCGTGCACGCAAAAGAACAAACCGAGCGTTTACCGTTCTCTCCGCGAAGGGTCTTGCTGAACGCTAGGCTTGGTGGGCGCCATCTTCCTGCAATTATTTGATTTCTTACTTTTTTTTCTTTTTTCTCGCTTCAGGTTTTTTCATTCAGTCGTGGCAGCAGAAGCGACGGCTTGTGGGGAAAAACTAGGAGCGTTCAGTCAGCGCTATGGCGGCTCTGCCGCTGCGGACGAGCCGGGAAGAAGAAGGGAGGAAGGGGGGCGGAAAAGGACGGCGCGCATGCCGAGGGAGGAGAGCGCGAGCCCGGGGACGCTGCTGCCTGCTTCCGCGCGAGGGGGTCTGGAGGAGGGGAGCGGGGGGACCCGGGCCCCGTCACGGCTCGCCGCTGCCCCGCGCTGCTGGAGCCCCTGCGCCCTGCGCGCCGCTCTGCGTGGCCCTGCGCCGCCCTGCGCCGCTCGCTCTGCACGGACTCATCTTCTCTACCCCCGGCGCAACAACGCCACTCAGTTGCAGCTGGAAACAGCGGTGTGTTTCTTTCTTTCCTTTTCCTTTTTTTAAAAACTCCTTTACTCTGAATACGGGTTAACTCTTCATGTCAAACTGACAGACTGTTCATGTCATACTCCTTTGCGTTCAAATGTACTGGGACTATTTGTAAGTGCCATAGAATGCCCCAAATTGTGGTAAACAACCTATCAAAAACTGAAACAAAGATTTTATTTTGCTCTGTACTCATTTCTTATTCTGTGGCATTTCTATGTTAAGTACTGTGTAATACAAATAACTAAATGTTCATGTCAACTGACAGACTGTTCATGTCAAACTTTGCGTTCAAATGTACTAGGACTAACTGTAAGTGAAGCTGTAGTGCCATAGAGGGACCTAAAGAATGCTCCAAAATTTGGTGAACAACCTATTAAAACCTGAAATAAAGAATTTGTTTTGCTTTTATTATTTATCGGCATTTCTCTGTTAAGAACAGTATAATAAAAATAATTAATGTTTATGTCAAACTGACTGTTCATGTCAAATTCCTTTGCCTTTAAATGTACTGAGACTACCTGTAAGTGAAGCTGAGTGCCATAGAGGGACCTAAAGAATGCCCCAAATTGTGGTGAACAACCTATCAAAATGTGAAATAAAGATTTTATTTTTCTCTGTACTGTTTTTATTTGGTGGAATTTCTGTTAAATACTGCATAACATGAAATATCAAGTAATTGTCACCAAATTATAGTCTGAATGAAAAATTACATCTTTGTTGAAGAAACTGGAGTAAAGTTGAATTTGATAACATAACAGCATCAGAAAATTATTCCATTAGGCCTGCCTCAATGCATCGTGCAAAGTCAGGCTTTTAATGAAAACCAGTTGTAGTGATTTTGGTTCATTGTGCATAATAAATGACTGAATAAAGTATGTTAAATGGCCCAACTTTTCTAATCAGTGTGTCCTTTTTCGAATCAGCTAAGAACAGTGCCTTTTAACGCATGACCCGTCAAGGTCAGGAGCTCCTGTTGAGATGCTGTACCGCTGAAGTAAATAAGAAATAGCTGAACTTAAAGGGGTGCGTCCATTGACCACTTTACTCGGACACTCCAATCAGAAAATATTCTATTAACAACAGGGCATGACACTCAGGTCAGACAGCTTGTTCTGCTTTCACTGTAAACTTTCTTTAAGTTTTTGGAGATGTCACCTACATATGAGTTGACCTACCAAGTTTAGGGAACAGTCTGAGATGTATTCTAATGTCATCAGGGTTTAACACATTCCACAATGTGAAGAACACACTATAGTGATGTAGTTTAAGTGAATGCCCAAACCTTTTTTAGGCCACAGATTATCTCATAATCTTACGGACACTCTAACGTGGAAACATGTAATAGCCTTAACCTTGGAAACCTCGGGAACATTTCTGAGTAATGCAGCCCTGTCTCAGGATTGGGCTCAGACTGCACTGGACTCATCATCAACACACGGTCAGTCTGCAGCTCTAATGTGTGTCCTTTGTAAAACAAAGTGCTGTTTTCCTATGGAAATTCAATGGCACATAATAATAATGGGATTCCTCTTCAAAGCATTTAACTGAGGTCGTCTGACCACTTTTCTTAAACGTTCTGCTGCAAAATAACGGTACAGTTTTTGCATGGCCAATTACCTTTTTATCAAATAGACCGAGCAGTGAGCCGTACAGACTGATAAATGCTATAATTAGCAGGAGCTGATCATCTGATCACGAGCGGCTGACCAGACAAAAAAGTAAAAAAGAAGTGAGACAGAACTTTTTGTGGTTATGCACCGGTTGTAATTGATAGGCTCACAGCAGCTGTTTTTAAGTGTGGTGCCTGATCAAATGGACCGGACCCGTGGCAGTGGTCAAAAAACTGACAGTATGTGGTGTGAGTAAAAAATGGATGTAAATCAATGCGGATGGAAGAGAATGAGAATCCCTTTTGTTGTCATGGTGATGGTGATTGCTGTGGATGTAAACATACCTTTGTTGGTACGTGGCCAACCCCTGGACGTTTTGAGGGTTCCCGTTAGCTGCGCCGGGGACTCTCCCCACGGCCGAGGCTGACGGCATCCCCCCGGCCGCGCCACCTGCAGCCGCCGTCACCTGAACGCTGAAATCCGGGAAGATCCTGATCATCCCCGCGCGTGGGAGTGGAGCGGGAGGCGAGTCCGTGTGCGTGTGTGAGAGAGGAGCGTGCAGTCCGGCACAGCGAGTCACAACACAATCCCATCAGTGACGCTCACAACCAGCTCTCCGGCCATGCTACGAGTGGGAGAGTTTTGTGGGGGTCAGGAGTGGGAAAAAGAAGGAAGATGAGCACTGCTGCTGCTGCTCCTGCTGCTATTTGTTGTTGTTTTCCCTTTTAAGCCGTTCGTGCGCGAGTGTTCTGCTAAAACTTTGAGTTTCTCTTCTCAGTGTAAACACTACAACTACTCGCTAGCCATAATTACCACAAAACATTCACTTGACCTTCTTTTAAAGTTCGTATACGAACCCAAAAAAGATATACAGTTTAACAAAAACTTGTCAAGAAGTAAACTTTTCTTATAATTTATTTTTTAAAAAGACTGTTAAAGACAAGCTAAACGATAATATATTTGCTGAGCGTCCCGGGTTAATGGTGATGTAAGTCTACAAAAAAGTGTCCAAAAATGATGTCTATCCTTTACCTGTGCATGTCCAAAGTTCACCCCCACACCTCAGGAGGAGAGAAATGTCTGTCCTCTACTGTAAGAAAAGTGAGTTAACTAACATTACAGCTTTAAGAAGAAAGTCTAAAACTGAATTTAAACCGGGTTAGACTACAGAGAGATGTGAGTATATGCCTGGACGCAAGGCAAAGGAATAAGGATGACGTATTCGGCTCGCGCTGCTCAGCTGTGCTGGTTGTGTGCTGCTGATGTTCTGGAGATGTTCAGGTGATGTTCTGGTGTATGACAGAGGATCCTCTCCTGCTCTCCTCTCTCCTCAGTCTGCACGCGGCGCTGCTGCTAGTGTGGACTCCACAAATGTGTTTTTTTTATCTGAAGACCCTAAATGGGATGTACAGCGGTTGTTTATTGATAGGCTGCTGCTGCTGGATGAATGCTCCCAGTGAAGGTGCTGCTGCCGTTAGGGTGTGTGTGTATATGTGTGCCTATGTGTTTGTGTGTGTGCGTAAGTGTGTGTGTGCTCTGGTGTGCAGCTCTTCCATTCCTCGCTCCTGATTAACTGCACCGCGCGAGTGAACCAGGCGCGCGCGCGGACTGTCAACAGCCAATGAGAAGCATGCACATGAGCGCGCGCGGCTGTGCTGCAGCGGTAACCCTTTACAAGCTGGGTTACTGGTGTTTTCCCAGTAGATGAGGAGTGAGTGGGTGCATTACGACGCACGGAGGCAAGAACGTTACACGCTGCTCCCAACCTCTGTTTTTACATTTATTAAATGAAATTATTGCGTATAAGGTGATATACCAAGTGAATACCAATTTGGACAGCTCGTGGTTTAGTGGTTAGTGAGTTGAGCGTGTGATCAGAAGGTTGTGGGTTTGAATTCCAAGACCGCTAGTGGCACCACTGAGGGACCCTTAAGTAAGCTGTGTTCCTGGCTACCCCCTGCTTTGCTTGGTGAAGCGTGTTAAATGCAGTGAACAATTTTGTGCTGTGATGTGTTCGCATATGACAAATGGACACTTTAGACTTGTCAATTATCATCTGAATATCACTACTTATGTCAATATTAAATATATGCTACTGATCTCTACAAAGTGCAGTAACATACTCCTAACTATCATCTGAGTCGCTAGTAATTCACTTAACTGTAAGTTACGTATCTATAGTATTTGTGTATATTGCATTTCATATTGCGTTTTGTTCTACAGATTTATATAGGATTTATTTATATTTTATGTTGTTCTTGTCTTTGTGTCTCTGTGTGTCTTTGCAGTCATAACATCAGCATTTCCTCTGGGATCAATAAAGTTTTCTGATTCTGATTTTGATTCTGACATTTATTCAGCACAGAATGCTACTTTAAATGTTATAGCAGGGGTAGAAATAAGCTCAGAGCTGATGGGATGCACCAGTATTACCCCTCACCCCGTTGTCTTGATTTATGTTTAAAATGTTTTATGATGTACTTTTTGCACTGATTTGATTTAATGCTACTGCTATAGTACATTATTGCAGTAGACTGTGTTTCAGACCTCTTCTGTTTATTGCATTTAGTATGAGTATCAGCCAGAGTAGAGCAATAAAAGTTTGTTTAGAAATGCTTTTGTGCATCATTGGCAACAGAGGTTTACATTAGTGCGGAGCAATGTCACAAAAGCAATATAGTTATGCTAAATAATGTGAGATTACATACCATTTTCTATTTAACATTCTCAAAGTGAATTTTATTGTGATCTCAGCTATATACACAAATACAGCATAATCTGTAGATGTAATCTGTCTAGAATTTAGAAAACTAGATGAACAAG
Source organism: Bryconaethiops microstoma (assembly GCA_037577275.1). Lineage (NCBI taxonomy): Eukaryota > Metazoa > Chordata > Actinopteri > Characiformes > Alestidae > Bryconaethiops > Bryconaethiops microstoma. Next base: position 32,954,286 of record JBBJLS010000001.1, read on the forward strand.
AAAGCTACACTAAGAACACGTTAAAATCCATTGAAGTCAACTGTTTTCTATCATTTTTTCCATGTCAGTTACTAATGATTCCAATTAGTGATGGGGATGTTCGGTGCCGTCACTGCTGTGTTTACAAGAGAATTAATAAAAAAAATATACGTCTTGCAATGACTTTTGAGTCCTTGAACTGTCATTGTTCTGAACGTGATTGAGTGTTTACCTATAAAATATTCCAAAATGCAAATATGGAGTTAACACTCATGAATCTTCTACTGTAGCGCTCTTGTCCTTTGATAAAGTACAGGCTGATATCAATGTACAATATATTTTGATGTCATTTTATCATGCATTTACAGCTTATTAATAATCTCAATATGAATATGTACATTAGGAGCTATTTGAAAGAACAAGGAGCCCTTGAAAGTAAAGACGGATATCTTCCACTTGACAACCAGATTTATGATTGTCAGTTGGTATGTTTCAGTTATCCGGGCACAATTGAATTAAGCTTGGCATAATTGAATTAAACTATCAAAAAAATGAGAGCGATAAAAGCCTGGATGATAAAGATGCTTGCACCAACCAAGTGCAGTCATTTCTGTAGTGTGGTACAGTTTACAGGGAGAATAATTCGCTTCTTAGCTAGTATGAAATGAAAAATGCTCCCTTAGATAATCAGCAGACATGATTAAATACAAATAAAGATGTGCCAAATGCTCACTTGAGAGACAGTAAATGGAATACCTCTCTCTAACCATGTCTAATGAAACTACCTTAATAAACAGGGCGGAGGAGAGCCTCCACTTTGCCGCTATTTTCCCGGGAAGGGATCAGATAGATTGCACTGGAAGGTTTAAACCGACATTGCAGGCTCTGATACAATTAGATTAACACTTTCTTCTGTTTACTTCCCTGGGTATTTGCTACTGGTCTGTATTGCATTTATTTGTCTGCAGCCCTTTGCTAAACTATATGAGACAGATCCAGGGCAGCAGAGAGCCTCCCACATACCATAGCTGGGCTGGTGGTATACATCCCCATGTGAGTGCACTAGTAATCAATATTAGACACCGCCGCTGGGAGCACATAGCCTATTGCTCCAAAGCTATTGTGATAAGTAACCCACATTTGAGTAGCAGAGTGCAAAAGTTTGAAAGCTTTGTCCTTATAAGCTAAGTTCACTTATAATTTCTGTGTGTGGTTATATATAATAAGAGTTCAAATTCACTTTAACAAGACAAGTTTCAACCCCTCTTGATGTAGAGTCTTATACAAGAATGGGCGGGCTTAAACTGTAGTAGGCTGAATAGATGAGCAATCATAACGCTATTTTAAGGAATAAGTGAACATTCAGTTCTTGAAGTTGATGTGTAGGAAGCAGGAGAAATGCATAAGGATCTGAGTGACTTTGACAAGGCCCGAAATGTGATGGTTAGACGACTGGGTCAGAGCATCGCCAAAACAGTAGGTCTTGTTCCTGGTATGCAGATGTTAGTACCTACCAAAAGTCGTCTAAGGAAGGACAGTCAATGAACCAGCAACAAGGTCATGAGCACCCAAGGCTCAGTGATGCATATAGGGAATGAAGGCTGTCTGGTACAACCCCACAAAAGAGCAACTGCAGATGGAGGTCGACGGGATTCCGCGACAGGCCCCTCTTCCTGTCTAGCGCCGAGGTTGTTAAAATGGTATGGTCCACATTAGGGGTGCTTGAAATCGTTTTACATAAAAATTTTCCTACAAGGTGAGGCTATCTTTTTTTTTTTAACAACAAAAGAAAATGATAAGACCCTCCCCTCCCCCAAACTGCTATTTTTGTCTCTTTGAGGGCGTCTGGGTTTTGATCGAGGGGTACAGCACCCCTTAGTACCCCCCGTAATTCGAACCATGGCCACAGACCAATTGCAGTGTCCATGCTCACCCGTGTCCACTGCAAAAGTACCTGTCTTGGGCACTTAAGCATCAGAACAGGACTATGGAGCTTTGGAAGGTGGTGGCTTGGTCTGACAAATCATGTTTTCTTTTACACAGTGTGGACAGCAGGGTGTGCCTTTGGAAAAGAAGGCAAGCTGGCTGACGCAGTGTGATGCTCTGAGCAATGTTCTGCTGGGAAGCTTTGGTCCTGGCATTTATGTGGATGTTACTTTCAGTCATACCAACTACCTAAACATTGCTGCAGACCAAGTACATCCCTTTATGGCAACAGTATACCCTTTCAAATACCACAAACCTCAGTCCCTCTGAGCATCTGTGGGATGCACTGGACAAACTAGTGCATGGATGGAGGCCCACCTCACGGCTTCCAGGACTTAAAGGATCTGCTGCTAATATCATGGTGTCATATACCACAGCACCCTCAGAGGTCTTGTGGAAGCCATGTCTCAAGGGTCAGAGGTCTTGTGGAGGCCATGTCTCTATTAGGCAGGTCGTTTTAATGTTACGGCTGATTAGTGCACACGTAAATGCACCATAGATTAGTGTCCATACACAGACTGGATAGACGATTTCAGATTACATACATTAAACTTTTATTTAAAATATAGGTATTTTAAGGAATAGTTGACACAGTAATTTTTAAAAAATCAGCATGAATCTGTTTACTAGCTATAACAGTGTCACGTCTCTACACATTTAATCACTATGCTCTAACAAACATACCACACATATAGCTGTTCTTAGGGTCTGTGACAACAATCATTTCAAGACAACATTAGTCAGTGAGCTGTCATTTCTTTTCAGAAGTGCATGATTTGTTCTCCAAGGGTCAGTGGATTATGTTTGGAGCCTGCAGTGGGATTCCTCGTCGAGACAACGACACAGTGCCTGCCATTCTCCTCTAAACCACATGTTGACAAGGCAGCTTAATGTGAAGCAGGATAAACTGTGATTGGGGCTGTCAGTCCTGCTGTTTGACCAAACTCTCTCCATCTCACGCTCCCCGCTCATCCTCAAAGAGAAATCTCTCCCCTGCTGTCTGAACAAACTGCAGACGAGTCTCCAGCACACAGACCTCCCATCTCTTTCCTCCTGTTTTCCCAAGCCTAACCCATCGCCTCGATAGCTATCAGCCCAAGGTCCATGCTGAATGAAGTCAAGGGCACATTTAGGTGGAGTTCTGAGGTTCTGCAACTAGTTGTGGGTCAATTTGCTTATCAGAACTTTGCAGTGTTTTACTCTCGCCCTCTAAAATGAGTGTATGCATATTATGTGATAATTCTGTCAATCATAAGGTCATCAGTAGAGCCACTATCTGAAGAGGATAATTGAAGCTGCAACTCTGAATTACATTTTCCTCTTCCCCTGCCTTAAATGAAAGATAGCACTGTAATATGAACATGGCCATTTCTTTCTTCATATAGAGAGCTGATTGCAGCTTCTTAATTAGTGTGACCTTGATTAAGTATTGTAATTCTAATTCTGTAACTGTAGCCCAGACAACACTGAAAACTCTGAAATTCAATACACAAAGTGTATTGAATTTGATGACATTGTATAAACCACCTAAGAATGGATCTTCATGTGCAAACAATTTGGAGAAAAAGAGGACACAGGTTGATTTAGTTAGGATACGAAACCTGTTAGATCTGATAATAAAACATTTCACTCTCGTGATACTTTATTGTTTGGTCTTTATATTGCCTCTCATAAAATGGAAATTTTATCACCTCATAAGTAAGTGTTTTATTCATTACTGATTGGAGCTTTTTTTCCCATTTTGATGGAAAATGCAAATGTAAGGGAGATGTGATAATTTTTGTTCAGTGTGTATTAGAGGTAAATTTCATGTGACTCCTCTCCCCTCACTGATTGATTGGGCAGGTCGTGTTTAAAAAGCAAGGGGCAAAGGCTATTGAAAATACATCTATTACTTTAAAACTGTAATGACTTTTGAAAGATTGCTCCTCCGTGTTTGTAGAGGAGTATTGCAGCTCAGGATAGATGATGAATTAACTGCTGGGAGAAATTACAGACAGTGCACAAGGAAAAAAACTTTCAGCATGGAAATGATGGATTGGGAGGTCCGAGGGAAAATGACATCATGCTTTTTATTTATCCCAAATGATAAGCTCGGCATGCCCTTCCACACCGCAGCGCTATTTCACATTGGATTGTTTCCTAACGGGCTTTGATGACACGTCTGGAATCCAATCACCTAACCCTCAAATTACATGAACAGACTCAGCGCATTCTTTAGTGTTTTAATGGGGCCAGCACCTCTGTCATTCACTCTCTCTCCCTATCTCTTTCTCTCTCTCTCTCTCTCTCTCTCTCTCTCACACACACACACACAAACCCTGCTGCTGCCTCCCTATGATATAATGATTCACTATCCAGGCCGCACCTTAGTATAAGTATTAGTACATCTATTATCACCTTTAGACTCTCAAAAATAATGGCACCAAAATAGGGTTCTCTGGGTGTCATAGAAGAACCGCTAAAGATTCCCTAAAGAGCCTTTCCATAAACAATTTTTTAAAGGACACATTTTGTAAATAATATGCAACATAAAATTTTTATGGCTTAAAGAACCTCACCATAATTGTACCAAATACGCTTTTAAACAGTTCCAGTCCTGTTTTGTTGATTTTTGAAAATAAATACATATCTGCAGAAAACACATTTAAATTTGACTATTGTCTAATGATTTGTTTCTAGTGTATATATATATGTGTGTGTGTGTGTGTGTGTGTGTGTGTGTGTGTGTGTGTTTTACCCCAAAATGTCCCTTTTAGTGATTTGTGGATTTCCGCATTAATCATGAATTTAAAAGTACAGAAGTGTTGTCTGTAGTGTTCTTCTTTTCACTTGTAATCGTACTCTGGTGTACAACCATATCATCGCTAAGTAAATGCAGGTTTTGGCTTCAGATCAGGTGTGCTCATGTTGGGTTGACAGGGGCTTCTGAGGAAGAGGACTGTCTATAAAGGCTACTGTTACAGACACATTTCCACATGCTGAGCAGCCTCTACCAACCATCTTCTGAACACCACAAAATGGTCCTGTGATAAGCGCGTCACAATATCGCTGTTCAGTACTGACGTATTCAGGCTGTTAAGACAATTCACCCTTTTAAAATAAGGCCGGATCATTTTGACATCCATTATTATGTCCTGGGGATCTTGGATTGACTTTTACAATATTTGGAGAAGTTCCTTTTACATTACGCCTGTTATTACTCCAACATAACTTTGATACATAAAAGCTGCCAGTGCCGATGGCATTCTGTCAAGCAGTTCTTGATATATAGACATGTGCAGTGGTGACACGCCACATTTAATATTCTGTTTTCACATCATACACCTTACCTTCCCTGACTGACTGAAACCCAGCAGCACTCTAATGAGACAAGCATGTGAGGTCACTGGGAGAACCCATGAGGTAAAACCATATGACCTAGAACTGCACACAGGAATATAAAAAAGAATAGAAAATAATTTTACCTCAATAAAATAAAATAAACCTAACGTTCACTGCATTTTTGATTTTATTATTTAAAGCAATAAAACAGTTTCTTCTATTCTGTTTGAAATAGCTTTTTTTCAGTATACAATATCAATCAAAAGTAAAATTCTGAAACAATGTGAAACTTTCCGTCACTGTCCGCTGCATTTAAAAGAAGATGGTGACATTTGAATGTCAGTCTTATGTCCTTTTATCCCTCAGAGACTGTCGTGTGGAAAAATCCTCCTCAACTTGTCTTTTTTTTTTGTCATATAATCAAGTACGATCTTTTCAACAAGGAGGGTCTGACTTGTTAATTTTCCCATCTATGGTTAGCACAGACACCAAATCAACATTTTGACTGCTTGTAATTGCAAAGGCATCATGGTTCGATACACATGACCTTTACTACCTTTAAAGTAATTTCAATTTCATACAAAAATATCCCATTAATTGCAAGAGGGGAAATCATTTGTTCATGATGCAATATTTTGAAGATAACGTAAGATTCCATTTCCATTCTAATTTATCAGTGCCATCAGTCACTGCACAAACCTCATTCTAAATATCAAAGTGACTTTTACTCTCACATATAATAAGAACCCTCTACTGTATTTACCTTGCAATAAAAGCAAGCTGTCTTTTTTATAGCATAAAGTCACACAACCCCTAAATGTTTTGCACATTCTGTTCTTAATACATACAAAGCAGGGGTAAAAATAAATGTATATTTTATTGTTAAAACTCCTCTACCATCCCTCTCAAACACGAAACATACCAAAACAAATGTGCCGAAATCTGTCATTACTGAAGAATGTGTGAATTCATCACCCACAGGCCTACTGTAATATACCACCAGTTATAAAGTGATAAGGCAATGAGTGCCATTATTTTATACTTTAAAAAAAAATCTCTATTGTATGTAATGAGGGACCAAAGACGTACTGAACCATGTTCTCTTTATTCTATGTTCTCAAATTTTAATTTAAATGTGTGCCTTTCATTTCTACGGTCTGATTTTTTTTTCTGATGCAAGCACACACTCATCATCAACAAACATACATCTGCTGCAGCAGCCGATGGGCGATTACAGCAGAGAGCTTATCAGGCTCAGGTCGGCAATCAGGAGAGCGGTTGATTGGCAGCTGAAGAGTTCCAAGGTTCCGATGCTACTGTATGTGTGTATCTCAGAGGGCCTATAGCGTGATCTGTGGAGTCATCAACACTTCCTGTAAACAGCACATTAGCCATGGAAATAACCTTGTGTAGTTTGGTTTTATGCTTCCAGAGGTACACTGGGCATAAAGATGAACCTCTTAATGTCATCAAAACAGCATATCCCAACTCAGCACTCAGGAACCACCTGACTGTATGCACTTGGGACCCCAAAAATAGTCACATTCAAGAAATGGGTTTGAGGACTGGATTGAGGAGCACTGGTCCACAGAATGATGCCATAGAAAGAATATATTCTAAGATTATATGGTAGTTTTTTAATGAAATTTATTTAGATAAGCATATGCTTGCAGAATATATTCTCTTGTGCAGTTACTAAAGCAAGAAAGGCACATTTCAGACAGGCTTGAATAAATTATGTTTATTTCTGAAGAGATTGTATACAGTTAACCATGCATTCTAGCACTTTAAGGCTTATAATTATTCACATCACAGAACACACACAGTTGTACACTAACACGAAGCATTTATACCGTCATTTTACACCAAGATTTGCACCTACAGTATACATATATACAGATGCCGATTTGTTAGTCTCAAACCTTGCTTGGAAGTCCACGTTCTCACTAATTACTGAATACATAACATGGAAAAAAGCAGTGTTTTTTAACAAAAGTTATAAGAAATAACTGCAAGGCACAAAACTTTTTAAAACACCTCTTTGTTTCTCCAAATCTTGGGAATTAAAAAAAAAAAAAACAATAGTAAATAAACAAAAACTGTGAATAGCATCCCATTAACTGGAGCAAAATCCCATGCCACACAACCTCACACAGCTGTCGGGTTGCATAGATACCTCTACTTCAGCACTCATTGTTTTAACAGTCCATGGGGCCCAGGCTTCGACATCTGCAAAAGCATCTTACACACGCGCAGGAAGAGTGGAGCCAAGAAAGCTGGAGTAATCTGCTCTCCAGACCAACTGAGAAATAATGCCACAAGGCTATGGCCTACTCACACATACTATGTGTGTCTATGTCAACCTCTACAACGTGCTGCACCTCCCTTCCACTTTGAAGCTGCAAAAGAGAAAAACCTGTGACTTGCGCTGATATATCTGTTGCCAGTGGGCGAATATGATATTGTGTTGTGTTGTGTGTGTGTGTGGGTGTGAGAGAGAGTGTGAATGTGTGTGTGTGTGTGTGTGTGTGTGTGTGTGTGTGTGTGTGTGTGTGTGTGTGTGTGTGTGTGTTTGTGTTTGTGTGCATGTGTGTGTTTTAGAGTGTGGTAGTGAGTGTCAGGGTGGAAGACAGGTGAGGTAGCTCAGTTCTGGGGTCCAGGATGAGCAGTGGGCAGAGAATGTTAGAGGTCACTCTGAAGTCACCAGAGTCAAAGGTCAGAAGTGAGTGCTAAAGCAGGAGGAGTAGGGCCATAAAACACTGCAGTGCAAAACAAGGGATCCATGCACTGGGATCAGAGAAAGATCCCAGCCCACAGAAAGACTACGCAGCAACAGAAACTCTTCAGTTAGGGCTTACACACAGGGCTGGCAAGACTTCCTGCAGGTCTCTAGAAGAAACACACACACACACAAACCAAATTCATGTTTAAATTATAAACAGAGACAGACATGTACAAATTTTGAATCTGTAAAAAATAAAAAATAAGTGAATGTCTTCTGGTTATAAAAGTGATTGTAATTTATCTTTCTATCCACTAGGGGCACTACAGATATTTATTAAAAAAATAGGAAATTGAAAGCAATTCATAAAATCATTAAAATATTTTAAGTAGAAATCCTATTCATTTTAACACCACACACAATGATGTTTTGTATTGTATAGGTATTGTCTATGCCCTCCAGGTAAGCAGCACCAGTGCATTCGAGTGTACACTGACTCCACAATGGCTACAGGGCTGGTATGAATGGGTCTGCTCAAAGTAGTAGATCGCCTGTGTGTCATCTGTCTCCTTACCCTATCCTCTGTGCTCTAGGCATTCACTGAAACATGAAACAGGTATGGCACATTCCTCTAGCTGACCTTTCTTCTTTTTATGTCAATAATTCTATCTCTGAATATTGTTATTTGGATCTGGCGACCAACGTCTGCTGAAAATCTCACCAAAGCCTGTTTAAAATGTGCTGGCTGGGTGCTGAACACAGAGGATTGAACGACAGGTCAACAGAAAGGCCCACTGATCTGGCTCTTTTTGACACTAGATTACAGTGTGCAGTGTACACTTGGTGTAGGGAGCTCTGAGAAGGAGCAAGCAGTGCTGGGTTTTCCATCTGCTGCACACTCTCTAGGACTTTGTTGTTACGAAACATTCATTTTCCTCATTGATTGCTGAGCAACACTCACTGGCATGGTGACAGAGAGAGACAGATCGAGAGAGAGCATGAGTGAGAGCACAATTCAAAGGCTAACCCAAACTAGACATAGATAACACATATAGATGTAATGACTGCTTTTCAGACCAATTTCCCGCTAAGGTTGTCATCATGTATAAAGTAAAGTGGTCTATAATTTAAACCATAACATGGTCTGAAGTCAGACAACGCATTTGCGTCATCAGCATCGGAATAAGCCTGTGGGGTCGGATCAGGGAGCATTTCCAAATATGTGGGGCGAGGAGAAAGCACATTCTCATTGCAAATTGCAAGTTGCAAAAACACACTAATGTGGAATAGGAAGGTGCTTAGTTGCAGTATGGAATGAGGTGGAAAATGGGGTGCTTGCAATGCACCGCAAGATGTTGAAAAGAGCCATCAGCCATTTTTCAGAGGTACGACAGAGGAGGCCTGGAGGCAAAGGCTGTGCGAGTCTGTGTGCCTGCGTGGGTGTGTGTGTATATGTGTGGGTGCTGATGCACGACCTACTGTAGGAACCCTGGCCTGGGGCCTGCCGCTCGCTCCACTCCTCACTGCAGATGAGCTGTCTGAACAGCGAGTGCTGAACGAAGCCCTCCGGCCTGTCTCCAGCAGCCCAGCACCACTCTCTGACCTTGGCGACTGAGGGAGAGACACAGATGATGACATCAAGTTGATGATGGAGACAATGACAATGAAATGTGTAAGCATTCTTTCATTCTTGTTGCTGAACATCTAAACCAGTGTCCTTTAGATAGCACTGATGCAAGCTTTTTTATTTTGGTCAATTGTCACCCATGTTATCAAGTTCACATTGCCCTCGTGGCATGTTCACATCATAGCCAATTCTCATCATCCCTGTGGCATGGTGGGCTCCCACCAATGTGGTGGTCTGAGGTGATCTAGCAGATGCCCTAGTTGGCTATGCTACCAAGAACAGAGGAATCCTGCATGGCTCCTATCAAACAAGAGCACAGTGAATTGTACTCATGGACCTCCATTCAGCAAGCGTTAGCCATGCATTAAGTGAAATGTGTAATCACTGAACATTTAATATTCAATATTGTTTCACATTTCAGTACTCATCCGCATTCGGCTTTAGCGTTAAATAATTAATGCTCTTGTTTTTGGTATCAAATGATTAGTTTAAAAAGTAAGCACTTAATTCACCTAATATAAGGTCAAACATCGGATTTGCTGCGAGAACTTGAATGAAGGGGTGGGGAAGTTTGCATATGAAATGGAAAACTACTTAAAAAGAACACAAATACATGCTAATTCAGTCATGAAATTAGGTAATGATTCTCACTGTAGTCTTGCTTATGAATCATAATATAATCTGACTGATTATGATTATTCTGTTCTGTAGACCTTAAAATTTTAAATCTATGCCTGCAAATCCTTCTTCCATTAGCACTTCAGGGGGAGAGTGGAAGGGGAAGGGGAGTGCAGGAGAGGGAGGGAGAGAACGAAAATCCCTCTTAAATATTTAGTCAATGAAATGAATTCAGCAGAAATGCACCCTGCTCTCATTACAAGCAGATAGAGTTTGGTATAATGTCTAAACGCACCTGTTTATGAGTTGACTTGGCTTCCCGAGGAGAGCTGCGCCCTTTTCTGACATTCTTCTGTTTCATCCACTGTGAAGCAGCACCTCTTTCATCCCTATCACTCTTTCTTATCGGGGGACAGTTAATTTTAGGATTAATATATAGGCCGCCTTCCTCTTTTAAAGGATTTGTACTGGAGCAAGAGACTCTTATCTTAGTCATTACAGGGGAAATATTGGATTCAAGCATTTTAGTATCTGCAAAACATTCAACAGTGTCTATCAGGGTTTCACATGGTAAAGGATTAAGATAAGGAGCCTCATTATGGCACTGTGGCTGGCTCCCAGCTATACTTCCTGGCAAAATACCATGTGCTTTTTGGTATTCATCACAGACCAGTGAAGGTGCTTGGCTCAGGGGACAGAAGGGGTCTATTAGTTTGGTGCTGCGTCTCGTGGGACGTTTGCTAATGGACATGCTGTAGCAAAGCGGAGGGCCTAGGTAGACTTCTTCTGTGCAGGCCTCAAACAGAGGCTCTTCATCACGAATTTCTGGGGTTCTTGAGAGGACTGGGGTACTGCTCTTGTCTTCTGTGCAGGTACTGACTTCCCCACAATCACTATCATGGGAGGAGAGTGACAGGTAGTTGTAGAAATCCCCCTTGCGCAGATGAATGGGCCGATGCGAGTGTTCGAGAACTTTCTCTCTGATCTGAGAGACTGAAGTTGGACTAGAGACCTCCTGAAAATGCTCTGCCTGTGCTTCTTTAGTTTTCAGTGCTACCGATGCCATGTCAATGATCTCCATCACAAAGCTGTGGACGTTCTCACTCTTCTCCTCCTCAGAAGGGAAAGACGGGTGACTACAACAATCCGAGGAGCTCTCTGTATAATTTTCATGGACATCATTCAGGAAAGATGCCAACCTCTCCTGGGAGCTCATATGAGCTGCGCCCAGCATGCCATGATGGGGCCCTGAGCACTCCTCCATTGGAGACAGAGAAGGGGAGGGGCGACAGGAACTGTGGCATGGCAGTTCACCCTTTAACTGACTCTCTAGAGATGACTCTTTGGACTGTAAGTTCAGCCGCTCACAAGAAGCAGGTGATGTGGTTGTTACCATACCTGTTATATCTCCTTTTAAAGTATAGCAGTCCTTACATGATTCTCCTTTCTTAGTGAATAGACTCCCTTCTTCTCTGAGGAGCTCGTCATCCTCGTCTTTCCCTTTGATGTGGGAACTGTCCACATTCCCATTCTCCATGTCATCCACAAAGCGGCTGATGTAACTTCTAGTAGCATCCTTACGATTGCTGTCGACCACCTGCTGTTTAAGTCTGTCATTCTTAGCATTTGTATTTACTTCCAAGAGCTTAAGAGCAGCTCGATTCAAGAAATGTCTATCCCCGCCGGTCCTTAGAGGTGAAAGAATCTCTCTGGACAGAGTGCCACATTGCAATTCATCACCAAGATCTGCCTCATTCTTCTCCCTGTTTGACCTATGCTTGATCCAACTCTGAAACTCGCCTTTCATGTAGTCTAGCCCCAATGCAAATGAGCCCTCTATATACTCTTCATCAGAGGTAATGCTAGAATCTTCATCATCCTTGATGCCTAGCTCTTCTTCAGTGAGGGTAAGTGTGGAACTGGAAAGCAGGTCACTGTCATCCTCATCGTCAGTGCAAGCTGAGGTGCAGGACACATTGACCACCAAACTGATGCTGCCATCTGTTTCATCTGTCAGTTGTTGGTTGCGGCACTGTTTCTTGAAGGAGTTGTTTGAGTTGGTGGCTACGCGGCAGTTTCTCTGTACAGCCAGATCTTCAGATGTCACTGAAGAATCCTCAACGCTGCTTAGTTCTGTGAGGGAAGCAGCCAGGCTTTCATTGGCAGATGAAGCGGGGCCCCCTGAATGTGAACCTCGACAGGGTAGACGAAGAGAACTGCTCTGGAGGGTGATGTCAGAAACACTGCGGGTCATCTTCTGGTCAAGAGGGGTCCGAATGTTTTCGAGTCGTTTGAGCAGCTCCAGAGTTCTCCTGCTCAGCTCTCCAGTGGGCTCTGGGGTCAGGCCCATGTCCCTCAGGCTGCCCTGACTGCCTGCTTCCTCTGCACCCTTACATGGAGCCAGCCAGCTCTCAAGGGATGTGCTGCGCGTCAGAGTCTCTTTGGTTGATGGAAATAACTCTCCCACTGCATACAAGGAGTCCAGAGAAGAACCTTGGGATAGCTGAGTAGGCTCCTTCCGGATCTTTCCTTTGTCACTGACTCCAGCACTGAAAGCTCCGGTGTCACACTCTTCAGAATCAGAACTGAGGCAGCAGCCATTAATAAGGATCTCCACTGGTTCCTTTCTGTGCTTCCTCCTGCTCTCTCCAAACTCTTCTCTCTTCCTCCGCACCACGCAATGTCTTTGGTTCTTTGTCTCCTCCACCAGACTGTCTCCCAGCTCGGCACACTTGTTGGCACGTTCCAGGATCCTGTCTATGTCTTCATCTGAAACTCTTTCTGTACAAGGTAATTCTATCCCAACTGGGGGAGTGAGAGTAACCTGAACCTTTTGATCTTCTCTCTGATAAAGCAGACAGATTTCAGAATTGGCTGTGGTCTCAGTGTCCCCCTCACTGACTATTCCACTCTCGCTTTCTGATCTTCGGGCTAAATCTGTTAGCAACCCCTGTTTCCCACTCAGTAGCCCTCCTATGATGTCAGGCAACGACTCCAATGATGAGAAAGAGGAGTCCTTGCTCAGACTCTTCAGGAACGGCTGCTTCCCTTTGGTTACAGCAATATTTGGAGACATCTTTTGATCATACTGTGGCTGTTGGTACAACTCCACATTATGTAAGCTGTATATCTGATAAACATGGGAAGACAATGAACTTTGCTCTGAAGTGTTTAGGCTTGTTCTGGACTGTGTGGGGCATGACTCAAAAGCCACATTTTGGGAATCTCCAGCAGAGAGGTGGTGCATTTCAGAATAAAGATTTTGTTCATCACATTCCTGTGACTCCATATTAACTATGGTCATGTCCATCTCATCCCATTCCCAAAAATCTTCAGTTTGGCCACGGAGATCCATAAGCGATGGTTCAATCAGATTCCCTGGGACCTGAGCGTGGACAAACAGCAATGCAGTCATTTATAAAGGGGGAATACACCAATCGTATGTCATGCAATTTTAATGACATCAAAAACAAGCAGTAAGCAGTAAAGAATTTTCTCAGTATGGAAATTTTGCTTAGACACATGCATTCTGCATGGGATACAATTATACAAATTGCTTGGTTTCTTGTTAATAAGGGAAAGGTCTATTTATATTATCCTTTTATCTCATTAATCTAATAAACTGGCAAATCTAACACTTGCGTGGTATGTCATACATCGCATATAATGAATTTTTATTAGATTTCTGTTTATTCTTTTCTTGCTGATAAGGGAAATACTAATGATGAGGCTTGGATCGCTAATGCATGATAAAACCTTCAACTGTGAGAACAATCAATCAGTCTAATCAAATAAAAATCATTTTCTGTAAGCTGCCTCAGCTTACAGTGAACTACAATTGCACCAAATGCATTTTTTAATATGATGTTGCAGACATAACCTTCTTTGTGATATTAATTACAAAAAGTACATTAAAGCAATGCTATAATAACTTAAAGGTTATAAAAATGTGAATCTAGAGGCTACCCCCTTTCATCTCCTCTCAGACGTCAGCTGTTCTTGGGTAAATCCACCTCTTTTAGAGTGAGTGAAAGTTAGCTTCAAATTACCATCCCTTCTGTTGACCTTCATGTTAAAAATGGCACCATAAAACATAGCTTTTTAAAAATGGAAAATTGAAAAACTTTTCTAGCCCATATGAAGAGTGAACGCATAGGCAGAGTTTGTCTTCTAAATCTTTTAATAGAATGCTATTTTATCACTGCACACAGTACACTGTATTTACAAAAACAGACCTTCCCTATTATTTTTCTTCGCCTTTTCTAAACACTTCCCAAAGTGAAATTGCTCTTCAGCCCGGCAAGGTCAAAGCTGGAGAGGGCCGAGTCGTTTGTCTTCCTGGTGTAAATGAGAGAGGATAACTGAGTGGACGTCCACAAACAGGTCCCTGGGCTTTTCTGTGTGCTCCACACAACCTCCACAGAGCTGTGTGCTGCCACACAGGAATGCACAGTATCTGCATAACAAAAGCTTCAGTCTAATGTGCACCTAACTCCCACATTTAAAGCACTGCTTGCGACCCTCCTATTACTATAAGTCACTAGTTAGGACTTCTGGTTTGGGGATACAAATGGTGTTTATTTTGCAGTAAATCTATTGTGTATACTGGCATCTTTAAAGACTTTTTTTTAGTTTGAGAGCGAGGGAGAAGTGATACAGTTACACTTGCTCAAGCTACAGAGAGGCTATTTACCAGTATTACGTTATTGCATTTCTACGGAGGTTACTTAATACATTAAGATCAGTCAATTATTCCTTGGAAAGTCCTGTAATGCACTGAGTGCAGAGCCCTGCGAGTCTGTCTAGCTACTTTGCCTTCATTCTATATTATTAAAGGATAATATGTAGTTGCCTTTCCTGCATTATACATCACCCTTATTGCTCCATTACAGCTGTGCAGCTCTATATTACTCTTAGAATATTTCTGTCTGAAAAAAACGCTTGGGCCAGAAAGGTTACTGCGAAAAATAAAGAATAAATGGACCCCACCTGTTCATTTGATTAAAACACATACTCCAAAAATGATTGGACAGAATGGCTGTCAGTGTAATAGAACTTGCTGAATATCAGCCATAGATGGTAGTCCAGGAAAACCTTGGCTAGTCGTCATGTATTTATTTATATTGAGAATGCACGCATCAGTGACTGCATCTGTTAGACATGTGTGAAGGGATTTGTAGCTGGAATGTTTATATGTTAGGTGTTTTATATTCATAAAGATTCAGTTTGTATGGTGCAGATCCTTCATGACACATGATGTTTGCAATTTGGCAGTGATACCACAGCGACAGCTGCTTGCTAGAAGCGCATCCTAGCTGGACATAAAACATGCATGTAGCTGTGCTGTGTGATATATCTGACCTGTTCTCGACCCAGGGTGTGTTTTAGGCGGCTCTGCCACTGGAGCACCTGCATGATGATGGCCTCCCAGCGCCTCTCCAGGTTCACCTGCAGCAGCTGCAGAGACTGACGCTCAGCCTCAGAGCTCTGTTCCTCCGGCCCCTCCAGCAGTCTCTGACACAGTCGCAGCACTGAGGACATGCCCTTCCTCCTTCCTCGCACCTCCATACACAGAGCCTACACAGAGAGAGAGACAGAGACAAAGTTAACCCCTTACGCTGCAGGCCAATTATTACTTCTTCGCGTTAAGTAACTACTATAAAATATTCTGCAACTATTCAGTAGTATAAAACTAGGACTAAGGTGTGTAAGATTTTACAGCTAGGAACTAAAGTGTAGGTCACTGTATGAGCCCTTAAAAATGAATGAGGAATAATTTTTGTTATTTAAGCGCATTTCCTTCTTATGAATTGTTGTTAATTATTTAGAGGATAACTGCATTCAAAAATACTACACCAGCGCTGTCACCTCACAGCGAAAAAGCAGAAAGAAGATATAGTTCACTCCAGTTCTATAATTTATTTGTTCCACAGCATAATCTATTGCTCTTTTTGCACATTAAGCCCATTTTTGCACACTAAGCTCTTTTGCGCATCCATCTACCTCATCCTTTATTTCCTTTTTCT
>JBBJLS010000001.1:32970667-32989103 GCA_037577275.1 Bryconaethiops microstoma
CTATTTTCAAACAACATCCCAAACATTTTAGTGTTGATAAACCTCCAATCACATGATGTTCTCTTTCTGTGTAGAGCTAGTATTATGAAGTGCTAGCCTGTGCTTGTTTATCCTAAAGCTCAATTCCTTTGCATAGAACATAAAATACTCAACATGAACAAATATTTTGGCCTAAAAAATTCAATGTCAATTTTGGTTGAAATAATTTGAATATTTCGAAACAGATGCAATGCTAATTTCATGGCTATATCACAAGTGTGTTTGGTAAACAATATGACCCTGTGACTATAATGAAAACTAAGAGAAGAATTAAAGTAAGGAGAAAAACTAAAGTGAAGGAAACTAAAGGGTAATTAAATCAATAACTAAAAGGTAAGGGGGTGAAAACATGAAGATGAATTTTGAACCCCCGACCCAAACACAACACATTTAGGAAAAACGTGGTTGGTTCCCTTCGGGAACAGGCCATTATTCAGGTATGCTGTAAATTCTCAAGAACAAACAGTTAACAGTTGGTTAATATAGTCCTCCTCCACTAAGAAATACAGACCTTCAAGTCTTCATATCCAATTAACGGCACTGAGGCTGATCTCTTGGAGTAAGTGCTGATTGCTGCTCTCCTTTTTGCCCTTTCTCCATTTTCCATCCTCATCCATCCTTCCTGCCTTGTTTTCTAATCAGGGCCTGGGTCCCTTGGGAAGTGTCCGAAGCTCCCTTGCTACGGGTCTGCACTTTTGGGTTGGACGAGTGAAGGACAATGCTCAAACCGCTGACTGAGACATGAAAAAGGAAAACAAAATGTTCCTTAAACATCTTGCTAAGAGTAGCGGTCACAAGCAACATGCCAGTGGCTGGGAGCTATAAAGAGGCTAAAATAGCACCACAAAATACAACATGCTGTACTGTGCAGTCCCTCATATTATCCATAATCCAAACAGTACATGGCCTATAGTCCAACTTGCAGTAGCAGTAACTCGGGCAGGATCATGGCAACAGGCACAGCATACTTGGTGCTAGCAAAGAACTTTCGTGGGTTCATGGGTTCTCCTCAATAAGCACCGTTTTCAAATGGCTCTCTCGTGCAGTAGCACTTGACATGCTAATTTTCATGTTCTAACTCTGTCGACCTCTGCCTCAGTCTGCAGTATTCGATTCTACAGATGCAGTACAAAACTCTGACCATCGGGCTATTAGATATTCACGGCAATGGCGCGACTCGTTGTGCGGAAAAAGGCTCGAGAGCGACATGTTGCCTGGCACAGCTGAAAAAAGGGGGCGGAGCTAGAAATAAAGAGCTGCCCATCATGCAGGCTGGCGTTCATGCTAGGCTAAAAGCTAACCCCCATAGAGCGGCGGTTCTGTTTATTTGATGCATACTGGTTTTGTCAGAAAATGTATGACAGTAAGATGAACTCACGATTACTCAAGCACAACAAAGTTTTAAAAACTGGGCTGATTGAGATGAGTGCAACAAAATTATGAACAAAAACGTGACAGAAAAGCACCAGTTAAAGTAAAGTGGTTTCATGCTGTAACTCTGCCGACTTCTGCTGCAGTACAAACGTAGTACTATTATGTTTTCTGAATGTTTCCTTGGACATTAGTAAAGCTTCTCATTTCTTGTGATACCAAATGAAAGTAGTAAAGACAAAACCAATTATTTTTTTGCTATAGGACTTCTGTTAATCATTTACAAACTGGTTCAAGTTAATATAACCAGAAAAAACATTGCATATATCATTACATATGTCTCTAAAATGCAATTGGATCAACCTTATGACCATGTAATTTACCATTTTGCATTTCTATAACGTGTACGTGGTATTTTCTGTTCTTAGGCCACAGATGTATAAGGCCTTGCATGCCATTCTGGGCACTCTTGAATTACTTCATTTGCAGGATATTTGGCCAGACACCATTAAAGAAAGCTTTGGTTGAGGACGACGTGCAACCTCGCATTTGAACTTATTCTGATCATGACAACCTCCAGTAAATGATTAATGGCTTTTTTCAAAGTTATGCTTTCACAGATACTCAAACAGCAAAATTCCACAACAGGCATGTCTTAAAACTATACAAACACAACTGACAGGTCTAACAGCGTCACAAACCTCTATTATATTAGGCCTGGTAAAACGGACAGAATGAACCTTTACATTACATGAGGGTTGGAAACACACAAATTAATCAATGGATTCACACGGAGGAAACTGAGCGATTTTTATTCCATCTCTTCTTTTTTGTTTTTCCCCATTTCGAGCCCTGTGACAAAATTCTCATTGACGCGCACACACCCTAGAATTACGAGTATTGTAAATATGACAAAACAGCTACTGCCTGTGGGACGCATAAAGCCACAAATAGCTCTCGGCCATGCCCGTTCAGTCAAAAATATTCACACCACAAGCACATCCAGGAAAAAAGGGCTGCAGTTCACAAACTCAGCAGTTTTTCAACTACATGCTACTTCTCTCTGAATCTAGGTCAAGACTCTGCTACCATTATGCTGTTGAATCCGGCTCCCTATGATGTGCCTCCACAATAAAAACGCCTACCTGCTAACCTGTTACGACTTCAGCCCAGCGCTCACATAACAGATTAGGGCCAAATATGGATGGATATCAAGTGGGAAAAAAGGCAAACAACTGCAAGAGATATTCTTACAGAGCTTTTCTTATCATTGCTCTTCAGAAGCTTCTGCTCGATAATGCTCAAATGTTCTAAGCTTCTGTTTTACACTCTGACTAGCTCTCATTTTCTTGCTTTGCCTTAAAACATCCATTAACATGTTACGAGCAAAAGCCTCGAGCCTAAAAGCACCTCTAAGATTAATTTCACCCCCTTTTTAATTTAAATTTCCACTGTTAGGGCAGATCTGAGTTTTAAATTAATCACGGGAAGACAATGAATGAAAGGAAGAAAATTGTGGATATGGCTGAAAACCTCAAATTAAGGGGGGGGTCAAGTTATCTCTACACAAAACACAATTAATGTTAAAACAAGAGAAAGGCAGAAGGGGAAAGCATGGGGCTTAGCAGCGCAGCGGGCGTTAATAACAAAAGCCTAGCGCTCCTCACTCGTCTATTACTCATGAAGAAGACTGTAAGTGCCGTTTGCCTTCTCAAGGGCTATTTGTCATGGATTTACAGCTAACAGGCACCTGGCAATGAAGAATTAGTGGGAGTGTGGGAGAGAGAGTGTGTGTGTGTGTGTGTACACCACGCACAGTAATGAGCAGCAAAATGCCACAGGCTGGGTCGCACCAAAAAGATCTGCTCTTCTCCTATCCTCTCTCTCTTAATAGCCTCTCTTTACTCCTCCACTATAGTCACCCACCAACCGCCCCCCCAGGTCTATATAGCTCACTTCAGCACCCAGGCCTCCTAAACAATTTCTCCCTCAGGCAGCCGAGATGGCAATGGAAATTAAAGAGGGCAATCTGGACAAGGCCCCAGGTGTGTGCTCTCTCTCTCTCTCTCTCTCTCTCTCCATATGCCTTTGTGCTGACTGCGATGATGATGATGATGATGATAATGGTGGTGAAGGTGCTGGTGATGGATTAGTCTGGGACACAACAGTGTAGGGCAGTTTTTATACAAGAATTGACCACTCAGGTATGGTTATATATCTCATTATTTTGCATCAGTACTTTAAACCATTGCATCCATGTCTTCAGTTTAAATACCCCACGATTACTCATTTAAACTTTGAAAATTGAACTGAAAATAATTTTAAAAACATGCAAAAAGTGTGAACGTTTCGAATACTTCTTGACGTTTCACACAGATATTCAAATCCTCAGTTTCGGTTCCACCAGCCTTGGGACGATAACTGATACAGAATATCCTGAACATGTAAATTTCATGACAAAACGAAGTTTCAAAATGTTTCATTTTACCCTCCAGTCTACACTAATCCGCCATAAAATTAAAACCACCAGTGTAATATTCGTGCAACCAAAACCGCTCTAACCGATCGAGACATGGACTCAAAAAAATCCTTTTAACCATGTCAGAAAGGTGTCAGAACACACTGTCAAAAGTGCCTAGAAGTATCAGAACTGGACTTTGGAGCAATGGAGGAAGATGGCCAGGGATGATAAATCACATCTTCTTTTACATCATGATGTGTGTGTGTCACTTACCTGTGGAAGAGATGCACCAGGATGCACTGTGGGAGGAAGGCAAGTGGGCAGAGGCAGAACCTCTGGACAATGATCCGCTAGGACACTTCGGGTTCTGGCATAATTTATGTTTGCCTTTTTTCTTTCATTGCAAATGGACAGTTTATATTTATCTACATCTACACATCACACTTGTCTTCACTTATTTGTATTTCTTATCTTGTTCTATTTTTTTATATATATATTTTTTTTGTTTTTAAATTTCCTTTCATTCTTTATTTTTATTTATTAACTCTTTATCTAACTTGGCATTCATGTGTGGACAGCAAAGAAAGAATTTCATTGCACAGAGAAAATGCCACTTTTTTCTGTACATATGACAATAAACGCTTTGAATCTTGAGTCTTGAATCTTTTTTAAGCAATAATGTGTACTGTTATATGTGCTCTTCTTATGAACAAAACTTCAGAGACAGAGAGAGAGAGAGAGAGAGAGAGAGAGAGAGAGAGAGAGAGAGAGAGAGAGAGAGAGAACAACAGGGGAATCAATTGGTGAATTTTGTAGAGAACATAATGTTTCTATAATGTATAGATAACATATCCCAACTAATGTTACACACCACTGAACATGTTTATCACATTCAAGTTTTATTTTTGTCTCTGTGTCAAACTATAATCTGCACTTTTACTGCTTTATGAATGTATTTATGTATACCATTACGTGTATATGTTTTTCTTTCTTCATTCATTCATTCATTCATTCATTTATTCACTGTAACTGCTTAATCCTTACTAGGGTCGTGGGTACCCGGAGCCTATTCCGGGATCTACTGGCGCGAAGCAGGGACTCACCCTATAATTCATAACCAAAGAGGGATAGAGAATATAGACAGACTGGTAAAAAGAGAGAAATAAGAGGAGACTGGTAAGAGAGCAAGAGTGAGAGCGAGAGAAAGAGAGAGAGAGAGAGAGAAAAAGAAAGAGAGAGTAAATGAGAAAGAAGGGGAAGTGGGCCTGGTGCTGATGAGGTCCCCACAACAATCCAAGCTGTCAGGAGCATGTAAATCACAGGGACCTCTCAACACCCCACCCAGCCCATAAACAATGCTTGGTTCGATAGTTACAGGCTAAAGCCTTGCTCTTGTGCTCCACAGCCCAGACATAACACAAATGGAATGAAAACGGGGAACCACAGATATACTCTCCTGGACGTGAGTGCGCAGTTGAGGTGACTGTGTGTCCGCAGTGAAAGGGGCGCGGGACGCTGATGGCCGAGCGCCCCGTACCAAAGCTCTCTTTAAATATGCAGTGGAGGCTGTATGAATTGACAAGCTCTGCTCCGTGTGCAGTATGGGACAAAAACATTCCGAGAACAATTTATGTAAATCCCACCTGCTCTGCAAGGCATTGCCTCACCCTTTCTTTACATTTCTCAATAAATATTAAACACCATTACATTTAAATTGGATTTTTTTTTTTCCTCAGCAGTTTCGTCTTCTGTTTTAGCATACATTTACCGCTCCCCACATCTTTTAAGCAGGTAATGAGACTGCAAAATGCAATGACGGAGGGGAGAGAGGAGGGGTGAGCGAGGCCACTGCATAGAGTGATAAAGTTATCCTGTGGAATACGATGGAGAGCAGAGTTGAAACGGCTGCCTTTAGCAAGAGATGTTTCGAAAGTCAACACACAAACACACAAACAAACACAAGCAAAGTAAAATAAGACACAAGCAGGAATGTAGTCTGGAGAGACTGCAACACTTGGTATTCTAGAAGACACTTGCAAACATTTACAGCAGCCTGGCTAGCCTCTGTTTATCTTTTTACACAAACAGTTGGCGTTGGTGCTGTGGACGGTCAACATCATTCTCTTATGAGTGCGGTTATGTTACCTTCACTGCCTAATACAGCAGCCTTCCCAGACGCAACTACGGCAAACAATCTAGAAGGCTATTTTTCAATCAATACCGTGAATCCACTCGTGCAGATTAAATGGCACAAAACTGGGTCTATATCATAACACATTTAGCAGCATATGGTGATCTTAGATGTCCAAACTCCAGAAATCCGATGCTTCATTTTTTCTTCATTGCCGGGCTTCATAAATGGACACCCCCGCCATGAGTCTTGCCTTATTGACAAAGGGGGCAGGCGGACTATGGTGTGCCAATATTTGCTAAAAAGCTTTTCCAAATACATGGAGCAGTAAAGTGGTCTGCTTTTTCCCTGCCGTATGTGAATGTGAACCTACACAATGACTCCATTTCAGACCCACAGGCCGAGTGCTATGGCTGAGAAGCTGGCCGCTGGCCAATGCACTCCATTGCCCCAGCCAGATATGAAAAGGAGAGAAAAAAGAGAGAGAGAGAGAGAGAGACAGAGTGAGGGTAGAGTGTGAGAGAGAGATAGAGAGAGACAAAGAGAAAAAGAGAGAGAGAGAAAGAGAGGGAGGGAGAAACAAAATGCGGAAACCAAACAAGAAAGCCATCCTTCAGTTGACCATGGTCTGTTGAGGCACTGGAATGAGTGAGCTCACAGCTGGCCTATCTATCAGGTGCTTTTTAATAAAGGTATCAGCAGATCAGGTGCCGCAGCGTGCATCAGTGCTAAGCCAATCTCCACAATGCCCGAGACGACTGTTCTCTCATCGGCCTGATCTGGTTCCGCTATCGCTTGGCTAAATCCATCTTGTGTACTGTATTAATCTACAAGTTTCCCACAATCGGAGCTGGTAATCAAACCTGAGGTATGCTGCAGAACGCAGACCCCTCCCCCCCGCCCACACACAAAAAGTGTTTCAAACTGGATCTCTATATCCTGTGCAAAATAATACCCCACACTGTCATGAAAGCTTTTTTACACTTCTTCTATTTCCATGTATTTGGAGGAGCTTTTTAGACGAGCTCCTCTCCATTCCACTTCTTTCTGTTGTATTCTACTGCATATACAATTCTGCCATTTTCAGTGTACAATAAAACACTTACAAGTCAGAGGGGCTTGGAATTAACCATGTACGAAGGCTGATGCTCTTTTGTGCGGATTAAAATGGAAAGATGAGGCCAGGAGAGGCTCCTGCTCTTTCTACTTTGGCATGTTTGTTTCACTCCTCTCTGCTGGGAGAACGAGTGCACACTTCATCCCCCTTGTTTTTTTTCTTTATTTGTTTGTTTTTTTTTCCGCTGCTGCAATTTTAACATTTTCAATTAATCCGGCCGAGACGGAGGAGCAGAGCCGAAATCCCCTCCAGTAAAGGCAAGGACGCAGGAATCTAACACTGACAGTGACCCAGTGGATATTCAATCAATTACCATTAATTAGAAATCTCTGATTAATTCTATTTGTTGATTAAGTCAATTAAAACCACAAGCACTTGTTATCGCAAATGAGCGTAATGAATTCGTGTCGAAGATTTGTTCCCACACCCAGACTCCCTGGGCTCATGCTGCTTGTAGTTTCATCCGTTTATGTCACTGGAAGCACAGAATCTTCTTCCCGCAGATAACCTCAACAGACTACAAGGAGGAACGTGAAACACAAGCACAAACCACTGAAGCCAATAATAGGATTCAAATACTGACGGACTGACACCCATCAATCAAGCTAATTAAGGTGCAAAGGTTCTAGTAATGCTTTTCTTTTCTCTATTTTATGTTTGTCTTGCACCAAATATGCCATTTCAAAAACAATCTGCGTCCACATTTTATTAATTGCTCATGATCCATAAAATTCAGATTTAAAGGTGAGTGCTTATTTCCAATTATTTTCTCTTTGCCTGTCTTTGCGAGAAATAAATGGAGTACAAAACCTGACACATATTTTCGAGACGAAACTAATGTCTTATGAACAGTGGCCCACCCCTCTTTAATGTGATAAAGCAAACAAATGGCAGAAAAGTGATAATAATGCTATCAATAAGGACATTTTCTCATTAGTGTCGGTAAATGAAAGCGAGCAGGCTGGACGCAGAATGAAAAAATAAGTGTGTGTGTGGCCAGTCGATTGTGTGGGTAATGAACAGGCCTCTCTGGGCTGTCACCTGTCTGCTCCCCATTACCTGCTGATAAGACACTAACTCTGCGTTTGGCACTTCCCCACTCACCCCCCTCAGCACCCCACAGACTTAATGCGGTTAGCACTTGCCAAAGAACAGGAGTTCCTTATTCCTAATCATGGAGAAAGTATTGATATTATATCTGCGCTGTCACATTTCATTAGCCGGATGAGGAACGTGGGATAAGGCCTGGGGGCCAACACTGCAGTCTTCTGATCAGGACAGGCAGGAGAAGAGTAGACAGATTCAGACTCTGACGATACGACATAGTACTACTTAAGATTTAGTATGATTTTCACCTACAGTTGATTAGAGAACAATTTTATGGAGCATAACATTGTCAGAAAAAAAACCTCTCTCTTTTTTGTTTTTACATTAGATTACATTAGAAAAGTCCTGCTGTGCTTTACAGTGTGTCAAGAATTCATAACAGACCAAGAGAAATGATCCAAACAGCTTAAAGTAAAATCATGTTACATTAACTTACATTGAAAGTTATGAATGTTTTCCTTTTTTGAAGATACAAAGGGTGGTTCTGATACGTACTGTTACGTAAACTGAATCTCTAATCTGATGAAAAAAGATGGCATTATTTTTCAAAGAGTAAATGTTTTTATAAAATCAGTGACCCATAATTATGAAGAGTTGTTCCGGTGTGATTAACATCACAGCTCGAACTAGTTTCATTTGTTTAGTGGAGGGCTGATTTTGGGGTTAACTTTGTTTAGAACATAAATTGTAAGCACTGCCTAGACAGTAAACTGCATTCAACAGTCTGCCAAATCAATTTATGACTGGCTGCCAAAATATGAACCTTCCAAAAATACAAAAACAATGAACTCCATAACAAGCAACATATATTTAAAGGCTCATCGTCTGAAGAAATATACAGAAAATACTGAATATACCGCTTCAGTATGGATGATGGGAGTGAGAAGTGAAGGCTGATGGTAAGTTTGTGAGTTGAGTAAATGCTTTCCTTTTGAGGCCAAACCAAGACTGTACATAATTCAGTCCCCTTGGCCACATATGTGAATAAAGGTTAGTATATCAACTAACTTATAACAATTCACAAACGGCAAATACGGACTTCATAGCTGGTCAAGCTATAATGAACTTATTTATGAAGCAAGGGATTGGATTAAAACCCTGGTCATTACACTGAACGCAAAAGACCTTAAATGCCCATTTTTAAATGTCCGTCCTCGGAATGTCAGACAGCTAACACAAACATGCTGATAAGAAATGACAGATGTTATTAGCGCAAATGATACGAAGAGTGCATTAACTATGCAGAGAGCATTAGCATAACATGAAGCTTATATCTTCAGTAGTGACACTGGTCAGGAGAACGACCGCTGTTGTGGCACAGTGATGACTACAGCAATGTTTAATACCCCACCATATTAGCAAAGCTTTAATGAGTGAAATGCTTATTTCATAATGCCTGAAGCTGCGACGGCATAGTTATTCCTCTCACTGAAAAATTTCAACCTTCAGGTTTCACCATCATCAAAACATACTATTAAAGGGGAGTCGCTATTAATAAAAGATGTGGAATTGGCAGCCAACTACTTTGAACTATACGCCCAGAGAAGGTTAAGATACAATAGAGTCTAATTTTAGATTCTCTCTCCCCACAGCAAGTCAAGAACCTCTTGCTTTTTATTCAGATGGAGATGGACATTTTTATGATGACATTTTAAGGGGAGGCTAGACTCATTATTTATTATGAGGTGGCTCGCTCTCTGATTTTTCCTGCTGTTTTATGGCATTAGTGTCTATGTGAAAAAAAGCAACAGGCATTCCAGAACTGGAAATATGCAAGGGTATTTACAGTAATGTCTGAGAAAAGAGTTTGGATTGTGTATAATTAAAAATAGCGCCTTTAAATTTAATGCAGTGATAATGCATTAAAGTCACTAAGCTTTGTAACAATGCTAACGTTTTTTTCCCCTTCTTGTTAGAAGCCAGCTTGTTTAAACGGCAAGTACTCGTAATTGTTCCATTGATAAAAGTTATTAGCAGATAAATAGTGCATTTCTTTCTAAGAAAAAAATATAATTTACAATCATAAAAAAAATACTATGCTGGACAGTGTTCACAGGATGTCCATGGAAAAAATAAAAAGCAGTAACGTAACAAAAGCAGCGAAATGGAATAATATGGTTAGCCTCAAAAATCTTAATGATTTAACAGCCCCAGGGAAAAAAACAAAACAAATAAAATAAAATTAATATTAAAGACCTTATCACACACTCCAGGAAGCGCTACAGCAGACACCATGTCACTTATGATATAGCAAAGATGCTTCTTCCAAAAAAAAAAACAAGGTTTCTCAAATGAAATTTTGCATCACATCAGCTATGGTCAAACAAAGATGAAGGTCATGTGTGCAGTGCAGTGCTTTAAAAGAAGATCAATTCTAAATTATCTGACTGTACACTTCCTATACTGTTGCCATGACGTAATGGTCAAGTGTCTGAAACTGTAGCTCATTTCTAGCACGATGAAAGCCTGTTGCTTTGGCTGGCAACATGGACGACTCTCCTTTCCCTATCCCTCTCTCTCTCTCTCTGTTGCGATGGTTTAGAGAACAGTGGCTCTATTGCTAAGCTCTATTGCAGTGTGGATCTAAGCTCTCCTGCTGTGACCTTTCAACTTAGCTGCAATCATGCCAACTCTGACTATTTAACTCATTCATACTTCCAAGCTGAAACAAAAAAGATACAAAATTGTTAAATGCCCTCTTTGCTCTTATTTAATGTCCATTCATACCATTTAGCACAATGCCACTGTCCACAGAAATGGCATATATAAATATTTCCAATCTCAGTTTTTGTTATTATTTTTTCTAATACTCTGGTCCCAAAAAATCAATGCATCTCTCCATGGCTGCGCAGCATTTCATCAAAGGCTTCTTTCTAGAGCACTATTTCTCCCCCTGTTCATTTCACCCTGCGTATATTTAAAAGTTTTCTTCCCTTATGTTTGTCACTCAGCAGGGGGAATGTAATCAACTCCACTACCTGTGTTTTGACACTGCTTGATTAATACCCCACGCCGTTCCTCAGCATTTTAACACAAATAATTATTTCCTATAGATTTTCAGTCAGAGCTCTGACGGGTGCTTTTGCCCTGCATTTATTATTGTAGCAGAGCTCAAATGAAACACTGATACTTGCACAGTTATTTTTGAGTCCACACTTTTTGACTATGTACTCTTTTCTAAGCATGTACTACTACTACTGTATAAATTGCATACATGACACAGGGATGTTGGCCATTACATTGATGGAAACACAGCTGATAACACACTCACAATTAAAAATCATGGCTTTAAACCAAATAATATAAGAACAACAGAAATGATGAGAACTGGGATATCACCAACACAAAAATAAATGTACAGGGCTCACATACCTTTCCAGCTTTTACTTGAAATATATAAGTTAAAGAGGATAACATTTTAGTTAATAAGTTAATAAACCTTTTCTTGAACATACAAATGTGGAATGCTGACTCTCTTCATTAACTGAACAGTGCAGTGCTATCGACCAAGACCCTGATAGAGATGTGTATTCTGCTGGGGTGACAGTAAGTTCAGCTTGGTGACCGCACTAGTGGACAAGCAGTACAGGGTAGTGTGTGTGTTTGTGTTTGTGTGTGTGTGTGAGATGAAACTATTTCAATGTGCTTAGCTGGAGGCTCCTGCAGAGCCAATGTCTATAGTAACAGGGCATGACCAGTGCAGCCGCAGTAAAGACCTCCTGATAAGATCTCAGCAGGGTTGCTTTAATCAGTTTCTCTCCTCAGCTCTTACCTTGAAGTGCTCCAGCTGCTTGGTGGCTTGTGGGTCCGGCAGTGGGTCTGGCTCTGGCTCTGCTTGGGGGTCGTGCTGTGGTTTTGGCTGGGGCTCTTGCTGTGCGTGGATAGAGTCAGGCGTGTGGTTCTGATGGTGTGTGCCCACTCGGAGGTTCAGGTTAAATATAAAGAGCTCGGTGTCCCTCAGCCAGCTCTTCAGCTCCTTGATCCTGCTCTCCAGCTGAGCCACCATGCTGCTGGTGCCTGGAGAGAGCAGCCCACGAGAACCTGGATCACCCACACGCACCTCAGCATGCTCCCCCAAGGTCTTCTGCAGGGACACAAAAAGAGCTTGTACATACACACATACACCTAATATTCTAGTCTTTAGGGCTAATTTCATTGACGTCTGCATCGCTGTAGTTAAAAAACTGCCAGGAAGTTGCATATGAATTATGTATGTGGAGTTTCACTCTAAAAGGCTTTACGATACTACAGTTCATACAAACAAAAACAAGCAAAAACTTCAGTGCAATGGTTAACATCTCGCACACACACAAAACCCACACAAATATTAGTTCTTGAGAAGGAAACAAGTTATATCTACAGTTTCCAAGCTGGATAAAATCACTGACACTTGTAATTAACATTTCTGCCGAAGAAAATGTTAAAAACAGGAATGTATCTAGTTTTGATTTTATTTTCTTGGATATATTCTTTTAGTAATCACTCTAATAACTAATTACAATTTTTTATTTCACTTTATTTACAGGTACATAACTGAACAGTCTCTCATACAGTTAAACAGTCGCATG
Source organism: Bryconaethiops microstoma (assembly GCA_037577275.1). NCBI lineage: Eukaryota > Metazoa > Chordata > Actinopteri > Characiformes > Alestidae > Bryconaethiops > Bryconaethiops microstoma. Next base: position 32,983,462 of record JBBJLS010000001.1, read on the forward strand.
TTTTGCAAGGTGAGTCTTACTAATGCACTTCTGCACCTTTTGTGGTGTGCTTGTGTATGAGAAAGTTACACTCCAGGTGCAGTCGCTTCAATGTTTTTTCTACAAGGGACTTAGAAACTAAAGTCTGTTCCTTTGGATGGCCATTTAAATTATGCAGCACAACACTTTTTCAATCTGGCAAGTGACGCTCTGATGGCTTGGCTTGTTTAGTGTGGCGATATCTGTTTTATGTAGGTACAGCATGCGTGCAAAGACAAAACTTCCCATAAATCAGTAAACCTACATCTCCTGTGACATGACTGGCAATCAGAAACCTTGATAGTAATAAAACAAAAAGGGAGAAGCCAATAAGACAGAATTATATTTGTTTATTGGCCAGCGTTTATAGGGAAACTCCATTAGACTATAGATTTTCTGTACCTATACCTCCAATATGTGTACTGGGATGTGTACTGAGCCCACTCCGGTCCACTCCGCCTCACGACTGCACCGCGCAATGTCATTGTTAAGTTCGCCAATGGTACCACTGTTGTGGGTCTCATCAGCAACAACGATGAAAAGGCATACAGAGAGGAGGTCAAACAGCTGGTGAGATGGCGTGGTGAGAACAATTTGTCTCTGAATGTTGCAAAGAAAAAAGAGGTGCTAACTGACTGCAGGAGGACGCCGGTTGACCACTCCCCACTGCTCAGCAAAGGTTCTGCTGTGGAGAGAGTCGGCAGCACCAAGTTCCTTGGTGTACACATCTCTGAAGACCTCAACAGGACCATCAATACCAACTCTGCCATAAAGAAAGCACTTCCTGAGGAGATCAGTCTGCCAACACCTGTCCTTACCACCTTCTACAAAAGAACTGTTGAGAGCAGGTTGACCAGCTCCATCACTGTGTGGTTTGGGAACTGCAAGCACAAGAGCGGAAGTCCCTAAAACGCATAATGAGGACAGCCGAGAAGATCATCGAAATCTCCCTCCCCTCAATCCAGGACATTTTCAAGACACGCTGTCTGTGCAGTGTCTCTGCTATTGTAAAGGACCCCTCCCACCCATCACATATGTTGTTTGACACCCTGCCGTCAGGTAGAAGGTTCCGCAGCATCAGGACAAACACAGCCAGGTTCTGCAACAGCTTCTTCCCCCAAGCTGCCAGACTCCTGAACTCCCTGTCGCCACCCAACTCCAGATCCTCTTAAACTCCAGTGCCCTCAGCCCGGTCCCTTCAGACACTGCACACAATTACGCACTGCCACTTTGTACTTTGTACTCTGCTATGGACATTAGCATTGCTTGCACTGAACCTTTTTTGCACTCATACACTGAACATACATACAGTATACTTCTTGTACATCCTTGGTGTCTTTGCACTGCACTCTACTACCTCAGTACATGTCTGCTGCTCTCAACCTCAATATATATATATCTGCTGCTTAGCCTCCTAAATGTTTGTTGCACTGATACTTGTTATACTGTCTTGTTTTACTTTTTTCATATGTTGTGTGTGTTTGTTTTTCGTGCTGCCTGTGCACCTGGAACTGAAAGAAATGCAGTTTTGTATATCATATACTGTAAACCATAGGGGTTGACACATGAGACTTTCTTTCACAAACAGAGGAGGTAATGACACACAAGCAAACACACACACACACCTACGACAAGATGCACATATAAAACCTTGTTTAGAAGACTGTGCACGGTCTTACAATACAATCATTTGTTGAGCAGGTGAGGAGAAAAGAAATGTTACTCTTTTTGGATCGCAGAGATAACTTATTCGCAGACTTGAATCTTAACTAGAATCTAATAAATGGCCTTTTTAAAAGATAACACTGTAATTAACTCTAATTTACTTGGATTGAATTAAGAGATTCAGAGGTAATTAAGATGAGGCTGCAGTGCTATAATGGAGATGCTATATGTGTAAGATGTGAGGGGTTTTTGCCTGCAGAGACAGAGGGGGTTAAAATCTCATTGTGCAAAGTGACATTTTTGAGAGACATTGAAATGCTTGTTGAATAGCAAACAATCAGCCACAAAAACACACACCGATGATTTTTGAAATGGGCTCGCTGAACAATTTTCTCCCACTGACAGCGGGAGAGCAGACCCGCACCGTGCTGCGTGTGTGTCTATGTGTGTGCGTTTGCACATACACGTGCGTGTGCATGTGTGTATGTGCATTGTGTCTGTGTGTGTGTGTGTGTGTGTGTGTTTGTGTGTGTGTGCGCATGTGTGTGTGTGTGTGTGTGTGTGTGTGAGCACGGGTGTGTGTGTTCTCCCAGCTGCCTGAATGATTGTACTTTTGGAAAGAGAGTGCAGGTCGAACTCTGAACACTGAGAAGGCAATTGTGAGCCCAAAACACTCCATTATCCAATTAATACACACACTGGCGACTCTAATTGTCCTTCCTTTGTGTGTGCCATGTGTAAGAAAGCTGTAATGGAAACAGATGTGATTATGACTCAGCAATGAAGTGGCCATTTCAGCACGCAGCATCAATTAAGCTCTCAGTCGTGGCCCCATCTCCCCGAGCCCCCTCCTTGCTCCGGGCTTTATTAACACATCTGTGTTCCTCTTGTCCCAGCATGCTGTTAATGCTGAGACAATGGGCAACAAAGGGACAATGTGTTTTAGAAGCTACGTGAGAACAGGTCTTTTCACTTGAAACAAAATCTGAGGTGTTGTGAGCTTGTTTGCCACATGCAAACTTAAGCCTGGTTGAACCATACAGGTTCGTACCAATGCAGGTTTACAGTTACTGACTGTAGCCCATCTGTAGCAGGGTAGTAACATGTTAGTGTGTTGTACTGTTGCTGAAGTTTTTCACACATCAATGTCACTGCTGTGTTGAGAATAGCCCTTGAACCAAAACAAATCTAGCCAACTGTCATCCTGTGGTCAGTAACTGACTAATGATGAAGGGAGTAAGGGTGAGTAAAGAGTCAATCAGAAAGAATTGGTTGGGGTGCTATACTTGTAATTAAACAACAGTAAGTTCCAACAGCACAATCTGATTAGTTGAAGCATTCTGTTGCAGTAACTGTATCACAGTTACCAGATCCATTGAGCACCAGCGGCTAAGCACCAACTAACTTCACACTGCAGCTGACCATCAACTTACTAATATTCTACTTGAACACACATAGCAAATAAAAACAGAAACAAACTATTTAATAGAGAAATTTCACAAGATTCACAAAGTAACGCTGGAACAAAGTATCGCTTGGGTTAAAGATTTTTAGTGCCAGTTTCATGGCTCAGTCTACTACTTTATTTTGGTAGAAAGAATAGTCAATATTGAGACATTTTATACAATCTTCATGGTTTCTTTTCTTTAGTTTTTTTTTTTTAACAAAACTTTTGGCTTGTGCCCAAAACCAAATCACAGCCATGATGTTATTCACAATACACTCTTGTAATCTAGCCTGTTTCCTCATTCACTCTGGTTCATCTGGATATCCTAAAGACAACTATAAACATTGCACAACATTAAAACCACTGACATGAGACTTTGATTGTTTCGTTATAGTGACACCTGTCAAGGAGCAGGATATATTAGACAGCGACTAAACAGTCAGTTCTTGAGGTTAATGTGCTGGAAGCGAGGAAAATGGACATGCAGAAGAATCTAAATGACTTTAACAAGGGCCAAATTGTAATGGCTAAACAACTGGGTCAGAACATCTCTAAAACCACAGGTCTTCCGGGATATACCTGGTACCCACCAAAAGTATAAGGAAGGACAACAAGTGAAGAGGTGACAGGGTCATGGGTCCCCAAGTATATTGATGCATGTAGGGAGCAGAGCCTAGACTGTCTGGTGTGATCCCACAGAAGTGCAACTGCAGCACAAAGCTGAAAAAGGTCATGCTGTCTATGACAGAAATGTGTCAGAACACAAAGAGTATTGCAGCTTATTGTGTATGGGGTTACAAAGCTACAAAGGAGCCAGAGTGCCCATGCTGAGCCTTGTCCATTTCTGAAAGTGCCTACAATGGGCACTTGAGCATTAGAACAAGACCACGAAGCAATGAATAAATGTGGTCTGGCCTGATGAATCCCAGTTCCTTTTATACCATCTGGATGGAAAAGTACATCAGCATCACTTGCTTGTGGAAGAGACATTACTAAGATAAAGACAACCCAAAGGAGGCAGTGTAACGCTCTGGGCAGTGTTCTGCTGGGAAACCTGGTGTCCTGCCATTCATGTGACCTGTTGCAGACCAAGCACACTCCTTCATGGATTCCAAAAAGACAGTGTTGCCATCGGGTATACCCGGTGGGCCGATGGTAATTTTGGGCCAGCGCGGAATCCCGTCAGCGTATATTGTGCAAGTGGTTTGAATGTTATGGCTGATTAGTGTGGTCTCTATCTATATACTCGATCTATATACAGCAGAAAAACAGCACCCATGAATTGTGAAAAAACGCAAATTTGTGATGTGGTAAAAAAAAAAAATCATTTTAAACGCAGCTTAAAACATTACCCTTAAATAAATGTTAAAGGTAAACCCGTATCTGTGCTGTACAATGTACACTGAACTGCTGTCCCCCACTGTGCTAGAATGTAAACTAGCGATGTTACCCCTATATATACTGTACTGTAAGTCATTCAAGTACGTTTTCTTTGGCATGTGCTGTCGTTTTCTTTGGTAAACAGGGTAAATACAGTAATAATTTAATTTACTTTACATTAATAAAAACACAGAAGAACAAGAAGAACAAAATGAAAAACACGAGAATGCTCAGCGAAACACTCGAGATGCTCCACGCGGGAAACTGTTCTGGTGCAGGAATGCTGGACTGCATCTGCTAGAATTGCGTCACAGGGCAGCAGCCAAAATACAGTTGCTTTGTGTTCTCTCGACAGTACTAAAAAATTTATACAGTTATATTTAATATGGAAAAGTAGCTGAATTTACATTTTTATGTTACAAAATTAGTAAATAATATTTTTCTTAATAATTTAGCAGTAAAATGCATGAAAAATAATATATTGCCAAGAAAATGCGGAGGATATCGGCAGTTTCCGCGAATTTGCAGGGGATTCCGCAAACAATTGTTAGTTCCGTTCTAAGGGAAAATCCGCAAACTCTGAACCACGACTTCGCAGGGGAACACTGTACTTATACTTAAAATCTAACAAACCACATCAATGCTGCTGAGCTTGATGTATTGAAACACAAACTTACATATTACTACCATGTTGCTATCATAGCTGAGAATTAAATATAATATAATATAATATAATATTTGGTCACCGGTGGTCTCCCTTGACGAACGAGGAAACTGCAAGAGATGGATGGTCTATGGTAAGTATACCGAGAGGTAGGTGTCCTACAATACACTGGTAACTGGTAAGTTTGTATTATTACCATATTAAACTGATGAGTCAGAGATGTTGTGAAAGATGAGACAGAAATGGCCAAATGGTTTCTCATTCTTACACAGGCCATAGCAAGAACGTTATAATAAATTCCTGCCAAAGAATAGATTAAGCAGTAGCTATTTTTCTGAGTGGTCAAAAATATGCATGAAGGAAAATATACTTGTAAAATGAACTCACTCATTCTCTCTCTCTCTCTCTCTCTCTCTCACTCTCTCTCTCTCTCTCTCTCTCTCTCTCTCTCTCTCTCTCTCTCTCTCT
>JBBJLS010000001.1:32995671-33006426 GCA_037577275.1 Bryconaethiops microstoma
CCCCCCCCCCCCCCCCCCCCCCCCCCCCCCCCCCCCCCCCCCCCCCCCCCCCCCCCCCCCCCCCCCCCCCACCCCAAACGGCTCGTAGAAGCACATGATTCCTGACACCAAAAGCTTTTTATTGAATCACAGAAAACAGATGGATGTTTTTTTTCACTCTTGTAGTGTTTATAGGAGCAGTAGAGACCCAACTGGAAATACAAAAGGATGCAAAAAGTGAGTTTTGCATAATATGTCCCCTTTAAACGCAAATAAGTGTGAAAGTGACAGATATTAAAACTTTGAAGCAATTATCCATGTAAATGAATGGCAGTCAGGCTTGATGAGTACAAATTTGCAACCTTTGAAAAGAGAAGGAAAATTAAAACGTGCAATGTCATTTAAAATAGGCAGAACTGGTCGAGTAAATTACATTTGGGAATTCGAATCGCTTGCTTTCTTCCAGCTTATTCCATCTGCATTAACTGAAAATTATATTACATAGGCCATGCATTGTTAATTGGGTCTATATTGCATTATCCACCATATAAATCAAATGACAAATATTAAAATGAATAGCAAATTCACTAAAAGGGAATCATAAAACAATCTTTTTTAACTATCCTTCATTAATAATTTAATTCTAATTATGCACATAGTACAGAATGGTGAAGGAAGCTTTTTTCCTCGCAAGAGCTTTCTCTGCAGTGCTGGGCTGTCTGCTGTTGACTGATGGGATAATAATGGAGATGAATTTGCGTCCTGAGCAAAAAGAAGGCATCAAACTGTAGAAGGAGATGGCAGTGTTTCTTTTTCCATTTTCTAAACAGTAAGAAGCCAACAATCCTACAAATACACAAAGTTCACTTGAAGGGAAGGAGAGACAAAAGAAAAAAGTCTCAGTTTCCAATCCTTTCCACTTTCCTTATTTCTCTAACCATAGTTTCCTCATTACCACATTCCTTTAGCCAAACGGACCAGCCTGGCTCTCCTGGCTGACTTCAGCTAAAACAGGCTTAGAGCTGTGAGGGGCTGGGCAGCAGCAGTCGCAGTGCTCCTATGTGGATCTGAGAGAGGAGCTGAGATGAGTGGAATGAAAAGAAACGGTCAGAAAATAGCCGCAATCATACAATGCAGATGACCTCTGACAGCTCGTTGCCGCTCCAACTGAGCGGGAATTTGCATGGGGTCTGGGCGCAGGGGAACAATGTAACCTAAATGCTAGACAATCTTTATTCTAATGAAGTGGGTGTCAAGGTCAATGTAAAAAGCCCGGTGATGAATGGCATAGTGCTGGCCACCGCGAGTCCCTGCCCCATACCATGGCCCTTTCGCTTTAATTGTAGAGCTCAAACACACAGAATGCGTCTATCGGCTGAAGGAGCTGGGAGAGTTGCAGCGGAGGGAGGATGCTGATGGTAGAGACAGAAGATAATCTGAGCCACAAGACAAATTTCAAACTTGAAAATAAAGGCTTATAAATTTTACAAAAATAGAGGTGAAAGTGCCAAATTCTTACGTTATGTGAAGGTTCCAAATAAACGGGTTCTTTTGATCAGCACATCTCACTTTTTGAGAGGTTCTTTTGAAAGGTTCTTTAGGGAACCAAAAATGTTTTCTCTATAGCATTTATTGCACTTTCATTGTTAATAGTGCAAACTGTCAAATGAGTCCATATTAATGACCAGCAAAAGAATTTCTACATTTAAATTGAAATGTTCAACCTGTAAAAGAAAGAAATGGATGCATCCATAATTAAAGAACATGAAACTTTCTTCAATCTTTGACTTTACACATGCTCCAGTATATAGCTAATAACCAGCTAACAATAAAGATAATATTGTTTACTCCTTCCAAATTTCCCTGGAAGGTAATTATGCAATAATGTTTGTATAGTGTAATAAAAGTACACCAGACACAACTACACAAGAAGTCGCTGAAATGTGTAATGCAGTTAGCAAATAGAAAATAAAACCTGGCTGGGTTTTTTGTGTTTCTTTTCTCCAAGGATTTGTGACAGGAGAACATGCAGCAGGGAGTGCTGAATGCGATGGGCCTATCATGAGATGTGATGATGGAGGGAGCACACTCGTTTAATGCTATATCTCTCCATTCCTCTGGGGACCGTGCAACTGTTTCTCTAGACTCCCTCAAAACAGCAGGTGAGACAGGAATTCCCTTGGGCTTCCACAACAGCAGAGCAAGAGAACATCACACACACACACACACACACACACACACACACACACACACACACACACACACACAAGCTGAGACATATCCTCTCACATAATTAACAATGCATACAGTATTGTTAGATTTAGTTTGCAGAAATCTAATCTTAAGTATTTAACAACTAAGACCAGTTAAGTACAAATATGTCTTGATTATATTAATTTAATCAGGGCTTCAAAACAGTTCAAGGAGCAAAAACTAAAACCAGAAATGAACAGTACTTCTGAAATAGCTTATTATGTATGTCTTATATCTAAACTTCCAAATACTTTACATCAGTGTATCATTTTATGCAAACTGTGTAGCATTTTCAGAGACTATGTAAGTGACATAGTTATAGCTACACAGGGTCGGTGGCCTTTTTTATCATTGTCATTATACACTGTACTCATAACTAACTAAAGAACATCCTCTGGGCTATAATTAAGGCTGATCTAACGAAGACTTTCAATCTTATTTCTAGCCTAAAAGTCTTCTTGATCTTGTTTTGAGAATAATATATTATATAAGTGCAGATTTGTAAGATTATTAAGATTGTTTTAAGATATTTTTTTCCTGTTTCAAGAAATCTTACCAAGTGTAAATATCTTACTGCACTGGCAGATAATTTAACTTGTTTCTAGTCTGAGATTTCCTGAAATAGGAAAAAATATCTTAAAACAATCTTAATAATCTTACAAATCTGCTATTATATAGTATATTATTCGCAAAACAAGATAAAGAAGTCTTTTAGGCTAGAAATAAGATTGCAACTCTTGTTTAGATCCGGAGTTTTTGCAGTGAATAAATTTCCACATCCTATTTGTGCGCATAAACATGTTTTTAAAAATAAGAACATTTACAGGCCCTTGCTGAAGTACAGAGAAGCCACACAAAGGCAACAGCAAAACTAGCGGCTCTTGTAAGCACATAGACAGAATGGCCATAATGACAGTAAACAGGCATTTTAATGTGTAGAGGGTTGTCAAGTATAACACCACTTATTTTTTATTATCTTTCCCTTCTAAGCATCCACAGTAGAGCAGGCTAAAGCCCAGCTGCTCAAGCACTGTAGCTATGACTGTGAGTGTAGCACTCTTATTAAACTGCAACCTTTAAATGGCAAGTTCCACTGATGGCCCTTACAATAAAAGTTATTTCCAACAACTACTATAGTAATGTTTTATCATTTACAAATAAAACACGCTGATGACACTAATAATGTCACCACTTTTACACCACTATTACATACTGATCGGGCAGGACAACTATCTGCCAAAAAATATGTAGATTCCCCTCACACCATCTTAAACAGCTCTGATCCGTCAAGGCATGGACTCCACAAAACTTCTGAAGGTCTGCTGTGGTCTCAGGCACTAGGGTGTTAGCAGCAGATCCTTAATGTCCTGTAAGTTGTGAAGTGGGGTCAAGTCAACACCGTGAACTCTTTCCCATGTTCCTCAAACCCTTCCTGAACAATTACTGCAGTGTGGCTGTTTGCATGAAGGGATGTCCTTGGTCTGTAACAACCTTTAGGTAGGAGTCAAAATAATTTGGTTTACCAGTACAACGACCGTCCACATGATTTATATAAAAAAGATAATTCATCAGACCAGACCACCTTCCTCCATTGCTCCATGGCCCAGTTCTGGTGCTCACATGCCCATTGTAGGTGACTTTGGTATTGGACAGGGCTCAGAGTGGACACAAGTTGTGATGCACTGTGTTCTGACAAATTTCTATCTTAGCCAGCATGAATTTTTTCAACAATATCTGCTACAGTAGCTGTTCTGTGGGACTGGACCTGACTGCCTGGCCTTCAATTGCCACATGCATCAGTGAGCCTTGGATACTCATGACCCTGTCGATGGTTGAGTGGTTGTCCTTTCTTGGTCCACTTTTGGTAGGTATTAACCACTGCATATCGGTAACCCCCAACAAGACCTGCTGTGTTGGAGCTGCTCTGGTCAACATCACAAATTTATCCCTTGTCAAAGTTGCTAAGATGCTTATGCTTGCCTATTTTTTCTTGTCTAATGTATACCACCCCTTAACATGCACTATTGTAACGAGATAATCAGTGGTATTCACTTCACCTGTCAGTGGTTTTAATGTTGTAGCTGGTTGGAGTATATGTATAAACCTGTGTGAGATGTGTGTGCGTGCGTTTGTATGTGGGTGTGTGAGAGAGACAGAGAGAAAGAGACAGAGAGATGTGTAGTGTGTGTGTTTGTGTGTATTCTCTCAGCCTTCACTTTGACAGAATAAAAGAAAACGACAGCAGCAGTGAGGGAGAACACAAAGTGGAAATTGGAAGAGGATTTTTTCCCCCTCTCTCTTTTTTTCTGGAGAGCTGTCCGTTGCTGTGGAGGCCTGTCCAGCATCCTGGAGCATAGCCAGTAAAACAACAGGAGAGAAAGACAACGACACAACGCTCTGCCTGCCATCCGCTGCAGAGGAACGCTCCCCTCCTCATCTCCAACTGCACAAAGCCAACATTACATCACTGCATTAAAATGCCATTATGACTGCTATTGAAGGGAAATGGCGAGTGGACCTGGAGAAACAGACACAGATGCTCTATGTGCTTGTATGTCCCATTTAAACTTTTTGCCTATATCTCTCACCCTGTCTGCCCTGCTCCTATCTGTCTCTCTCCCTCTGTCTTTCTTCTCCCCCTCTCTCTCTGCCTCAAAGCCATGGGAGTATTTGCTCACAATTAGAGCACCACCCCCTCCCGCCCCTCATCGCTTTCAACTCATATGAGTAAACTTTCCCAAAGCCCCACAGTGCTTTCTTCAAGGCAAACATGCTAATACCGCAGCCCTACTGCCTAGCTACTGGGAAATAGCACTTTTAAAGCAAGACAGAGGGTAAGAGAGACACATGGAGGCAGAGAGACAAAGAGAACCAGACTAGAGGACATAAGCCATGAGTCTGTTTCACAGGCATGTTTGTGTCACAAAACCCTGGGTTGAAGGATAATACACAGTATCACAATACAGTGGCCTATGTACACCAGAGCTCAACATTCTTAAAAATAAAGGTGCCAGAATGGATTCTTATGAGTGATGCTGTAGAGAAAAAACTCTTTAACCATAGAGCAATAGTAGAAGGTGGCCTAGTCTTATTTGCCAATATTTTCTATTGCAAGATGTGGATGGCCAGGTCTACATGTTTTGGCTGATCAACGTATGTCATTTTCTTTGGTAAGGACAGCTTTGTCAGCTATGTTAGTTTTGTAGGACAATCTTTTCGCAATCTTTATGAGAACTTAGGAAACAGTGGCTTGTTAACTTTATTAAAGGAATGGTTTGGCAAAAATAAAAAAAACTGCCTTCCTAGCACCCCATTATTCTATATCAGCACTTATTCTATATCAGCAAAAATGATTCTATATCATTTGTTTTGTTCATTTTTATAGCTCATAGTGTTACTGTTTCCTAAACCACATCAACAAGTTTCTGCCTTTCAAATTAAGTTCTGAACTAAAGGGGCAGAACACTACAAAAATTGTGTGAATTTGATTTCATCAGATTATTCTTTTAATGTAGTCTTAAATATAATTTGATTCCATTACACTGTGATATCGAAAACATTTTTTGAAAACATGTAAATATTGAATCTCATCAGTACTGCTCAGTACTGTGTTACTGCTAAGCTCTCTTGCACTCTGTGTACCATTCTATTTTGTTTAGGTTAAAAAAAAAACCTCAGCAGGGGACTTCTCTATCTGTAGAAAAATATGTTAAAGTGCATCAAAGCCATAATTTCAGGGTGGATTGTGCACATGGGTCTCCACGGAGCAGAAATCATCAGGGCAGTAGTGGTGAAATGCTGCTGATGAGAAGGGGAAAGCAAGAGGGGATGCTTTGTTAATTAATCTCTAAACCAATTCCCAGCAATGAATTTAGCCCCACCACACAGACTTGTAAATGATATGCTTTTTCTCTTGTCAACAGCCATATTTGTATTTGTGAATTATGCATATGGTATAATGGGCTCTATCCGAACTGCTGACAACAATATATCCATCTGCTCCCAGGTTCATCCTCTCCAGGGTCCGAATCCCCTCACACTTGCTGTTCACATCCGCTTAACCAATAGGGCACTTAGTTAGAGAATTAATGCTAAATTAGACTGTTTTTTAGAGCAACGGTTGCGTCCACACATGGAGGTGCATGAGTGTGTTTATATGCCGATCAGCCACAACATTAAAACCACTGACAGGTGAAGTCAATAACATCAGTTTTCTTGTTACAACGATACCTGTCTATGGATCGGATATCAGACAGTAAGTGAACAGTCAATTGTTGGAAGCAGGAAAAATGGCCTGAGTGACCTGAGTGACTTTGACTTGGACAAAATTGTGACGGCTCAGTATTTCCAAGTAATTAAAACAACATTTCTCGTAAGGCATTCCTGGTATGCAGTGATTAATACCTAATAAAGCTGTACTCAAGGAAGGACAACCAGTGAATTGGTCAAAGGGTCATGGTTGCCCAAAGCTCACTGTTTCACATGGGGAGTGAAGGCCAGTCTGTTTGGTCTAGTCCCACAGAAGAGCTACTGTTGCATAAAGCTGAAACAGTTAATGCTGGCTATGATACAAAGGTGTGAGAAAACAGTAAACTGCAACTACAGTAAACTGTATGGGGTTCTGCAGGCACAGACCAGTCAGAGTGACCATGCTGACACCTGCCTTCAACAGCAGTGATGTGAGCATCAGAACTGGACCATGCAGCAATGAAGAAAGGTGGTTTGGTTTGATGAATCGTTTAAATTCTCTTCCTTACGCAAATGGATGCATGTGCATCACTAACCTGGGAATGAGATGGTACCAGGATGCACTACAGGAAGAATGCAAGTCGCTTGCCACACAAAAATTGTTCATGAATAGTCTGAGGAACATGACAAAGAGTTGAAGGTGACTTAGCCTCCAAATTCCCTAGATCAAAATCTGTTTAAGCATCTGTGGGACGTTCTGGACAAAATAGTCCGATTTACGGAGGCCTCGTCTCACAATTTACAGAACTCAGAGGAGTCTGCTCCTAACACCTTGGTACCAGACAACAGAGCACATCTTTGGAGAGCTTGTGTGCCTCGATGTTTTGGTGGCACGTCAGGATACCTACACAATACTGGGCATGTGAGTTTAATGTTATGGCTGATCAGCGCATTCAGTTTTCTTGCGCTCAGGATGAAAGTGTGCCATCTAGTGGACCAGGCAGTGTAGTGCACCCTTCTGAGTTTTGGAGAACATACTGACAGCCCCGTGATAGGCCTATGAAGGAGACGAAAAAACTCTCCTCTCTTCTCAACCATAGGAAAGAAAAAAAATTCTAAACAGATATTTGACCAGCTGGCTGGCTTCAATCCTTCCAGCACTCTGCATGTTGGCACGCACACCCTTCCTTTCCAAATTCTGTAATCCACTTCCAAATCTGAGACTTATAGATCAAAACTAAACCTGTCTTAACAGATCATTATGATCACTGCCATCCATGTCTCTATAAAAACAAACCATTTCACGGTTTCCTCTAATAAGTCCAATAAGCCTTCAGCCTTGTCTACACTGAAGGCTCTGAGATAACCCAATCACCCCCACCCCCTCTGCACCCCCTTCAGCCCCTTCACAAATCAGTTGAGGTGTCCCGAGAGAAAGATGCTTCCAAACACCCTCAATCGCTTAAATTGCACCTCTCAAGTGTTGTTATGGCAACATCTAACTTAAGAGGAGTGAATGAAGCAGCGGTAGCAGATCAATAATAAGCATCCCTGCGCTTCTGTCTCTCCACATATTAAAGCACATGTCGGGGTCTGAGCTCTTCTCCATGGCCACTGTACCACTGATCCTGCTCCTCATGCGGCTCCTCCTGTCTTTAGCCTGTGCATGCTTTAGCTGCTTTAGCCACAGCCCTCCACAGAATAATTGCTCATATAGCCAGGAGGAGCATGGCATTTAGCCAAGAGGAGAGAGAGATACTCAGGGTGAGGAAGTGGGGAAAACACACGCATATACATGTGGATAGACATGCACACATGCACACCCACACACACTCCGTTTAGAAAAAATATAGACGTTGTAACTCAACTCTGTACTTTAAAATTTTGTCAGTTAATTTAGGTGATAAATCTTAGGTAATAGTTCATTTTAGTTCATCTTAGGTAATAAAATTGGTAACTGTTTAAACGATAGACTTTTAACAATACTGAGGGTAATATTTGTGCCAAACAATTCATGACCATCCAATGTGCATTGAAGTTATTTACAATGTCATAACAGTGCCATGTCTCTTGCATGAGAAGGTCAGAATTAGCCATGAAGAAGGCTAGCAAAACCGACAAGGTTTGAGTTTGAGAACTGCTGCTTACTAGGCCACAAACATAAATATTTTCCTGCAAATTTTGGTACATTTAATTTCTACTTATTCTGAGTTTAACAAAAATAAACCCAGGAAAAATAAAACATTCAATATAAAGCAAAGGTTGTATTTTATGTTTCGTTCCCCTAAAATGTTAAATTCAGCAAATAAACAGTAATTACACATTAAATTAGAAAATTAACCAGACATTTAATTTGATCATGGGTTTCCAAACTTTGCAAATGACTACATCCCGCACACGTACATTCATATACAAACACATACATGCAAGCAAACGATGAAAGTGTGATGCTAATTAGTATCTAGAACAGGTACATACGAGTAAACCTATGTGTCTGTGAGTAAATGTGTCGAGAGCCTGGAGAAATGAGAGTGTTACAGAGTGGAGGACAGGGTAACATTGTAACAAATAAAACCCCACTGAACAAATCACACGACTCCACAAATACGGAAGAAACCACTTCTACTCTCCACACTCCATACCACCACCCTACCACTGACCCCCCAACACACACACACACACATACAACAGGCAAAAGCAAACCTGATCCCAAATATAAGATGCTTGGTACATTCCAAGCAACTCACATTAATGCTCATGTGACCCCAAAGGCAAACACTCAGTTTAGCAAACAAAAACCAAATTGACTGAAATTTACCCCAACCCCAAACGCAATCAATCAGCCAAGACATGTTCGATGCTTGAAGTCTGCATCTTTAGCTCTGCACTGGGGCTATGAGGCTAATGTCGGAAACATATCTCGACTTATTCCCCAGGAAATAGCTTTGTATAAACCGCATGCCTAAATAATCATACACAAACTGTGCCGATAAGTATTTCGTAAGTAACAGAGTTGCTTATGTGGTTTCTGACACTGTATGACTTATTGGTATTTATAAAAATACATCACGGCTACAAACAGTAGCATCGGCCATCACGAAGCATGAATGTGTATGGAATGTGTCATGTTTGAAGAAAGTGTGTGATGATTTAGGCATGCGGTTTGCAAGCAGCTGCCGAGTATAAGCTTTTATCACTTGTTAGCTGGTCTGGTGCAAAACTAAAGAAGCTTTTTGCACAAAAAAATGTCTTGGCTGATCAGCTACAAGTGGGGAAAGAGGGGAAGACTGTGCATATATTTTTGCCTAAGGAGCTTCAACAGCTTGAGGAGCTGTTAAAGAGCAAGGCTCTTGTTTAATGGAGGTTCTGGAGATTCAAATGTCAGTGTTTGACCAGTCATAAACCTGACTTCTGTGTTTCAAGTAAAGATCAGAAACCTGAGAACAGAGAGAGCTTTAACCTTGACTTTGAGAAAAAGGAACAAAGGAACAAATATAGAAAATGAACTAAAGACATTATTTAGCTAAAGAATAACACAGAACTGGTTAGTATCATTTCCATGCAACATATACACATATGGCTGGCCTCTGAGCAATCCACTACTGGACCGCAAGCTCTTTTAAAGAGTGAAAGCAGTAGCAAATGGGGAACATGGCACGCAGCCACATGAAGAGAAAGAAAAGCCATGTTGGAAAAGCAGAATCCAGTAGACAGACAGCAAGCTGCTGCGGTTTCTCTCTCTCTCTCTTTCTCTCTCTCTCTCTCTCTCCCTCTCTCTCTCTGTCCATTTCTGTGATGTCTCCTCGGCTGCTCCAACACCTCCTGTCATCCCTCTGTTTCTCTTTCCCTGTCTCATCCTTCTCCACCATCCCCCTTTCAATAATTCATGCCGTATGAGGACTGAGTGACTGTCTCTCTTGACAAACAGCATTTTCTTTTTTTCTTTTCTTTTTTTTTACTGCTGTTTCATAGACCAGAATCAATCGCTCACTCAGAAGTTGCGCAGGGGTCTGGTAAGAATGGCTTGATTTATTAGATGGAGGCAAAGGCTGTGGCCTTTATTGTGTGCTAATGCTGATTGTGTGCACAGAAGAGAGCTGGCTGGCCTCAGATCAGGATCAGATCTTTCAGAGGCAAGGCCACAGTGTGATCGCTCAGCCTGCGTCCTGCTCTACAGGACTTAGAGCTTGTTGCATCTCTCCCCTGCGGAATGTATCCCTTTTTTAAATCACATTTCATCATAAGCAGCCATCTGGCACGCATGAACACACACACACACACACACACACACACACACACACACACACACACACACACACACACACACACACACAC
>JBBJLS010000001.1:33008371-33041236 GCA_037577275.1 Bryconaethiops microstoma
TCTGTGTGTGTGTGTGTGTGTGTGTGTGTGTGTGTGTGTGTGTGTTTGTGTGTGTGTGTGTGTGTGTGTGGGCAGAGCTACATAAAATGCTAAGCAAATGTCTGCTGTTAATGGTGCGTTCAGGTGCATGTTCTGTACAAAGAGTTCTATTCTATTCTACTCTATTCTATTCTATTCTACCAAATTCTATTTATTTCTGGAAATATATTACATGAAATACGGATATGAATGAAATTTGAAATATCAAATGTGCCACAACTTTTGCACAGGCCACAATTTATCATTATTTCTAACTGCACATTAAATTGTGCAAAGTGTGAAATAGAGACAAATAAAAAGAAAAAGAGAGACAAGGGATGAAGAAAAAAGAGAGAGAAACTGACAGAGAGAAAGAATGACAGCAATGAGAGAGAGAGTGATAACAAAGACAATGAGAGATAGAGAGAGACAGATGGAAAATGAAAGAAATATACACAGACAGAAAGAGAAGCAGAGAGAGAGAAAGAGAGAGAGAGAGAGAGAGAGAAATGGATAGACAGATGGACAGAGTGAGAGAGAAAGACTGAGATAGAACGAGAGTGTGTGTATGTTGTGGTGATGACACTAAAAACACCACCTGCTCCTGCTCCATAAAGCAGCAATGTGTCTCACACACTCACGCAACCCCTTTAATTCTACCATCACAGTCATGCTGCCAGACATAACGCAGATTAAACCACACACATACAAAAACCATACATTCACTCCCTGTCACCCAACACACACATGCCAGCAGAGCTCTTTTCTGGTCCCAGAAAGTACTCAACAGCAGCGTAATGTTTTGCCTCCGCCAAGACTGAAGAGAATTCTTAAAGCACAGTTGCAAGAATAAATGTGTTTACTCTTGATACATCTTTTTCATTCTATGACTTCAGACTTTCATCATGGTCCGGCGCTGAGGAAGTGGCAGCGATGGGCATCAATGGGGTGTATCTTCGATAGGGGTGTATTAAATATCTACAAAATGTTTCAGAGGCAAATATAGTTGAAATGTAGAGGTTTTGACAGACCACTTCAATGAGAACAAGCAGATCCCTGGGGGAGCACCTTTGCCTTTTACATCTCGGGGAAAGAAAAAAGATCAAACCTTTTGATATAGCCTGTATAAACACACCAAAAGCCTAATAAAGTGCACTACAACACCTCGTCTGTCGATCAACAAGCTTGTGAAAGAAGAGAATGTCTGCAGGGCAAGAGCACGAGCATAAGTGTGTATATGGGTGTGTGTGTGTGTGAGAAGAGATAGAAAGTTTGGTTAAAGAGGAGCTCTGAGCAGGAGGCACATCAGAGCACGCTAGATTAGACAGAGATTTCATCCTGCTGTCAGTAAACAGTTAAGGTATCCACTGTCTGCAGTACACACACTGCCTCCAGCATACACACACAACTAACAAGCTCTGCATCTGATTGCTGTCTGACTAACACGCTATCTCTACAACTCCATATTCTGCCCTATTCGTGTGCCCGTAATGTTCTTATATGCATTTTATTGCATGTTGTCTCCACACGCTGGACTCTACACTTTCCACACACATGCACATGTGAGTGCTTTCGAAACATTACCTGCTTTGCAAGTTTTGGAAAAGGAGTTATTAGAGTAAAATAGTCTTACACAGGTGTTTGAAATATCCAGTGGCGGTACTTAAGCCACTAGCCCTTTTAAGTCCTTTGGTTCTATTTTTTAAATAATACATATACTTTTGGACAATTGCCTTTCTCTTTGTTAAAAGAACAAAAAACACTGTAGAAACTTCTACCGTCTGTCTATTTTGATTTGTTCTTACATCCTTACCTGAATAAAGTAAAACTCAAATAATGAAAAAAACATTTTCGTCCTTAATGTGAAACAGTCAAGATAAATTACAACAGCATCACCATAACTTCCACCACTGTGATGCAGTTTCCTGGTAAAAAGCTACCTTGAAGCTTTCATTAAATACTGCAGAAATATCATTTTCGCCCAGTCATTTCCATCACACTTCTCTCTATGGTGGCAAAGACAAGAGTGTGTTAGATATGACATCTAGCTTGATAGGGTACTGTTTTGCGACATTTGAACAAACAAGTTTCAAATAAATGTGTCTACTGTTTTAATTTTAAGATTTTCTACATTCACCTAATTTATATCCCCATACATATTTTTGAAAAATATTCAGTCCTAACTATACATTAAACACTTCTCCACAATTTGAAAGATTACACTCTACTTAATGTAATAATAGAATTTATTTATTTAAAAACACCATCTACCCAAGCCAACATTATTTCAGATTGTGGTGGATGTAAGTGAAGTCCTTGGGACATAATTAATTAATAATTCCATTCACTATAATAACTGTCAAAATGAATCATTTGGCAAAATCAGTTATGAAAGTAGTCATACATTATTGAGTGATATATATCCTATAGTTAAATGATAATCATGAATTTAGATATGGTACAAATTACATTTGTTCATTAAGGGTCAGGAACAATGTCAAAAATGACCATATTATATTGAGATGGCAATGCGTCCTCTCTTGGACCTCAAAACCAGACTACTTAAATTAAGCGTATGAGACTGTAATAAGTGATTTGTGACTTGAACAAGTAGTTAATTTCACAAAGCTAAAAGTACTGCTACATGAAGAAAACCCAAAACATGCAAGCAAGGATTAACCCTTCAATCATGATTAGCAAGTTCAGCCTTTTAATCAATTCCAAATGAACAATTCTGTTGTCACATTTGTTTTGTCCTTGTATAAATATAGAAATTGTTCTACCAAAGCTGAAATGTTTACTTGGTTTGTTTAACAAACTACAATTTTGAGCAAGAGGACATATAAATAGGAATATACTTCATATTTTAGGCACTTTTTATGGTTACACTGATCAGTAATATTCCCTTAGTGATCTAAATTCCATCTAAACACATAAGAATGTTCCCTCACAAACTATCACAGCATATGCAAGAATGGCTTACTGTCCATGCCAACAAGGCCCACATACCCCCATGAGGTCTCAGGCCAAAAAAGCTAGAGGCATCTTAAAAAGAGCGAAGCCCTCAAATACCCAATGACCAAATTAAACCAACATCATATTTAAAATAATGAAAAGCCACCTAACACCAAAAACAGAAAAAAATGCAATTAGAAACGTAAAAAACAGCCATTTAAATGAGAATGAATAATGTTATTCAACTTTATTGTTAGTGCTGTTTTAGTATAAATAAGGGCTAAAAACCTGGTTTTTTTTCCATTATTGTCAGAGCATGGGGGTGCAGGGCCTCATGAGACCACAATCTGTCTCTGTGTGCATCCAACAATAAAGGCAGCATGGTGCTGTAGTGATGGAAGACACAGTAGCACCCTGAAAGCTCTCATTCCATATGCTAATCCAAGTTTTACCCCCAATGAGGAGATGCATGCACTCTGCCTGCAATTGTTAACAAGCTAAAGGGTTAGAATGTTCAGAGAGAGCAGAGTGAGCACGGATGAACGGGTTAACAGTGCTAATGGTTTTTCTGTATACATGTGCACATGAGCAGCACTGTGTGTAATGGCAGGCGTTTTAGCGAAAGTGTCGGCCAGCGTGGATGTGTGTGATCTGTGAGAGGACCGGTCACAGGGGTCGCGCTGCAGGGAGCGAGAGAGCGAGGCACGCGAGCACATAAAAGAAAGAAGAAAAGGCATTATATTCCGCTGCTCTCTTTCTTACTGTAAGATATGACTAATGGTGGGGTCACTATGCCCGATGAGCAGGAAGATTAGTTCTGACCTTGCTGGTGACCTCAGACGGCTCAGAGAGAGAGGAAGAGATGGAGAATGGAAGGAGGAGGAGGACTAAGGGCGGTGGAAGAGGAGGCTGCCTGTCATTACGGTTGTTTCCAGCACAAGTCAAGCTGGTTATTAATTTCATTTCTTTATGATTCACAATCTGCTCTTTTGAAATATGCCATATGCTCAGAGCAATTGGTAGGATGACGAGTGTCAGGATCGGTCCAATAAAGGCAGCCTAAATGAGGCTGATTTACGGGCTGTGGCTTCCGGCAAGCACTGCTCTCTATCCACCCGCCTCCCCTGAACGTGGGCAAACAAGCCTCGGCTCCACACAGACATCTACCTGCTCCCAATCAATCCCTCAGCCCAGGCCGATAACGGCCCGCCACCCAGCGCCCAGCACACATACACCGATAACAAACATGCAAGCACAGTATATATTTATTGGTTGAGGTGGGCATGCAATCAATACACAGGTCCAAAATCAGTTTGTTTTAATCATGAGCAAATATATTGACCTAACACAATACGGGCCTGCTTTATCTATCACTAATAAAAATTCATTGAGACAAGGTGCCCATACGAGCTGTAAAAGGAACACAGCGTTATCTCCTTTGCTCCCCTGCTTGCTACTTTTCTGTAAATCTATCACTGCCTAGCTCTTTCTTTCTGTCCTTTCGAGGTAACATAGAGCTTCTGAAGGGCAGAAAGCTGGCAAAAAAGCAATATCACCAGCCAAACACAAGCAGAGATTTTTCCAATCCCAAAGATTTGCTCCTCTTCATTTCCTTTCCCCGGACCTATCTTTTCACATTTTCTCTTTCCTGTGTCCTTACTGTAACGTGTTAAGCCTCAGAATTTGCAGTTGTCGCCGGTGAGAACAAAAGCATGTTGTGATTTTATCATTTCCCACTCATGCATCACTGAAACAAACAGTGGAATTCTGTCAAAAGTACAGGCTGTTAACTTTAAATCAATACTAAACTTGTGTTTGTGAGCCAAAGAGATGTTTTACTGTGTTTTGAATGGGATGAAAAGTGATGCATATAATGCTCATTATCTATTAAAAATAGTACTAAAAATGTCACCAAAACTAAAAAGGAATACTATAAATTAATTTCATGATGTACTGGTTTAATTGATATACCAGTACATGAGTACATTATAATCTTCTTTTTGTCCTGTTTTTTGTTATTTTATTTTTTACACTTTTATTATGTAATTACTTATGTGTTTATGATATTAGACATCAATTACAATACATTATAAATCAAAAGGATAACAAAATGATAAGAACTGAGTTTGAAGGGTAAATATCAGCATTCAAACCAAAGCAGAGTTTTACAGTTCAAAAGATTTACTGCTCTTCATTTCTTTTCCCCAGACCCAACTTACTTCTTTTTGACTTTCATAAGCCCTAGTGTGTCAAAGAAGAGTGTTGATTTGTGGGGATGGACAGAAATATACTGATATAGCAGCATTTTTCTACCAATGTCTACCTGAAATTACCACATATGGTAATTTCAACACATTTCTCTATGCTTCAGAATACTTGTATGCACATTTACAACATAAGTCACTGAACAGGTACTGAAACAAACAAAAGCCATAATTATCAACCATGGTAATCAGCCACGTTCTATAGATGCAGTAGAAAAAATGCTGGAGTACTCCATTCATGGCGATGCTGATGGGTGATGGTGGACAAACTCTCAATCAAGGCTCAGGCCAGCATCTCTCTTTAACGCTGCCTTATATCCTCACCTTATAGAGATGGTGCTGCTGCTCCTCTGACATCATCAGCTCATGGCTGTCCGTCACAATGGACTCCATGTCCATCAGCCAATCCCAGAGTTCCTGGTACTCAGCCTGGAAGTCTGATAGGCTAGATGGGGAGAGAGAGGGAGGGGTATGTTAAAGGTGCCCTCTGAGAGAGGCTGTGGGTGTTATGAGCTCTGCTCTCTCCTCATCTGCCTGCTCGTCTGGCTGGAGAAAGAGAGAGAGAGAGAGAGAGAGAGAGAGAGAGGAGTCGGGTGGCTCCGAGTTCTTTTACTGTGGGAATATTTGACAAGTGGAGGTAATTACTCTGTCCCGTTAGCGAGCGGCGCGCTGCGGCGCAGGTAAGTGAGGTGTGAAAGGGGTCGGAAGCAGAAGGGATCTTTAACCCGCGCTCTGAGTGACGGCTCCTGAGCCAGAACAGCTTAATTAAACATGACTTCACCTCCCTATTCCCCAAGCCTGCCTTCAGCCCCGACATGAAAGGACATCAAATATTTATGAAAGGAGCAAGGACGACTGCGTGCATGCTCACGCGCGCACACGCGCGCGCACACACACACACACACATACACACACACATACACACACACTAACACACACTGCATAGTCATAGATGTCCATATGCAAGAGTATTGGGCACATGCACACTAATACAAGCACAAACACATACACTCTCACACACACTGACATCGAGGGTTTGGTTCTTTTTTTTTTAAAGAATCTCCACAGGAGAGCCACATGTTTATAAACATTAGCAGGAAAATTGTTCCTCATTCAAATGGCTTTGAACACTTTGACAGTTACGTCAAACTAGTGCCATTTCCTTGTCTGGCTTTTATAAGCAATCCACAGTGTCGGCCCTGAAGGGGGGGAAGAAAGACTATGAATGAGATTACACAAATAACTATCAAAAAGGAGGAGAAAAATCAACAATTCCTCTTTATTTCAATTCTAGCCAGACAGAAACTAAACAGAAGGTTGGGACGGAGTGGCGCAGCTCCATATGTAATTTCAACAAGCACCGCGGTGCGTATTAGCATTTTGAAGCAGCCGCTGATGGAACAAAACAATGGAGAAGAGTATATGAATATTTTATCTCCTTGTAAACATGACATTGATCAGACAAAATGACAAAGACAGCGAATAAGCAGTCGAAAGAGTGAAACAATGTAATACTGATGTGCGGAGTCCCCCTGAGGCATGGCCACGTCTGATTAGAAACCTCCCTATGCCTTGTGGAACTCGAGCAGACAAACGCAGCACAGTGTTCTGATGTAGTTTGTTTTTTTTCCATTTTTTTTTTATCAGAAATCTAACTACTTGTAAAACAGAATCTCCCTGGGCATGTTACCAAACAAACAAAAGGCAACGGAAACATGTTAGCCATTGAGCGGGCTTGCTTCATAATCTTTTGAACTGTCAGCACCATTTTCCATCAGCTGCTGTTGCATCTGTGTATTACGAATTTATATATTTATAAATTTATACATTTATAAATAAAAAAAGAAGCTTTTGAGCATACTTGGGACTACTCATCTGCTTCTGCTGCCCTATGAGAAAGTGTTAGAGAGTTCTCAGTGTTAAGAGTTAACATCAGCCTTAACAATCAACCTCAGCAGGTCGGCAGAAGGAAGCTCAAATGGACGCTTCTTTTTTTTCCTGTTCTTTTTCCATCCATTTAACATCAATCTGGTGGCCCGCGGCTCTGGGAGGGGGGGCTGGTGGAGGGTTATGGGGGTGTTACTGTACCTAATTCATCATCAGAGCCTGACCTAGCCGCTCATGCCTCACCCCGAGCGGCTCGGCGAAAGGTTGGCCGTCTTATTGACACCTCTCACATCTCATGCGAAGTGACACTTTTATAGAAGCGGCTCTTTAATTTATGGTGTTAATCCCTGGTGCCTAATATGGAGACTTCCCATCTCCCTTTTCCATGTCTGTCACTTTTGTTCACCCCTCTCTCTGTTCTTTTAAACGGAGCCCTTCCTGGTGAAGGCTTTTGATTGGTGAATGGCAGGCGTCCCGTCTCTGTCAGGAGTGGAGTGTGCGTGTGTGTGTGTGTGTGTGTGTGTGTGTAAATGTGTGCGCGGACAGGCCCTGACAGAGGAGGAGAAGAGGCAGGGCGGCCGATAGCTTTCGACAGCTCCTCCCTCCAGACATGTTTCCATGCAAAGGTAAGGGCCAAAGAGTCAAAACAATGAATCCTTGAGCAGGCAGGCCCATCATTAAAATTCAAAGGATCATTATGGTTTTTTTTCCAACAAAATAAATCATTAGATTGAAAGGCTTAAAAGGATTAAAACGATGCTTGATTCAAAGCCAAGGCACCGAGTCAAGTCCAGACTCCAGAGTTCTTCCACTGCATTAAAGTGAGAGAGAAAGAGATTGGGGAGCCTTTTGAAAAAAGTGATACATAATAGTTCTGATATAAAAATGTGTTATTTTATGAAAGCAATGCTCTGTTTTAAGACCATTCCTCCTCATTTATAACTGATGGAAAAATCTCGCAACTACTTAGCCCTAGGATGCATTACCGCAATGCAATTTTTTAAGGCCTCAACATTACTGATCCACAGCAAAAAGTAAAGGGATATTTTTTAACTTAATGTTAAAAACTGAATATATTTATATAATATGCAAGTTTAAATAAATATTTACAATTTAAGCCTGGTCACCCCTGACAAGCATTCAGAATTTAACAAAACATTACAACACTGTGTGTGGTATTTTTAAATCAGAAACCTGGTATCCCAAAAGTGTGTGTGGATGCAGAGTTCATTTTTTACCTATTACCTAAACCAAAAATACAAGATGTACAAGGGCTAAGTTAGTTCTTTTTTTGACTGTTACCTGCAGGCTCTAGCCTTTATCTTTATTCTGTTATTGCTATTAGTCTCATGAGAGTTTTAGATATGTAGCCTTCAAATGCATACTAGATAGTGTTTTGTTTAATTAATTTCTGGAATTTTGGATGTATTGATTACAAGATTACTAAGAAGCTACATTGCAGCATGGGGAGTTGGTTACAACAGTAATCAAATGAATGGTTAATTTGCTGATTTATTTGACCTGCTGCACCTATTAAAAAGCTAGAAAGACAGCTATAACCTTGAAAAGTGAGAGAGAGAGAGACATTTTTTCACCAGCAGGGTAATGGAATTAAGTCTGAAACTGAGCGATGTCTTATTAATGCTTTTTATTTGTAAATGGGAAAGTATTCCTGTTTAAAACTGTGGTTGTTCTGTAGCCACACAAGTTGATCAAAAATTCATTAAAATAATATAATAGCTACTCACAGTAGTTTTACTTTTGAGACTAAAGTACATTTACAAGTAAGTCCTTTTGTAAACTAAATCTACTTTCACTCAAGGACAGGATTCATAATCTCTATCCATTTGTAAGAATTGTAATATTCGTCCAAACTATCTGGTGATTATCAACAGAGTTATTGTAAAAATTGCAGCCAAAGTTCAGTTTGGGTTGATGGTGAGGTGTAAGTTCGTGTATGTAATAGAAATGAAGATTAATGTCAGTTAAAGACATGGTGACCATCTACAAATGATTTATAATGAACCATCAATATCACGTGTTAAAAATCTGCTCACATTAGGATACATCTGCTTTTAATGTATTTCTACACCCCAACCTGTGGCCTTTCACTAGAGTGATGAGCGAATGTTTAGAAGACTTCTACTGTACCTGTTGAACTTGGAAATGAGGGAGAAATCTCTGTTCTTGCTGGAGCTGGAGTACTGCTGACTCCTGAGCTTTAAACTCATCTGATCCACAATATCCCTCTGGGCCTCTGCTTGACACCGCTGCACTTGTGCCTGTTCACACACATACATACACACACACACACACAAAGACCCCATCAGAATCAGCACAACCCCAGTTTCTCAACTTTCCCACCATTTCTTTCAGAGTTACAGTAAGTGCTTTTGCTGGCTTCAGGTTATTTTGGACCGCAGTTCCACAGAAAGCCACAAATACTCCCCTTTGATCAGCTTCCATCTGCTTCCATCCATACCCCCTTCTGTTTATATTAATAATGCTATCCCAACCAGTACAGAAGAGTAACACAGTTCAGTCCGGATGAGTTTCGAGTATGCAGAATTAGTGCTGCTCTATGCAAGCAAATGTTGGACTTCAGCCGTGACTAGCTGTAGTCACTGTGTACGCAAGAGAGCAAATCAGTGGGAAAAAAAGCCACGTTTCTGCTGTGCATCTGTGCTTGAGAAAATTGGTTACATTGGGTGAACGGAGATCAGTTATTGCCCAAAGTATGAGGAGCTGAATCTGTGGCAAGCCAATAAAATTTCCAACAGCCTGCTTTGATTTTTAGCTCATTTCTCGACACTGTATGAAGCGCTGCGGTTTGCATTCCTTCCAGAAGCCACTCCGCCTGCTCCGCAGATGCCTCCAGAAAGGTCAAACAATTCCATGAATGCAAACTGCTCCTCAATCAAAGCTACCCTTGATAATAAACAAGCAAATCAACAGAAAGATGTGTTGCCTTTTCATTCCATTTATTGGGCGGGTATCAAACGCCCGGCTCTGGCGCTTTTCTCATTTGGGAGGAATGAAATGAACCTAACTAGGAGCTCCAAGAAAATTAGCGGCACAAGTGTGGCGAGTTCTCCTCTCCCCCCTCTGAGGAATTTGCTTTCATTTGCCTTCATTTCGGATTCACTCAGCTCGCTCGCCGATGCCGTGTCAGGATCCTAATTACTCAATCCCGCCGGAGCTGCTTACACACACAATAATGACTAATGCCCGCCACAGACAAAAGCAATTTCTCCTGGCCACCTTGAGTCTGAGGACAGACCGGCCCAGCACGGAGGCCCTCTTAGGAGGACGTGCAACTGATCTTCACTTCACTTCACTTCTCTCTCTCTCTCTCTCTCTCTCTCTCTCTCTCTCACTCTCTTTCTCTATCTCTGAAGAGTTCAAAATCCCCACCAATCAAGCACCATCACTTTTCACTGCAGCTTTAAAACCTGGAGCGGAGATGTATTAGAAATCTATAAATGTATATAATAGGCCTGGTGGAAGATACTGTTCCTTTGGGTGAATACGAGAAACATCAATACAGCGATATACAGCTACATTTATTAGAGCTCTCAAACTTGAAGGAGAAATTGGTCTATTGATGAGAGCATTTGTCTTCTGAACATCATATTCATGGGCCTCTTCGGCCAACTCTTTGCAAGCAGTGCCTCATATGCAAAACAAAGAAAAGGGTTCTCCTTATCACAAGGTCACTAACATAACACACATAAAAGCACATGGGTCTCTTTCAGAGATATTTGCCAAAAGCCCGAGGGATCAGACTGCTCATGTCAAACATCATTTTACAAATGTGTGTAAGGCTTAGGTCTGGTTCAAAATTCACGTGTGTTTTTTCACAGGCTGCCTCCCACATAAGTTTAAGACTTTCGATTTTACATTGTATTTCCACCTGCTTACATTCACTTTTAACCTGAAAATGTCATGCTATGTACCAGGTCGGTATAAAAAATTCCTTATATGTTAAAGTGTTCCATATACGAAGTGGTTAAAGTACATCACCCACTGAGCTAACAACTGACATGGTTGTTAAGAAATACAAAGCCTCATATGGCTGAACCAGAGGGCAGTATAGGAAATAACTGCACTGGAGCAGCGTTCTCCTCCAGACTCAGTCCTCTAGTTCTACTTCATGAAGAATTCTTCAAAAACTTGGCTGTCAAAAACAGCTCCACTTTAAAAACCTAGTAATACACATAGAAGTCAATATAAATTTTGATAATTTGATACTTGTACCTTTCTCCAGAGTGTGGGAGATGAGCAAAATCTGCTGAATCAAGTCATTTTAAGCTTTTTTGTTTACATGCCAGTGCCAATTTAACAGCCTCTAGAAACTTCCTCAGCTTTGTGTCCTGTGGGATTTGGTGAATGATCACACTGTCAATCATAAGCTGAGAGAGTTCTACAGTCATCATCGCCTTCCTCACCTCTCCCCCTCCAACTTCATTACAATGGGCTTTCATATATCAGGCCACAAGGAAATTAAATGCATGGTAAATATTAATAATTTATACGCCACACTCTAAACAGATCTGGCTTCCAGCAGTCTTTTTTTTTAAATGTCAATAGGACTGCATGGCCTTAAAGATTAGTGAGAAGGTGTATCTGATGTTCTGAGACTTGCTGAAGTCTAAAGCATGGTGAGAAAGGTTCCTTTAACTTAGCAGAGAGATTGATCCATATAAACCCCTGAATGAATAATAAACTCATAATCTCCAGCACAAACACTGTCAAAGGTTCAGAACCTGGGCAAATCCTACTACATCTTCCCTTCACACCAGGGCTACCCTAATGCGTACTGCAGGCGGAGGGGATTAGCAGCAAATCAGTTTTTAGTTTAGATTAAACAAAAAGTCATACACAGACACAGTTGTAAAAATCTTTGTGCGTGTGTGTGTGTGTTTGAGGTTAAGTATTAATGGCCCCATCATTCTTGGCATGAATTTCACTAATGGACTACCATCGGCCAGACAGGGCAAAATCTATTAATCTCAAGATTATGCTGAAAGTAGGTACTGGAGGAAAGATTTCCAGACAAGATGGTCCTTGAGCCTTAGGAATACACAAACCCAATAGAGCACGTTCCAAATGGAGCACAAGATGAAGTTTGCTGGGATATAAAATAATCCACTCAAAACTTTGCGGTGCTCCCTTTGACATTCTTTATAGAGGAGAGGAAAAAAGAAAGAAAGACTCCAGGAGAGAAGGAGGAAGAGGGGGAATTTGAAGGAGGGTGTCTGTAATGCAAACAGGATAAGAGTGTCACCGGAGGTGGCTGGGGAGTCGTAGAAATTAACGAGGAAAAGTATGTGGCTCCGGTGAGCAGTAGCGCGCAAGAAAATGGCAGCGCAGGGGGGTTGTGGCCACCTCTTAAACTAGATATTTAAGCAATGCGACCAAACACATGGTTAGTTTATTTCTTTATCATCTTGTCGGAATGCGAGGAGCATCACGGTGAGATTGAAAACCGTGGGAAGCCTTGGCACCACCACCATCCCCCAGCACACCCCCCCCCCCACCGTGACTGGCGTTCAAACCAGCCAGAACATACATCGGCCCTGTTTGAAATGTCTCCCATCAGACTCGTCCTGATGTTCCGAGGCAGTATCGGAGCACAGCACAGTGCAGGCATGCTCAGAAAATAAATTCTGCCGGGAGTTGTGTGTCTGTGTGTGTGTGTGGTCGTGCCAGCAGTCATAAACGGGCGAGAGTTCTATCAAAGCAGCTCATAAACCTGCACACCCAACACTGAAGATTCAGCTTCACAAAAAGTCCCTGAACAACACAAGAGGACATCTATTACACAAAAAAAATCCTGTAGGTCTGAGGCAGGTTGTAACTCATTTCAGAACACAGTTTCACCGGAAAGAAAACAATGGTTTTATTTCTAACATCAGTGTGATTCTGACTTTCACATGATTCCTCATTGAAATGGAAAGCAGAGGATTATTTCTGCAGAAAGCAGGCCTTAAAACTCATCTAAAAACTATTACTTTCCAATCACTGGCCATAAACTCTGGATTTAAAATGTAGTGCAGTTTCCTGGCATGCATCACATGACTTTACAGCCCAAAATAAAACTTGTTATTACAGCGTTGTAAGCCAGGGTTTCCCTCTCATTCTCGCCGGCTTATCAGGTCTCCACAGCTAAACAGGCTCTGATATAACCACATGCACGGGCTGTTGTCTCACTGCTTTGTCAGACAAATTTCATTATGCGAGCAGTTAAAACTGAAGGCAGCACTTCTGCAGCTATCTACAAAGCCAGTGGTATGACCAGCAATCTTAGCAGAGCAAAGGAAACCATGCTTATCACGACTAACAAACAAACAGCAAATACTCTGTCTGAGAGTGTCAAGCAAAAGATTTCATTATACACAAAAGGCCTATGTAATGTCTCTATGAATTGCCTTCATATATTCAAAAATGTCTTATGGATGCTGAGACATGAGTGCAAAGACACAGTCCATGGACACCTGAAATCTCCTCAGCAGGAATTTGTAAGTGTTTTGAGTTACTTGAGACAACTGTTTCATATCTTCAGTCTGTGGGAATGTATTAAACTCAAATTTTTAGTGTCACAAAAAATGCCCTTGCCAAACTAAACAACAGAGCATGAAATCAGATTGCATTTGTTGGGAGCGCTGTATGATGTTCAGCTTATGTTTGGCTTGAGCAAAATCGCATCAATGACAGGCTTGACCTTGACATTAAAGCGCGTCCCAGTGCCTCAGCCCCTGTGGAATGTCACATCAGTGATATACCTGCATGCGCTCCTTTCCCTTTAAGAAATATCTTAGGCCGTTTGAAAGCTTTAGCTCCTGCAACATTTATCAGGGCGTGAAATTAGCAATTGCTAGAAGCTAAATTGCTGCCTCTTATTTAACGTTGTTGCTGAAAGGTGACATTTAATCGCTGATCCCTGCTTCCAAGAAGTCTAAACACCCAGAGCCATGAGGAAAAAGAGACAAGGGGGCTTCAGACAATGTTCACATTATAGATTAGTTGTGTAGGTGGGGTGGGATTGGGGATGGGGGAGGGGGGGATCGATTGTGTGATCATCATCATTTTCAATCTAGCCTCACTTAAATATGTGTTGTTTTGCTGAGTTAGGTCGTGCATGCCAAGCAATCGTGCAGGGCGTGTGGCAAGAATGTCAGACTAGATACACCGATTACCAGAGACAAGAATTCATGACTAATACTGAATAGATGGAAAAACAAACAGCCCACAAATATAAATTTGCTTCTTAAAGACACCGCTCTTTCCTGACGTCCAAACATGCCTTTCTTCTGTTCGTTTTTTTCCCTCTAAAGGAAGGCTGACATAAAACAAAAACATTTGGAGAAAGTACTTCATAGCGACCCGCTTCAAAAATCCCCTGACTTCAATTCTGCTCTGCTTTTCAACAAAGCTTGACGGCATGCGCCAAGCGGCTTAGATGAAGATATTTTGAACGCCGAGCCAAGCGCTCCAGGCAGGTGCTACATGAGAATCCATTAATATAGGTAATTAACATTAGCCACCATTTTAATTAACATGCAAACTAATTAGGAAATAATTAAGTAACATAAAAATCTGATCTTAATTCTAAATTGGAGGAAGCTGGCTACCTCTGTGCTCCCTCCTTTGAGTTTTTTGGGGAGCAGAAAAGAGCTGATTTATGTTGGGGGGTGAGTTAAAAGCAGGCTGCTTTTCAAAGTGGATTAGGCTCAGGGTCAGATCCACATAGAGAGGGCTGTGTTTGGGCTCTCCTGGCTACTGTTTTGGCCAGAATGCAATTCAAAACACTGGGCCAGTGTATTAGCCTCACAAAGACACACCAGTAATCATGGCCTGTGTGTGACCGGGTGTGTGAAACACACACTCAGAGAAAGAGGCCGAGAAAACAGGGCACAGCCTCTGTAATGGCCACATTCTGCACAAACTCATTTATGCAGCAGAAGAGACAAAGAGGACTATTTACATTGGTGCATATTGATTACATGGATCTAGCCATTCCTCTAGACTCATCAAATACTGTAGGCAAACTCTAATAATGACTTCCTGCCTGACTACAGTATGACTGACAGTATTTTTTTATTCTTTTGTTTATTCAGTGTTTCCACTAGTAATGTTCATTTCCCAAAAACGTGCACGCAGGACATTTGTTGTTAAAATGACTGTGTTATGACCGTAAACGGAGACAGGGACGGAAGGGAGAATGCCTTGCATGAAATAAGTGCTGTTAAATGCTCTTCTTGGCAATCACAGAAAGAAATTGATTTTAGTAATAAGACAAAGAAAGCAATTGCGGAGATCGATGCATAAAGCCAGAACGCAGTGTACGGAGCCAAGTTTACTATTTCATTAACAGTAGGACAAAACTCCAGAACCATTCGCAATGACAAATGCCCAGGACCATTATATACACATTTCAGGTAAGTGCTTCAGGCCAAGTTAAATTCGATTTCTCTGCCCCATTGTATCTCTATTTATTATTTGTTGTATTTGTTCCAGATGGCGAGGGCCGGGGCTGCTGAGAGAGTATTGTTCCTCCAGCTCCGGAGAGCGCAGTCCCAAATAAACTCTCTAACACAAATCCCACTCCAACCTCCACGCTCTAAAAGCTTCTAATCCAGCACACACACACACACACACACACACACACACACACACACACACACACACACACACACACACACAAGCATCAATGCTGTATTTCGCTCTCCAAGTTCCTAACACACCTACCTCGAGTTTAGCATAAAAACTAATGTCTCTCAACCAGCATTCAGAAAAGGAAATCAAAATTCCATTGTAGTCTCATCATTAATCATGGCAGCAAAGATGAAAGTAAAATATCCCAAACATACTGGGAAACACAGACACACATGCACACATCCACACACAAGCCTGCCATACATCACAGAGCACCATCTGATGACCTTGGTCTTCATTAGCTGTGGTTATGGGCTGTAAATGGCCTGTCTAAAAACGTGTGTGTGTATGTGTGTGTGTGCACACGTTTGCGTTTGTGTTGCCGAGGCGTGTGGCAGAAGGCAGAAGGCAGACGGCAGACTGGGCAGGAGGACACTGAGGGGTTAATGTGCTGAGGAGAATCTTAAGCTGAGCTGTGACAGCACCTAAACGGCTCTGACACCTCGGCGTCGCGCTCACTCCTACCAGTAAGCCACCTTCAAAGTTGCTGTCAGGTAAATGACCTTGTATTTCATTAACTGATAATTAAATGGATTTATTCCACTAACGGTTTTAATTAAAATGCTAGAAATATTGATTACCTCTATCATCTCTACTCCCCCCAGATGAAAAAAGGTTTTAGAACTGTTTATTTAGAGAGGAGAGAGAATTAAATTAGATTGAATCTCTAAGAGACCTAAATAACGCTTCTCACTTTTTCTGCTGCCCAAGCACAAAAAAGGGGTTTACATTTTTTTTTATGTTTAATTAATTATTTTGAAATCCATTTTTGCTTACCTTGATATTTAATTAAAATATCATTTTAAAACCTAATTAAATCCACTGGTTTAATCTGAGGGGCAGAGTCTCTATCAAACATTGAAGGCTGCCAGTCCTGGATTGCGCAGCCCGTGCTGTGCAGGTGTGTGAGAAGTGGAGCCACAGAGCAGAGGGTTGTGTGAAGATGAGCTCACGGCGGCTGCTGGTGTGGAACCGTGCTATTGCCCTAATGCATATTGGATTCCACGCCGAAACTAGTGTCATCAGAGCTCAGAGATGCCGCAGATAGTGCCTCAGCAAGGACCCCATGCCGCTGATGGACAAACTAATTGCGCATGAAATCAAATATGATTTGTAAAGAGGGTTCATATGAAAAACAAAAAACAACAACAAAAAAAAAAAACAACGAAAAAAACAGAGTTCACACAGCTCCACACTGGAGCCCTGTGGCACCCCAGAGCTCTCGGCCAGGAGCTAACATCCAGCCAGCAGCATCTCAGTGGATTTCGACTGATGTGCAAAGTTTTAAATCTTCGTCTCTGTTTCCGTTCTTTTCTTGTCTTTGAAGCATCTTTTAAAGATGTAATTATCTTTTAAAGATATGCAAGTGGCTTCATAGAAAATGCAGGCAAAAACAGAGAATCAAATTAGGTTGACAATTGTAAGCAAGCATAAATCCATCATTCCAGAGTTTCCTCAAAACAAGAAAATTAGATCAGTCATACTCATTTATTCCCCTCATGGGTGGTATGAAAACATTAATGTGTTGGGGGAAAATTAGCAATAATCACAGGGCATTTTGTGTAATTCCAAGCAATTAAGTGTAATTCAAAGTCAGCTGTGTCATAGACAGAAAGATCCCTGCTTATTGTTGAAAGGGAAATATTTTTGATAAATGGTGTTTAAGATTCCAGTCTATAGTGCCACCATGTAAACAGACGTAGCACATTGACAATAGCAGAAGAGACGCAAAAAGAAAGGTAGAAGACAAAAAAAGGTACGAGACAGACAGAGCATGAGAAGGAAATAAAGGCTTGAACCTAAAAACCAACTGCAAAACAGTACTGGGCACAGAGGGCATGTTTGTTGAAGAATAGGTTGCACATGTGCAAAAGATGAAATATAAGAAACACATTGATATTCGGCTTATAAACCACAGTAGTATTTAACTTTGAAAAATGTGTGGTAGGAGAGAAGGAGAAAATCTACTGCAAAATGACACATTTTGAGCCACAGATCACCTCATAAAAGAATAACCTGTTCTTCTCAGTTAAAGTCACAATAGGGGCTTTGGAGTGGTGGAATCAGGTAAGCGTTGTCCCTGTTGTCAGCAGATGGTTTGTTTGATTACCAGCAATCAGAATGTCCAAGGCGTAACTGGACTTGCTGTACATGGGAAGGCCCAGCCTCTCTCCACCATCACCAGGCAACAGAACTGGCACTTAGTGATCTCCAGCAAGATTTAGGTTTGTTACGATTATAACAATTGCCTGATCGCAATTATTTAAGATGATGACAGTTATTAAAGCAATCATTTTCCACAATCATTACATATCACAAACATATTGTATCACAACAAGCTGAGTTGGATTTAGAGAGTCAAATCAATAAAATATTTGGAAGAAAAACCACATTCACTGAGATACTACTTTGAACACATTTAGAAGATAGCACCAAGCAGCGCTTACTGGTTAGCTAAATAGCTTATGGTAACACACTCTCAAAATGCATATCAACAGTAGCGCATTACTGTACAATACAGTGCATTATTTCATGTTGGTGCAACATAGTTTTGGTTGCAAAGCAAGGATAGCTAGGAAGCAATGTAACCACACACCTGGAGGAAGAACGTTCAGGTACCCTCTCAGCTTGGTGCAAGCGAGCACATGTTTCTTCCAGGCATGGTAATGAGAGACCTAGCTAGCAGGTGGAATTGCAACAAAGCTTAAGTATGCATTCATGTTATGTGGCAGGCACAAATCTCAATAACAATAACAACATGGCACACACTTGTATTTATTAGCAGGTTTTTGTTATTATTTGAAAAGTTTATTTGAGCAGGACTGCTGTTACAGAGGGATCTCCAGGTTTGGTGAATTCCTGTTGGTCATTCGTTCTGGAATCACCACTATGAGACTTTTAAAAACCAACTCATACTGGAGTTAAATCATGGATCTTGTTGGAAATCACTTCAACTAGAGTACCTCCCTAGGTAAACGTAATCTTGCTATGATAGGCCTAAAGTCAATGTTCATGATTGATTTTCGCATCTTACATCATGCTTTTCAATCAGAGCATAGGCTACCAAAAGCTACATTAAAAATAAGAGTTTTCTAGGCTTTATAAAATCTTACTTGAGAACTCACCTGATCAGAGCAGGCCTGCAGTATAGACCTGTCAAAGCTCAACAGCACACAAATCTGCTACTCAAGCAAAAACACCCCAAAAACAGATCTTAGAAAGCGGATACACATCAGTGGCACCGCACCCATGGGACTTCACGATGTACACAAGTGCTGAACACACTCCTCAAAGAGCTCTCGCACACAGACCTTCATGTAGTCCTCCCTGGCTTTTACTTACATTTGTGTTCAAGGACATTATCGTGCAGAGTTACAATATCACAGCTGGAGCATAAATCACATGTAATCCAGCAGACAAGGCGCTCGGTGTTCAGAGAAAGCCCAGCATTTGTAACTGCCACAGTTCAGTAATGGATTTCATCAGTTGGGGGAAAAAGCAAAAAGCAACACCAGGGTAAAATCTTAAAGGGAAATGATAACTGTGCATCCCCAATGAGTGAAAACGTCCAAGATATTATTGGTAGGACCGAGACAGTTCATTGGAAACAAATAAAAAGTGATGTATTTTGAAGGAAATGTCATAAACAGCCATCCATTTGTCATTATCACTTGGTGCAGTTTTTCTCTATGTTGCTTTTTGATTCAAAGCCTTTATCCAAAGAGACACCAGTTAAATCATAAATATTGGAGATGCAGTAACTGCACGCAATGTGATCTGTCATCTGTATATTTAGGGCCAGATTTACTCACTCTATCAGCATATGTTAAGACTGTTAGCGCATGCGCTTCCAGCAACATGATCCACGACTGGCTCATGACAGTTTCTTTGCCAAGTGATGGGCTGTTATTAGTCTTGCTCAGGCTGAGAAATGCGTGACAGACAACACTGTTCAAGTATGTCAGCTTCAAGTTATCTTACAGTAAACAGTTTGCAGCATAGCGTAGATGCCACAGTGCAACCTAACAAGACTGAATTTCACACTTCAAGGTGTGCATGCATTTGTGCTCCTCTCAGCCCGCACACATACACACACGCTTATACAATTCTCAATCATGCTGGCTGTCCACCCGCTTTCCTCATAAACTGTTCCCATTCAAGGACATGCAAGGGCTGCAGTGTGTCTCCAGAGGAAGCAGTTTGTTTCAGTCACCGTGTGCCACTCGGCGCCTGTTTAAAGAGATGATGAAGATTTATCCGTCTGCCGTTCCTCTGCTTCATCTGCAGCGGCTTTCCCTCGATGCTACTGGGCCTGTACACTGACATCATCCCACAAACAGAGTCTGCTCTAATCACCAGTCGTGATTCCACATAATATAATCTTTTACAAGTTGCAGCATCTGTCCCTGCCGGCCATAAAAGCTGAAGAGAAATAATTATGGCTCATCAAAGAGCTCAACTGCATAGGGCGAGATGCTATGTGTGTGTTTTTTTGGGTATACTACACCTGTGAGATGCACATAGAGCCAAAGAAGAGAGCTAGCGTGTCGCTTCTCCATCCACCCTGAGCTCTTTGGAATATATTTCATGAGAGAGTTTTTTTTTCCCCCTTCAGCCTCTTTTCCGTCCTCCTGTTTTGCTTCTCATGCATGGCAGCTAGCACGCGCAGCTTCAGCGCTTTGGCCAGATTTCAGGAGGATGAGATCCAGAGGGCAGACATTAGAATTTTATATCACTTCAAGACAGGAGAGAGAGGGAGAGAGAGAGAGAGAGAGAGAGAGAGAGAGAGAGAGAGAGAGAGAGAGAGAAGAAACACGAGCCTTCTCTGACAGTGGGAGCGGCCTCAGAGCGAGTGATGGGATGCGTTTTTGCGCGTCTCACCTGAGAGGCATGCTTAAATCAGCAGCCGTGATACGGTAATTCCGACGCTCATATTTCATAACATGGATGACAGCTTTATGTTTACCAGATTGGCCATAAGCATTATGGAGACAGGCAAAAAACCAGGCAAGAACATGAAGAACAAAGAAGCGGGGACATCATGCATGCTAGTCGATCCACACACTTCTGCGCAGAAGGCCTAGAGGAACCTGAGCAAGAAAAAAAAGGAGATTTAGCAGTAGCTTTGGCTAAAGTAAGAAAACAGAGTGGCTGCATTTCTCCTCTAGAGCTTGAGGAAATGAGCAGACACCAGGCTGGGCAGCGAAATGAGTTTATTCACAACTGCATCGTGCTCAATTGCTAATCCACTGTGCACTCTGGTCCACTGACTACGGTGTATCTCTAACACCTGCGATATTAATAATACAGCGAGCCGCCAATTCCTTTCAGATGGCTATCCTTCCTGCTGAAGGCTTGTTAAATATTCATTGACAATTATTCCACAGTGACTGAAGGCTAAGTGCTCAGAGAGAGAGAGAGAGTGAGAAAGAGAGAGAGAGAGAGAGAGAGAGTGAGAGAGAGAGAGAGAGAGAGAGAGAGCGAGAGAGAGAGAGAGAGAAAGCGAGAGAGGAGAAGGAGCGAGAGCTATGCAGATATTGATGTTCACTTCTCTCAGCCGCAGCCTGCAGATCCCAATCACATTCATGCAAGAGAAACCAATAACCGATAACAGCCTTCCAAAGTGCCAAGGTCCTGCTGCCATTAGCAAATGAACAAACATGCCAATGACCTGTCCCACCAGCTGAGCCATAAACATAGACGATTGAATACAATATTTGAAATGGCTATAAGCAAACTCAAAAACAGAGACATGGACTAGAGTCGTGTGTCTTGTACAAGAGCTGCAGATTTGACCTCTAGTGACTTCACTTGGTAAAATTAAATCTAAATCACTTTAGATTTCTGATCAAGAATAGATCCATATATATTTGAGATCTGGGGCTATTCATGAAACGTAAAGGCTTAAGTCCTGGTCAAGGTTACATTCACCTACATATGTACTTTCATTTCATAAGTATCTGCCAAATGTGTGAGGTATGATATTACTTCCAAAGTAGCATTTCTGTTCCCAACCCAGTTCCTTAAATTCTTATGGACACTGTACACATCCTTGCTACGAAGTTAAACACGACCTCCATGACCTTTACTGACTGACAGAGTATTATTACACTGAAACAAACTTTACATTCCTTCCTAAGCAGGTGTGTTTGTTCA
The DNA here is from genome assembly GCA_037577275.1 of Bryconaethiops microstoma. Classification (NCBI taxonomy): domain Eukaryota; kingdom Metazoa; phylum Chordata; class Actinopteri; order Characiformes; family Alestidae; genus Bryconaethiops; species Bryconaethiops microstoma. Next base: position 33,030,370 of record JBBJLS010000001.1, read on the forward strand.
GAAACTGTATCTAGCTCAAGAAACTACACTAACACCTCCAAGCCTGATCCAATCATTCAGTCCATGTGAAATGAATAAGCTGAGTTCAATAAACCATGTCCTGAAACAGATGCATACATAAAGGTAGACAAAATTAAGAACGTGTATCAGCCAGCCTACTGCAGTATCAGTAATTGAGAGCTTGCCTGTCTTTTGTCTTCAGAACTGCTTGGGCTCTTTTCAAAATGCTGTTAGTCTAATTTTGCACAGATTCCAGAAGGAAATCATTCTTCCAGGTGAAACGTTACTTGCACTAGAGCCCACTGTCATATTCAATAGCAGTGTGGGTTGAGGGCTTACTTTTTCCCATTTTTCCCAAGGTAAGACAGTACATTTTGGTAAATTATCATAAATATACACATATATATAAAATATACATATAACTCTACCATCTAAATAGCCAATAATACTAAGAAAATGCTATTTCTTTCACAAAGTTCATCGTTTTTTAACAATAAAATATGAGGTATTGCAAAAACAACTTTTTTTATGACTACCATTATTAAATGAATAGGAAGCACGCATTTTCATTTCTGAGGAGTAAATCTTTCAAATATTTAAATCCCTTTCCTCTGGAATTTCTTTATTTTTTCATAAAACATATTGTATAATTATAACATTGTTTGAGCTTCTGGTGGATGTGAGGACTGAGAATACAACACTAGGGAATTGTTAACAGACTTTAAAAGAATATGATATTAAAACACAAGCTTTTGTGACTTGGAATGTTTGCTTGAGGCTTGCTGATTGTTTGTTTGCTTATTTATTTGTTTAGGCTACAAAGATATCATGTATGAAATAAAATCATGTATCGGAAATGTGGATGAAAAGAACCACTGGCATTCTAAAGAGCCGTACGTACAGTGAGCTATTTTCCACAGCAGTGGAAAAAGTCAAGTACGCCCCAATAACACTACACCTCAATATCACAGCATGCTTATCAGATTAGTCTTTATCATATTGTGACTGAAGTCATTAAGCATTTGCAGGCATGGCATGCGGACAACCCGCTACCCACAAAGGAAATCAAAGTAATAGTTTCTTATTGCGTTGGGCCTTTTCACAAAGGCACTCTGATTCGAATAATTACTGCCTAAAGTGCTCCTTGTTGCTTTATTTGCAAGCAAGTTAGATAATCTTTGATCTGATTCTCAAAGGCAGTATGAATGAATGAAAAAAGCACAATAAAATCTGGTTTATATTTGGAACTTTTGCAGGCATGGTATGTGGCCAGAGGACAAAGGAAAGAAAGAAAGAAAGAAAGAAAGAAAGAAAGAAAGAAAGAAAGAACAAAAGAGAAAGAAAAAGAAATGAAGGAAATAAATCTGTTTTTTTCAAAACTTTTGCAAGCGTGATATGTGGCCAGACGACAAAGAAAAGAGAAGAAAGAAAAAAGAAAGAAAACAAACATATTAAGTCACACGGCTTTTCATAAGGGCACAGCTTCATGGACTCATTCAAGTCTGAGACCGAGTCTCTGCTCCTTTCATAAAAATAGAATTACAATGCTCTAGCTCATCTCTCTATGAACTTTGGAATTGGCCAAACACTAAGTAGACAGAGAAAAACACAGAGATAAATGACAGTCCGGGACAATTCACATCAACGGTGAAGCAAACAAAAGGCGTTTATGAACAGCAGATTTCACATCCTCTCTTTAATGTTCTGCAGTCCATTTCGCACCCACTAACAATATTCATTTCAAAACACGGTGCTCATGCATCTAATTTAGAAGAAAAAAAAATTAATATGAGTTAAACCCTGCCTGCATATTAATTCATATCATTTGTGTGATTAAATATTTGAAACTGTCTGCAAAAACTAGGCACTATTAACTTTTTCATAAAACATTCATTTCAATTGTCAAACTGCCGTCGGCAAAAAACACTTAAAGAGGTATGTCAATTTTAACTCACTTTATAAATTACAGCTGGAGTGCCTTTGCATGCTAATACACGCAGAGAGAACTAGAAAAAATTACTACTTATTTGGATCCTTGATTGTATTTCATTTTTCACTTAGGGCCCAATAAACATTTTTCAGAGGATGTAGATGAATGTGATGTCTGTCAGAATTAAGCAAAACTACTGTTGAACAAGTTCTCTCGATTTCAAGAGGGATTTGCAAATTAAAACAGACACATTTTGAATTGGTAAAGGAGATGGGGCATAATCTAGGTCCGCTTAGCAGTGTTAAATATTTTAGCATTAATTTGTAGGTATGCTGAAACTTACCATGGCGTACATCAGCGGCTTTTTTTTTTTTTTTTCAAGAGAAATGTTAAAACTACAGCATGTACAAACTTGCAAAACTCCTGACCTAGTCGGAAGCCCCCAAAACCTTCTAATTCACAGCATGTCAAATGTATATCTCCTCAAAACTGCACGTAATTACGCATCAAAGTCTAAAAAGTGCAATCAGAATTCTCAAAGTTAGTGCTAATATTAGATTTAGAGCAAACTTGACCATGAACCGAGGTGTACCTGTGCGCCGGTGCATAAATTGAAGCGCGAAAGGTGCCGGCACGCTCCTCTCCCCAGACTTTAAGTGCCACCTCGTGTAATTTCATTTTCACCAGCAATAACCCCGGGTCACTTTTAAAGCATGGTGACTTTGATATACCTAAGACTTCTCCATATGCATGGTGGGCCTGTGTGTTGTGGCAGGGCTGCTGTTAACATATGCCAGCAAGCAGAATGGGGGTGGCTGAGGTGTGCGCAAACCCCTTGCCACCCCCTCCCACTGTGCTGCACTCAGCCAGAGAGAGGGGTGAAATGGCGGCCCTGGGGCAGACAAGCTGTCTCCAAGAAGCCTCTGATAAGGGCCCTGCCTCCCTTTTACATATATACATATGACAGTCGCAGAATATGCCACAGACACCTGGCAGGGACCAAGCTCAAGACGCAGATACGCAGAGCGCTCTAAGCCATGCAGGAGGTCCCCAACATGGGTGATAAACCCACAGGATAGGGTTGCATCTGGAACTGCCTGACCAAATATACAGAGAGTAAATGTTGAGAGTGTCGTGGCTGGGTTGTTAACCTGGGGGCAATTTTGACAAGCTGGTTACAGGATTAGTTTGGCCAGCGTAAAATAACACACTCTAATCAGGAGCAATGACTTAGAGAGGGTTGAAAATGCTGTGGAAGTGTGCCCACCCCCTTGTAGAAAGGCCAGTGGTACATTCCATCATTCAATTCCACCACTTTCCACTTGATCAGGATCAGAATCACACATATTTGCTGCATGCATTAATTGTATTAGGATTTTGTCTCAATGCTTGGTTCTAATATACAACATTCAGCACAACTTACATCAATTCATCCATTAAAAAATACAACATAAAACAGCTTAATCTTATGCACGTGCACAGATATCAGTTGTAACATTTGCACGGCCATTAGAGTGTGCATTTATTTACTTTATTTCAACAACATTCATGAACAAAAAGACAAAATGCAGTTGCTTGACCTATCCATTGAGCTGTCCATGCATGTGTTTTTCGTGGTGACTGTTGCAAAGCTGGACAACTTTACAGAACAGAACAGAACAGAGTATACACCATATACATCATATGGCCAAAATTAGGTGGACAGCTGACCATCACACCTATATGAACTTTTTGGATTTGGGCATTCATATGGAGTCATCAACATTTGATCAAGGCAGATCTAGTAGTGAAAAGATTGTGGCAAAGCGACTTGTGGGGCAAAAGTGGTATCCTATGAAAGTGCTGCATTTAAAGTTGATGAGCTCTTCAGTATGACATTCTATTGCGAGCGCTTGTCTATAGAGACTCTATGGCAGTTTGTTTCATTTGATATATCTGTTAGCAAGTGAGTGTGGCTAAAACACACGAACTAAGTCATTAATAAGGGAGTCCACACACGCTCGGCTATATAGTGGATGTATTTTGTATACATGTGAATGTTTGAATACATCAAGCATAATTTTTTGTTGTGTATTTGAGCTAAAAATAGCCTGGTGGCATTGTTGTTTCCAACCTACTTAACAACGACAACACAGCCTAGTTTCGCAGTGTGTAATTGTAAAAAAGAGTTTCACAACGAAACTAAACTATAGTGTAAATTCATGAGGTAAACAGTCTGAAAAGACTGTCTAACTTTGCAATGATCGCTATGAAAGAACACATTTGTGAGCAGAGCATGACCTGACCTAATCCAACCTTGAACCAAAGTCAAGTAAGAACAGTCTTTCCAAAATCGACCACCACCAATCCCCAACTAAAGACCAAATATAACACTCATTGTGACAGCAGCTGTTCAGTTGCTTTGTAGTGACAACATCAATAAATAAATCAAAATGAATAGCATAGTTATTAACTATCCAACTTTTTCTAAAGCAAGTGAGCAAGTGTGTGCAGGCCAAAATAAAGTACAAGACAATGAAAAACCCAAACCCAATCTCAGCCCAATATATATTTGACAAAAGATGGCCATGAACTGTCAGGTTCAGACTAATATGTCAAGTTCTAGGCCAGGATCACCTCAGTGCTCTGGACAGGATACGTTTTCTCCATACCATACTCACTGGAAGAAGAAGGTCCCCTCAGCTCAACCACATCACCCACTGCCATGTTCAGTTTAATAATCCCACCTCAGTCCCTGCACACACTGTAGGCCACCTCACTGTCTCATCCTTTCTGCCTGTGCTTAGATATGTCTTAACATATAACAGAATCACAGGACATCTCTACATGCTTTTCGGGTGTATTACGATGGCAATACAAGAGAAACAGACTTTCTAAGGATTTGAGCAATTTTATGAGGATACGGTCACCGAGACTCCACCAAGCTGTTTATTATGGATCTTCCTCTTGCTCTGTTTTTCTTTATATGTCTCTTCCTCTTCTAGTTTTGCATGTCTCCTTTTCATTTTAAAACACATTGTACACTTAGCTGTGCAACAACAGAGCAATTGACCACATTAAACAACAAAGTAATAATATTTATAAACAGAATCTTCGGAAAAACAGCAATATGAATGCTTTCAGTTCAACCACATTGCACTACTGATGCTCATTATAGTAACATGCACTTTCTTTCTTTATCTTTCTTTGTCTCTCCTTCTCCATTCCTCCCTACAGTTTAATTAGAAGAGTATAACTAAAGTAGACAGGGTTCCCTAAGGATTATCATTTTACCAGCATCCAGCTATGTTGGGACTTTACGGCCTCCCAGAAAATAATTCAGACAGGACAACGTAACACCAAAATGTGGGCGAGAGCATATGTTTGGAGCAATAATAACAAAGCGTTATGACTGTCAGGAGAGACGCGCCCTGCTTTGCACACACCTTAATGGCATTCTGGGGAAAGGCTCTGTGTCTGGGCAGCGTGGTATATTACTTCTTTGACAGCGAGCATTGCTCATTGGTGTGCCGTTTTTAACCAAAGCAAATTAATGACCACGAGCAGCACCTGTTGTAGTGTGGCATTAGAAATTAATGGCGAGGGGGACTCATCATTGAAAAGACCGCCTAGACAGCAGTTTCTAAATATTGTTTAGTTGGAGATATGTGGAACTGAGCAAGCACTAAGAATTCCCCATACCTCTATCACTGAGGCTCAATGGGCCATAAGGTGGTTTGAGACAGGCACTTAAGCAGAAGTTTCCTACAGAGGATTCTCATCAACAATTGACCTATGTGTGCATATGCAAACCTTCAATATGCTACATTCAACTAACATGGGGGAACTTATGGAGCCTGACCTTGATGTACCACGCCGCACAGCAAACGCATTAGTAGAAGCATGAAGGTATCAGTGGGTGATGGTATAAACACATCCTGATAAAAGAGATGATTATTCACCTGTTGTATTCTATATTAAAAAACTCTTACTGTTTATTCAGAAGCCGGTTTAACATGCCTCCTTCACATGGCATGGTGTCACGGTCATCGTTGTGATGGTGACCTTGCCTTTGGTTTCCACATTAACAAATGGCCTTGAACTTGACCCCAGTTCTCAGCTTCCTACTGAACATATTTACCCAACGCCAGTCCTGGAAGCAGTCCTACTGCCCCTTCTGCACAGCAAAGCTAGGAGATTTGTGGCTCCTTGAGTGACCTTCCCCCCACTCCTCTGGCCTTCCTCTAATTAGGCGATGCATCTGATCATCATTAACAGCTCAGAGATAATGAATCACTTGCTCCTATCTCTCTGTTAATTCGCTGTAACCAAGCGGCTAATGGCTGTCAACGCTGACTGATCACACTGATTGTGGTGACTTCTAATTGCAACAAAACAATTTAAAAGCAGCCCGGTTATTTATGTCGCCCACGGAAAGAGAAAAAGGAAGAAAGGAGAAGAGGGCTGCTTGCAAGTAGAGAAAGAAGGAGAAGGAATGAGATGAGAGGGAAAAAGAACAGCCTGGCTGGATGAAGTGGGGGGATTATGGAGAAGAGGGGAAGTGGAGATTGCACCCAAGTGCAACCCAGCCTCCCCTGGGGAAATCCAGCTGAGGCGATGCTGGTTGCTGTTCACTCTGCTTCTGCACCCTTCAAACACAATACAACCCCTGAGATCATCCACTTCCACTCCCCCCAACTGCACCCAGGGCCTCCGCATAAATGCACTATCTAATTGGAGTGCAATTACCCAATCACAATTGACAATTAAACAAAGAGAAATTGGTACCCAGAATGACTACCTCTGCAATTACACATTAAGTGCAAGGTATAAATTGAGTTTCGCACATGGCCTGCAAAGCATAATTGTGTGTTTGTGTGTTTGTGTGCTTGTGTATGTGTGTGGGTGTGCAAATGTTGGCAAAAGCTATCAAATTATTCATGCAACCACAAAGGCGTTAGCGCTCATTTATGAACAGGAATTCCATATTCACATCATGTATATCATAGGCCTGTCCCCAACCCCCACCCCCCACCCCACACCCATTTCTTCTTCTGAAGCGCCTAACTGGCGAGTTTTTCCTTCAGCCCTTTCCTATGCTAATGGGCAGCCCTCCCCTGCCTGGCCTGGCCCCTGTGTTTGTTTATTTTGCTGAGCGAGCAGCGGATAGCCGCGGGCTAGCCAAGCGGAGAGGAGCGAGAGGGTGGTGGCGGTGGGTGGAGTGAAGAGAGGAGAGCCAGGGAGAGATATAATAGAGGAAATAGCAGGGCTGTACCTTGGGGCTCATGTGGGGACCGGGGTCCGCGGGGTCTTTAGGGTCCTCGGGGTCTGTGGTTTTTTCAATGGCCAGGATGTGCGCTTTGATCATGTCCAGCGTGCGTAGCATCCAGCTGTGCTGCCGGCGGATCTGACTCTGCAGCTCATGCCACTGGAGCACAATCATCTGGAGCATGTCTTGGAGGCCTACACATTAACCCACAAACACGTTTTCACATTATACACACATTCCCATACAATACATGCTTCTTGTGAACACACAAAATTTTATCATAAACGTATCGCTCTGTGTCTACCTCCACAATTAGATTTAACATGTGTTCTTTTAAGGAAAGAAAAATGTAATGAAAAATGTCAACAACCAAGCGGTTAATTGGAGAATGTATTGTGCACTGAATAGAGTCCTAAAGAATCATAATAATATCGCAAGGAGGTCAGAAAATTACATACACTGTACATTGTTTTCCCTATGTGTCAAATGTGCATTTATTTATGCACACTGCTATGACACATTAAAAACAATATATAAAAACTGATACACATGGTTTCTATGATGTTACAACATGATGCAATTTCCAGATGCTGTAAAACAAACTGAATATTCACAGCTAGCCTATATTACCCAGTGTGTAGAACCCCTACAGTACACAGGTCCACCCAGTCCCCCACACAAGTCTCCCACCAGTGGCCTTTAATGAGCCTTTAATGTTCTATGGTTCTTCCATTCATCATGCCTCATATTTAACTACCACCCCTACACACATACCCCCATATCTCTAACACAGAAACTACAACCACATCACCACTAATAACACTCCAAACATTATCCTAATCACTATTATCAGCATCTCCATTGTATAAAGACTTGTGGGATGTGGTATAAAAATTGTAGTTTGATACATGGAATTTTAATGTTTTCACAGACTGACTAATAAGAAGCTGTAAAGCAACCAGACTTTGATTTCAGAGCAACTTCATAGCTGCAGCTCAGGCTGTTTGTGCACCCAGGAACCATGAAAACGCCAGAGGTGCACAGACAGTAATCATACTTACTCATTTCCATACTTAAAATAAATTAATATTTCCCTAGCTTTTTCAATAAAAAGTTTAATGTAACGTGTAAATGTGGTTAAACTTTCATTATGGTTCACTCTCCAGTCCACATAATCCATATATATGCAAACTAAGCTGCAGACACATCCCCTTTTGGATTCATCATGGTTGTGAAGTATAGTGTTAGACTACTCTAGCCACCTCTAGAGTGTTGCTTTCCCCAGATCCTGCTGGTCATAATTAAAACTCTGAGGCAAAAAGAGGTGAGGAGGGGCTGGAGTGTGTCCCCGTCCTGTGTATATGACAAGCTTTGTCTACTGGACAGAACGCTGCACTGCTGCTTGCACCTGCCGAGTGATCAGATCTGCTGAGTTGCTAGGAAACCAGGTATTAGTGGCCAGGATGGAGCGTCGGGAGAAGATTTACCTATAATTGCGCCATCCGATATATACATTGAGAGGACGCTCCAAGCCAAAAAAGATTAGATGTATAGGTATTTGGGTGTGTGTGTGTGTGTGTGTGTGTGTGTGTGTGTGTGTGTGTGTGTGTGTGTGTGTGTGTGTGAGTAGTGTGTGTGTATGGATTGGTACAAGGCAGTTGCTGTGCCTTCGAATCCTGCTTCAGGGGCCCATCTGCATATTTAATGGTGACCAGCTTAACCAGTGGAGAGGAGAGGACTAGCCGACAGGGAGGTCAGCTTAGTGGATCTGTACATTTACTGAGGCAAGAGACGGGGAAGAAAGGACATGGGGAGAAATGGAGTGAGAAAGTGGGGAAGAGAGAAAGATGGAGAGAGCAGTAGTAAGATGGGGTGAGAGAGTGAGACAGAGAAAATCAGAAAGTATGAGTTAGTGGTAAGACAGAAAAAGGGAGACAGAGAGGAGATGGAGAGAGAAAGAGAGAGAGCAAGAGAGAGAGAGAGAGAGAGAGAGAGAGAGAAAGAGAGAAAGAGAAGCAATTCTAAATTCTAGCTCTATTGGAATTTATTTAATTCCTCTAAACTGTCATTTTTGATCTTTGGTGATTTAATCCCTTTTTTTGCGATTGGAAATTTGAGTGCAAATCACTAAAACATCTCTTCACCATGTCAAATCGCATCATTAAGGTGGCACAGACTTGTCAAGGTGGTTTAGGTCCACTGCAGGCAGCTATGCTAGTAATCATAAAGTCAGTCATAAGAATCTTGGATCAGATTCCTCCAGATTAATGCCAATTATTGTCAAAAAACGGATTCTTGATCAGCACTCTTACTCCTGAGGCTGTTTATGAAAACAGACCCTGTTGTCTAAAGTGGCTGCCCTCAATGTTTGGCTGCAGCATGAAGTTTTGTTCATTATTACAATCACAGTAAGTTACACTACATACTAATCCACACCCAAGAGATGGATGCAGGTTGAGTGGGTTGAGAGAAGGGAATAAACCTAGTCCTATACTACAAAATATTCTGAACAGAGATTCTCCATTAACAGTAAAAACTGTTAATGAAAAGAAAATGTAGTCCAGGGCTAGTTATTCCTGCTTTGACTCCAAATGTCCTAAAGGTTATTCTGTTTAATTCAAATATGCTTTAGCAAAGCTGTAATCAAATATGGTCACACCAGAAAAAACTTGAATTAAACTAAAGTATATGATTGTGTGTGTGTGTGTGTGTGTGTGTGTGTGTGTGTATGTGTGTGTGTGACAGACAAGACAGAGAGACAAAATAGAGAGAGACAGAGTGCAATGGGTGAGGGAGAGTAAGAGTGAGAGAGAGAGAGAAAATACAGTGTGAGAGGGAGAATGAGGGTGAAAGATAGAGAGAGAGAGAGAGAGAGAGAGAGAGAGAGTGTGTGTGTGTGTGTGTGTGTGTGTGTGGTAGATGGCCTATGCCTCTGACTCTGTTCCTGCTGTTCTTAATTCCAGCTCTCTTCATATAGAGTGCTGCAGCATCCCGCTTTATCCCACAACTCAATTCAGCTGGCCGAACGGCGCTCTGTTCCGAATGGATGTGGAAAGGCGTGTGTGCGCACAAGTGTGCACGGTGGCGGTGCTGTGAAGCGGTTACTTGAAGATTTATAAATTCTGAAGGTCAGTATGTTAATATAAACATTAATAATAAATGTGCGGCTTGCCGGCGCACTACCTGATTTGTGGGAGGTGATGAGTTCCAGCAGCTGCCTCCCCTCCTCTAGCACACTGTCTTTCAGAGCGCTGTGACTGTCCACGTTCAGCTTGAAGCTCTGCACACACACATACACACACAGCATGACACCTCTATGCAGAGAAATAACCTCACACTCAGTTTATCTCTCACACATTCTCTCTTGCTTTCTCTCTCTCTCTGGTGCCCTCTCATGCTTTCACACTCCCCTATGTCAGCCTCTCTCTCTCTCTCTCTCTCTCTCTCTCTCTCTCTCCCACACACTCACACACACACGCACACATACACTCACAGACATATGCACACACAACATAATGTGAATTTTTATCTTTATCTTTCATTCCCTTTAACTCGAATATTCCCCCATACAATTGCTTACAGAGTCTTTCTTCCTTTTCTCTTTCACACACATACACACGCGCACACACACACACACACACACACACACACACACACACACACACACACACACACACACACACACACAC
>JBBJLS010000001.1:33049284-33062763 GCA_037577275.1 Bryconaethiops microstoma
ACACGTTCTACGAAAGCGACCGCTACAAACACACACACACACACACACACACACACACACACACACACACACACACACACACATAGACAGACACACACACACACACACACACACACACACACACACACACACACAGAGGTACACAATCAGAATCACAAATTGTCAAACACAAGACAGCTACATTTTATTTCTGCTTCAACATGGCAAAAAGAAAAAGGAAGCAGCTAAAGGGAATTCTTTATTTGTGATATTATATGCAACAACAGTCCTGTCTAACGTAAAAAACCAGTCATGTAAGAGTGACATAGACCACTAAAACTCCATAGACAGTCTACAGCACCCACAGACATCACAAAAGCAAAGTGTAGAAAAGTGTGGTTTACTTCAATTCTGCAACTAGTTCGGAAATAAAGTTTGAAATCCACGAAGTTTAGGCGGAGTGGTTGGCTTTAATCTAACGCTCGCAACGCTTAGAGGAATGTCATTCAGAACTTGTCCTTGATGTGCTCAAGCAGCTCGAACAAAACTGCTGATGGTGTACGATGTGTGAATACTGCCATCTGTTGGTCTTGTGTAAAGCTGTAGCTCCTTTTCTTAAACAGCGTCCGACGCTCCTCTTCCACCCCTGTGCTCTCTCCTCAAGCCTGAGGTTGACAAGAGGTAAAGACAGCACGAGTGGAGCACCGTTGCCCTAATTACAGTGAAATACATGCCCTTATACATCATAATCCTCCGGAGCCGTGCTCTAATGCCATAAACCTGAGCAGATCAAATGGCATTTTGTAAAATCTCTAATGAACTGCGCAAGCATACCCACAGCTTCTATGCAAGGATACTTCTCCCCTTTCCCTGTGGCAGCTCATTACCTAACATTGGTGAAAATCAAAGATATTGATACAAATGACATCTCCTCAGACGCGGGCTAAAAAACCCATAATTTATCGACTGTTTGGCCTCGACTCCTGAGGCGGGCAGGCTTTGAAGTGTGCGAGACTGGCTCTGATTTCAAAGGTAAGTGCTGGAGAGAGAAATAGAGGAAAGCCAGAGCATGCATATGTGTGTCTGTGTGCGTGTGTGTGTATGTGTGTGTGAGTGAGAGAGAGAGAAAGAGTGAGAGAGAGTGTGCCATTCTGAAGCATGTTCTCATGCCTGCATGGCTCCTGTGTTTCTGTTCACCATCTGAATGCATGTTGTTCTTTATTGTTATGCAAGTGTAAGGATAGTGAAGTATTTTGTCATGTAATTGAGAACATAATTGGCATAATATTTCAAACTGGAAACTCAGTGTCAGGGATAAGTCCAATTTGACTTGTGTGGTGCTGTTCATGAGTGATGTTATAAAGCAGCTTTACAGAAAGAAAAGCTCCTTATGAGGAGGGAATCAAAACTCCCAGACTAAGGGGGGGGGGGTTGCGGGGGGTCTCAGCAACAGGATTTTTGTCAATATTTTAAAAAGCTTGCCCATCTCCCAACTGTTGCTATGAAATAATTCATTTGTGGACGGAGAACGAATAGGTTATTTGAAATAGTATACACATCACAGACAGACAACAAACACAGCACTATGCCATAGTACACCAGTCAATGGAGATCAATAGGCATTGCCGGTTTATTATTCCCCCTGACAGGGACTGGTGTGTGTGTGTGTGTGTGTGTGTGTGTGTGTGTGTGTGTCATCCTCTGCCCCAATAAACATTCTCAGAACAGATGAATATGTAGCCTCTGGTCAGTGTATTAACTGAAGGAGTGTATTACAAGGAGAGGAAGAGCAAATGAGATACAACTCATCGCCTCAGAGTGAGAGAGAAAGAGAGAGAGAGAAGAGGGAGGAAGATTGCAGGATAGATAGACAGGAGGGAGGGAGAGAGAGACAGAGAGATGGAGAGGAGCCTGGTCGGAGGCGTCACACATGACTAGGCCCCTGAGACTCCCCCAAGCAGGAGCTTCAGCTGCCAGCTGTCTGTTGCCGTGAGGATGAAGTCATCTCCAGGGGCCGCATGCTAATGTAATCAATCACCTCCCTTTGTGACACGCATCATCTCAGGTGGACGCGGCTGCCTGCCTCAGCCTAGCCCAGGCAGTCTGACACACACACACACACACAAACACACTAGAGGTGGGCAATAAACCAATATTTATCGTTATTGAGATACGGCACTGTGCAAAAGTCTCAAGCACCTGCTGAAATAATATTTAAAAACTGTTAAGATGAGTTGTGTTATACAATTATACAATAAATTGTGATTTTATGTACAGAATATGTAGCATACAATGTGTTCCATGTGGAATTACTTGTAGTGGAATTACCAGAAACCTGGTTTGACTCAATCAGTCCAACATTTAATTAAATCAGGAACAGCTGATTGAATTTCACACATCCAAACAATAACTGGAGGAACCGAGTAGAAATTTGGAACCAAACCTGTGTTCTCCTTACCAGCTCACAAAATGTCAACTACTTCTTTACACAGTCTTAATACTTTTTACTGCTTGTTTGTTTGCATTTATTCTAATGTTGACTTTGCAAGCAGAAAGACACATTATCACACGCTGAAGACAATGGCTTTAACAATTTGCACAGGTGCCTAATGCTTTTGCCAGAACTGTGTAAAAATGAGATAAAATCTAATGTTAGACTGAAATAAATTTAGTTCAAGAAAACAAAAACTCCTATAAAAATATTTTATCTTTTTTTTTTAAGAATACCACGCGTGAACAATAACTGGACACATCAGAAATAATCTTAAACAACATGTAACTAAATTGTTCTCCCATTCATATTTCACTTTTTAATGATCTTTTCCCCATGGATCAAAATTAAAGATGTGTAAGAGATGGTAGAATGTCACCAAGTCTCTAAAGCAATTAGACACCATCTCCAGGCTAACAAAGGAATTGGAAGGTCTGCCAGAAGTCCTTCTTTTCATCTAATCACAAACGGAGGCCTCTGGAGTTCATAAGACACTCCGAAAAATTTTGACTGGATCCTCTATGGTCAGATGTGACAAAATACAGCTTTTGACAGCAAATAGAAAGAAGGATTTTATAGAGAAAAGAACCACATTCCCTCTGTTAAGTATGGTGGAGGATCTGTGATCTGTGTCTTGGGGATATTTTTCCTCCAGAGTCGATGGCAATATATAACATCTTGTACTTTTAAATGATTTTAAATGAAACTCTAAAACTGCTATAAAAAAAAAACTAAAACGGGGTCCTGTTTAGATCTTCAAACAGCACATATGTCCAATTAAATCTTTGCCTTAATGATCACAAAATCAAGCTTATGACATGACAATCCCAGTCCCCTGACCTGAACTCCATTGAAGACAATACAATGTAGAATATATACCCTTTAACTGCTCGATTTGTCCTGTAATTTCATTAACAGGGTATTATTGCAAATAAATGTTTTATACGTGTTTTAAAAAAGCCATTATAAACTGTGGCACTGCTCTCCTGGTCCTTTTAGGTTGTTCCAATTATTCAAAAACCTCAGAAAAACTATTTTGTACAGTTAATATGTACTGTGAAATTCTTGCCTTATTACCCACCTTTAACACTCACACACACAGGCACAGAATAGCAGGGCCAGACAGAGACATTCATCTTAGCTGCTTTCATCTCATCCACCACTACTCATCCTGGTCACATTGTGCTGCTGGGGGACCCATCATGGGAGGTTTACAATGCATGTTTTAGGTAGAGAGGCTTTTTGAGATCTCTCAGCCTTTTCTGAGGTGGTCTGTCCAATGTGTAAAAAGATTGACTGAATGGAAGAGCAGACTGAATTGTGGATTTCATGAGAGGGACTGTTTTAAAACTGACATACTACAGACTTACGTCATTACATGTTGTGGGTTAATGAAGAACAATGTCTTCATTATAGGGCTTGATTTGGCCATGTTAATACGAACCTATAATATAATATAATATAATATAGTATAATATAATACAATATAATATAACATAATATATGCATTTCATTTGAGCACAGACTCAAAACATTTAGGTTTTGTATTTTAAGCCACGAGTTTGTTCTGGTGTCTGTAATTGTCTGCAATTATTTGTTCAACCACCAGGTGGCACCAATGCACTACCGTTTCTGTATGATTTACAGCAAAATAACAGTGTAATTGGTTTGACACCATTTTACCAGTTTGTGTGTTTTGTAAATGAACTTTTACAGGAATAGAATATTTCTAATAATATGAACTCTTTTGTCATGTGTCACGTAGGCCTACTGTTTTGCTACAGTGCAGTCTGCAGTGCAGTTATTTGCAGTCTAGCGGTCCATATTGGAATAATTATTTTGACTTGCAGCAGACGGTTGCATGGCTTGTGTTTTTCTGCGCAAGTGAATATGATATTCTCATATGTGGGTGGCATTTGCATAAGTATATTTATTTGTTTGTTCAATAACATTATAATCTACATTCTAGGTTTAATAATTATTTTCTACAGCTGGTTCTCAGGAAACTGTTGGGATTTAGGAGGTGATCCGAATAGAAACATGAACAATGTTCTGAGAATCAAACAAGTGGGTGCAATTTATTACCTCTTTCTTTCATTCTGTTCTATTTTGCACACTGTTCCCCAGTCAGTTCTTACATCTACTGTTTGTCCTTCAGCCTCTGTCACCAAAATCATTAAATAAAATCCAGATCGCTAAATGATGTGCTGAAGTATTGTTTATATTAGTTTACTGAAGGTCTATTACACACATCATTGAGTATTCTTATTAATCGTTTAATCATGTGCCAGGTAAGGACAGTCTGTTGGTCTTCTATGGAAACAAGACTATAGGTATACTAATTTTCAAGGAATTATTAAAAATGTTTGCTTCAGTATTTTAGGGCTTTTGGTGATTCCAACTTCACCCGATTCTTTATGGAAAAGACAGGACCTCACCTCTAGCTTTCCCCAGATATCCTGGTAGTTCTCCTGATGTTGGATGTCCTCCAGCAACTGCTGGATCAGAGGTGTACACTGAAGCATCATTCTAGAGGCTTTGGGTTGTGAAGCGCTGCTCTCAGCTCTCCGGGACTCAGGCCTGCTCCAGCTACCCTCATCCTCCGACAGCAGGTCACTGAGGGGGCCAGACTCAATACTTTCATCTAGGGAAGGGGCCAGGTCGCTGGAGGAGGATGAGAAACGTCCTCTTGGAAAGTGCTTCTTATACGATTGAGGAAGGAGGAAATGGGGGCCGCCGTCCCATTCAGGGTTGGCCTCGGTCAGCTCCCAGTCATCCACATCCTGGATAGGCTGTTGCAGGGCACTTGGAGGTAAAGTCTGTGCCAGGCTTTCCAGCTTCAGTGCCAACATCTCAGTCTTCTTTAGCTGGGCAGGAAGGGCCAGGAACTCCTCAGAACCATACCAACACTCATCTTTAGGGCTGATATTGGCCATTTGGGGTACATGGGGCATGAGCCACAGAGAGCTTGTGGTAGGGGCAAGATTGTCTGGGCTGGAGGAGCTCTCACGTGGGTCATGGTCTGAGCTTTCCTCTGCCGATGAAGATGGAAGGCTGGAGGAGTCACTGTTTGGCTTGGTTTTTGAGGGCTTGTTTTTTGAGCTAGAGTGCAGTTTCGCACCTTCAGTGCGATTTTCCTTCCCAGCCTCTGACGAGCTTCTCTGGAGGGGTATTTGGGTCCTAGCAGGGGCTGTATGCTTCTGGAAAGCTGGCTGGCGACTTGTCTGCCGGTTCTTACCATTTATAACATGGAGGTTCTCATCAGACTGACTCCCATTACTGGGATACACCATCTCTAGCTCTAGCCAGAACTTAGAACGATCAGGCAAGTCCAGGAGAGATGGCGTGCTTCTGCTGAAGTCAGCCTGGTACTGCAGAGAAGATGGCTGGCTATGATTGGCCTCCGTGTACATGGGTTTTTTGGGCATGGAGGGCTGTGTTGGAGACACATCACTGCTGTGGAAGCCTTGAAGTGGACGCTTGGACAAGCCGCTCTCTCCCTGAAAGGTGCAACCCTGCATAGCTGTGCCTGTGGAGGGTTCCTGATCCATGGGCCCACTCTGGGTGCCCTGAGTGGATTCTGTTGGTACCTCTACAGGTGAAGATGTTTCTTGGTTCTGCCTGGAGGCAGCAATAGTCAAGAGATCGACACTCTGGAGCAGCTCAGGGAAGTCCCGCTCCAGCTCAGGGTAAAGGGAACGTGGGTCTTGGCCTGGCCCTCGACCCTCTGGGTCCCCGTCGTTGGGGCTGTAGTCACTTAGCTCATAGGCTGTGATGCCACAGTCCAGAGAGAAGTAGTCCTGGCTGCACTTAATAGTCAGCTGACCTGAGTCATCCACCTCTGTCAAAGCATCCAGTCGGGCCTGGAGACAAGTGGATGACAAAAACAGTTTAGTTGAATATATGAAATGTTATTCGAAAACAACGTAATCTGCAAGTTTTATCTAAAAAAGGTCATTTTGCACAGTAAGCAGGATTAAATGCATGATAGACAAGGTGCCAGATCTAAAAACACACCAAATCTCAAACGTTTTACAAGCCATAGAATTTTGTACAATGGACTGTTAGAATTTTCCTTAACTGTATTCTTTTTATTAACAAGCAATGTTTTAAGACCCTGGCACACAAAACCAGATACTTTTTCTTTTTTAAGTTCAACAGATTTGGTGTCCACCATCCAAGAACAATATTTTCGCAAAAGGCAGAGAAGGAGAATGCACTATTACTGGAACTCACCTAAATGTTAAGAAAACAGGTCTGAGTCTAATACTGACAGTGAAAAACAAAAGGCTCACCATTGCTACTGTACAATTTTTCAACAGATAGTTTCCAAAGGCTGTTCTGTAGTTTCTAATTTTTGCAGTTTTAGTGTTGTTTTTGTACAATTCATGCTCAAAGACCATCACTATAAGTCCGTTAGCAGCCATTTTTAAAATTCTGATCATAAAAAAAAGAACCTTAAAAAAAAAACTGCATCCAAAAATGCAGAGGTGCAAAGAGATGTAAAGTTCAAAGAGATATAACATAGTATATCTGATTTATTCTGGGTGAAATACTGTTCAAGGGCACAACAATAATTGGTCTAGCATATATCTCTCTACGCTACCTTACAAACCTTATGAAGCCACGCTTGCTATGCTGTGCTTTCTATGCTGTTGTGTGTCTCTGCAGCTGACCTGGTCGTGGTCGTGATTAAAGGCCTGCAGTATGTCAGTCTGGCGTGTGTAGTTGCCGTTGGAGTCCTGCAGGCCCTGCAGGAGTCTCTCCTTCAGAACGAGCACAGAGACGCGGAGCTGGTGCCACAGCAGCTGCACACTGCGGATGTCCACAATAATGTTGACCGAGTAGGACAGCAGCTTCAGGGAGAACTCAGTCTCCAGCAGAGCGTGGATCTGCTCCACATGATCTGATATGTCCTCACAGATGTCCTGTGTCAAAAACACACACACACACACACACACACACACACACACACACACACACACACACACACACACACACACACACACACACAGAAGAGATGATAAGATCTCTGGTAGACAGCTATTACAAACTTTACACGCTGTCATTATTTGGTATTTTTTTCATGCACATCTAATAACAATATTCATTCCTGTGGACATAACTCTATACCAAAAACATGCTCTCATAAGCCCTCTACATTCTGCTTTAGAAGGAATGGCAGCTCGAGACAACTTGAGACAACAATTTGAATTAATTATAGTGATCAAGAGAAAGAGGGAAATATGGAAGAGCAATGTTATGCTAACATATGAGTCATCAACAAAAATGAAGCATTCAGATGCTTCAGACAAACAGCAATCATAAAAGCTACCCATAGAGTGCACTCAACTCAGCCAAATTAGTAACATTACAAACAGAAATTAACCAGGACATCTGAAAGAATCTAAAAAAAGACCACAAAACAGTATGAAGGGCTCTCAAAACCACCTGATAGCTTTAGGTATGTTCTCCAGACCAAATAACCATTTAGGCTAGGTCATCTGGAAGAAAATTTAACATATACTTAATTGAATTTACAAATGTAATAATAGTCTTAGTTGAATCTCCTTGACCTCAAGAGGCATTTTCAGACACCTACCTTCAACCAGAAAGGAGAAGCACAATAGAATGCTTCACAACACTTTGCTGAGCCATGTGCTAAGAAAAAGGAAGAGAAATTGGCAAACTTATGTCATACTTCCAACTTCTGCACTTGAGTCAGTTTCACATGAGATCTGAATAATTCAGAAGATATCACAGTATAAACAACTGTACACCACACAGTTACATCTCGGAAACTGCCACTGATGCTGTACATGCCACAAATACAGAGGATCCTGACGACACTCTGAGGGACTTGCTGCATTGAAAACTGCTAAAAGACATAAAATCTCTCATCCAGTAGTCTTATGTCCAAATTTGCATTGCACATGAAAGTAGAAGACAGACTAATAGAATGAAACAACAACAACAATAAGAATAATAATAATAACAACAACAATAATACATTATATATTACATGTACTAGTATTATTCATAATTTTATTTCAATACTCTCTTTTGCAAACTCAAGGTCAAACCAGAATCAGGGTCAAAAGCAAATGTGACAAAGTAAGGGACAGATATATTAGGAGAATGCAAAAATAGATCCAAACACTTTTGCAGAAGCAACCATGCATTAATACAAGATAGCAACTGACGGGATGGCAATAAAGACTAAAAAACGAGTTTAGACTTTTCTGTAGGACTGATGATAGCTTGTCTAGTGAATGGGGCCTCACAGGAGGAAGCCCATCCTGGATTTATCTCACCCTGAGTGAGCCAACATTAACTACTGCACCCTACATTCAGAACCCAAACTTCACCATCCAGCTCTAAACATGTTTTTCTAGATGACAGCGAGTAATTTTTGCATGCCCACGTACAGAGCTAAGCCTCTGTTATTGCAGCACTGAAAACTGTTAGAGCATAAAGTCACTTCCCAGCACTGCAGGGACATCAATGCAGGGACAGAATATTTATTTACATGTCCTGCATACTGAATCACCAGGTTTCTCTGGCCTTAAGGAACTGCTGTAAGTCAAGACACTTAAGTGTATTTGTCCTGCTTCGGTCAAGCCCTGGAGAATCTTAGTCTGTGCCTGTCCTTGGATAAGCAGCTTCAGGGAAAAGTATGTAGTTTTACATAAACTATGGATTCTGTCACGTTCCCCTTCCCAAGTCCCCCGATGAGGGCAGGCGCATAGGCAGACTTCCATGCTTAGTATCTTTTATTTTCAAAACACAAAACAAAATGCACAAGGGCCAGAATTGACTTTCCAACAAAAAGAGAACTGGAGAACTCTAAAACACAACCCAAAACTGAACTTAAATACAAAACCCCAAAACCCATGAACCAATAAACACAATCACTTAAACTAAACACAACCCAGCTGTGACTAATACCTTCAACACAAAGTGAACCCTGTCAACTTAAAAGCCCTCAAATAACCAATTTACACAATGGTGGCCTCTAACAGCCGCCAACCGTCACCATACTCAGGCCTACCAGGCCTGACAGATTCTTTGAAATAACTACTTGTTCATTAATGATTAAATTAATATTAACTGCTCGTTTCAAGATTCCACCTGGTGAACTGATCACTTAAATTAGCCCGAAAGTATCTGGAGTTTCCCGCATATTGACAGGGGCTCCCTGATATTCAAGAAATGCAATGTTCCGCATTTTTTTTGTAGAGTGACAGCATGCTCAAGACACAGCAAAGATCCTAGAGGTTATTTAGTATGTCTGGAGAAGGAGAGCAAGTGACTGAGTAACGTATCAAGAGTAAAATAAATAATGAATAAATAATTAATTAAATACTAAATAATCAAGTAATAGTAAAAGTGAGTTTAACAGTCGTCATTTGTTCATTATCACAGCTAACATAATTTAAACTAGCTGGCTAGCTGCTAAAGAGCAGAATCATGAGGCCACGCTCGCTGTAGAGGTGCCTAAATTTGTAATAGAATAAAAGCATCTCTATTAGTTGAATAAGCAGCCTACATATTTTAATGCCATATTTTTTGCAAACATTGGATTTTCTACCCAAATTAGTTTACAGATTACATTAACTAAACAAACTTTTTACAGAGAGAGATGTCTGCAACAGTGTCTGAAATCATGTTATCTTTATTAATGTTATCACAGATAGGCATCCTATATGCAATGGTGTCCTTCCTGTTTTTTGTATTTGTTTTTTCAAATTTTTTAGTAAGAGTCACAAATCAGTACACAGGAGATTGCCTAAAATACTAATGTCTAGATTATTTTTTGCTTACCTCGCTCTTTTCCTTCCAAGTAAAATGTTATGGTATCTAAGTACAAGCCTCTGAGGACGCCTTTTTGTGATCACAATAATGAAGATAATAACATGATTTTAGACACTGTTGAAACAAGGGTTTGAAAAAGCTCATTTAAGTGATTAAGTGGTTTACCAGGAGGAATCATCAAATGAGCAATGTTCTTTAGATCAGTAATGAACTAGTACTTTATAAAGAATCCATAGTTAGTAGGTTGTTTACTAGGAGAAATATAAAACTCAATAGTTCCCATTAACTAACAGTTGACTAATCAAATCATTAGTTCACAAAACCCTATTATGTAACTAAGCAGAGGTTCTTGGTAGCTACTTGCAGTTGCGTGTTAATGTATCACTATTCATTAATTCTTGCTTAATTCCTGCAAAGTTACCTACAAAACAGTATAATAAGGTTAAAATGCATTAACTTCTTGGTCTTACATTCTTACATTTTCTGGGCAAGAAAGTTCAGATTTTATAGGAAAACCTACAACACAATACAATAACACAATTTCAGCACTAACTGTCACACGCACCAGATCACGTCAATCGGCAATGGAAAGTGACGTCACGCTAGAGTATATAAACAGGAAGAGACAGTACCTCTGTACACAGATATTGAGCCTCATGCCCGATTCGTGTCGCCCTTAACTCAACGGTACCGTGAGTACTTCTGGTTTGCCAGTCTCCTGGAGAACAAAACACCCTTGACGAGTACATCGCAGAGGGTCTCCGCCAAGGCACCCTACGACCCTCCAGTTCTCCTGCGGCCGCGGGGTTCTTCTCTGTCAAGAAGAAAGATGGGGGACTCCGTCCTTGTGTCGACTATCGGGGACTGAACAACATCACCATAAAAATACGTCATCCACTTCCCCTCAACAACACCGCCCTGGACGCCCTCTCTGGTGCCTGTATATTCACCAAATTGGACCTACGGAGTGCTTACAACTTGGTCCGCATCAGGGAGGGTGATGAGTGGAAGACGGTATTCAA
This sequence comes from Bryconaethiops microstoma, assembly GCA_037577275.1. Classification (NCBI taxonomy): domain Eukaryota; kingdom Metazoa; phylum Chordata; class Actinopteri; order Characiformes; family Alestidae; genus Bryconaethiops; species Bryconaethiops microstoma. The sequence goes on from JBBJLS010000001.1 coordinate 33,060,592, forward strand.
AACCCCCACCGGCCATTATGAGACCTTGGTTATGTCATTCGGCATTTGTAACAGTCCGGCTGCGTTCCAACAGTTCATTAATGACGTGCTGAGGGACTACCTAAGTCGTGTTTCGCTTACCTAGATGACATCCTGATTTACTCTAAGAACATTGAGGAACACATCCAGCACATCAGAACCGTCCTGAAGAGGTTGCTGGCCCATCAGTTGTTCTGCAAGTTGGAGAAATGTGCCTTTCACCAGCACACCACCACATTCCTCGGGTATGTCATCTCCTCTAAGGGTGTGGCCATGGATCCCCAGAAGCTGAAGGCTGTGTGTTCTTGGCCCCTACCCTCAACGTTCAATCAGCTGCAACGTTTTCTGGGGTTTACCGATTTCTATCTGCGATTCATCCAGGGCTTCAGTTCAACTGCAGCACCTCTGACGGCCCTCACCAAACCGCAGTCCGGACGCTTTTTCCTCACTCCTCAAGCCATCTCAGCCTTCCATCGCATCTGTCACCAGTTCACCACTGCACCCATCCTTCTTCACCCAGATCCATCTAAACCATTCGTTGTCGAGGTGGATGCCTCCGATGTGGGCGTAGGAGCTGTCCTCTCACAGTGAGGTCCAGACCAGAAACTACACCCTTGTAGTTTCATCTCTAGAAAATTCAGTCCCACGCAGCAACGTTACGGAGTAGGGGACCGTGAGTTGTTAGCCATCAAGTGGGCTCTAGAAGAGTGGCGTTAGTGGCGTTAGGGCGGCAGTGTGCCCTTCACAGTCTGGACCGATCACCAGAACCTCATCTCCATCCAACTTGCCAAACAACTCAATCCCAGACAGGAGCTGGTGGGCTCTATTCTTCAAGCAATTTACCTTCCAGCTATCATACCATCCGGGGTCCAAGAACACTAAGGCTGATGCCCTTTCCCGCCAACACCAAGCGGAGAACCCCTGGACGGACCCCGTGCCTGTTCTACCATCACAGATCATCATGGCTCCTCTCTGGTGGGGGTTGGAAGACAGAGTTCGCCAGGGACATGCCTTGGAGGCTCCTCCTCCCAACACTCCCGCTGGACGTCTCTATGTGGCCACCACTAATTGTCAGGAGGTCCTTCAATGGGCCCACTCCCCCGCCATGGCTGAACACTCTGGTCTTGCACAAACCCTCTCTCTCCTCAGACGCTCTTTTTGGTGGCCAAGCATCAATAAGAACACCAGCGACTTCGTCAAGGCCTGTGACGTGTGCGCTAAGGCTCCCAATTCAGCCTCTCCAGGTCCCCTACAACCTCTGCCGGTTCCACACCAACCTTGGACCCACTGTGGATTTCATCACCGGCCTCCCGGAGTCTTGTGGTAAGGACACCATACTTACTATTGTGGACCGGTTCTCCAAGGCTGTTCACCTGGTGGCTCTAGCCGGACTCCCCACTGCCAAAACAACAGCCGAGTTGATCATTGAGCACGTAGTCCGATTGCATGGGTTCCCCAAGAACATCATCTCGGACAGAGGGCCCCAGTTCACGGCCAGGTTATGGAAGGCCTTCTGCTGTCTGATCAACACTGCCACCAGTCTATCGTCTGGGTACCATCCCCAGACGAGCGGTCAGATGGAGCGAACCAACCAACAACTGGAGCATTTTCTTCGTTGCTTCGTGGCGGATTGACAACGCTCCTGGGCTCGCTACCTCGTCTGGCCTGAACTCTCCCATAACCTTCTCACCTCCTCCGCTACTGGCCTCAGTCCTTCTGAGGTATGCCATGGTTTCCAGCGTCTGGTGTTTGACCATCAAGGACCAGAGGTCGACGTACCGTCTGCCCAACAGTTGGTTCGCCAGTGCCGGCAGGTCTGGAAGCGAGCTCGAAGATCCATCCTGCAGGCCAATGCTCGCTACACCACTCAACATCTCTCGCGGCACCCTCCGGGACGACGGTTCCACGTTGGTGACAGGGTATACCTCTCCACCCGGCACATCAAACACCACACCAAGTCCAAGAAGCTCTCCCCACGATTCATCGGCCCCTTCAAGATCACCAAACAGATAAACCCTGTCACCTTCCGGCTCCTGCTGCCTGCATCTCTCAGAATCCAGTCTTCCATGCTTCTCAACTAAAACCTGTCTTTTTCTCTCCTCTGTCTCCCCAGGCTCCTGCTCCTCCTCCACCCCGGATCATTGATGGTGGTCC
>JBBJLS010000001.1:33062863-33116031 GCA_037577275.1 Bryconaethiops microstoma
ATATATGTATATGTTTGTGAGAAAAGGTGTCCTTACCTGCTGCCATATGAATTAGGACGCTTTTATTGGGTCTGATATTGCCCATTTCAAACAGCATGATGTAAGCAGTGGTGTAGTTTATAGAAAGAGCTGCAGCCTCTTCGTAGCTCATTCCTTCTGGCATGGGGAAGGTATGGTCAGCCTTAACCACGACAACTTCCTGCCATAGGCCACACCTACCCAGAACCAACACGCTGTCTCCCACCTGCAAAGAGAGAGAGAGGGGTGAGTTTCAAAAGGAACACTCTTTTAAACTTTTCATCATCATATATAATGTATATATCTATCCTACATACATAAACTTGGAGTGAATCCAACCCATTCATTTGCATCAAAATGGAGGTGTCTGTACCAAAATCAATTTACTAGGACATTTTTCCCAGAGACCTATAGGTGAATTGCTGTGGAGGGCATTTCTGAGCAAATTGGTTCATATGGATTGTTTCTGCAAACTCTTGCACTCTTTTTTCAGAATAGTGCAAATTATTTTAACACTACTGTCATATTTTCAAATGCTGTTCAGATCCAGTTACAGTACATTCCAACAGTGACTTGTGTTCAATCATGACAAACAACCAATGAGCTGCTCAGCCTGCCAAACAATCATTCAGTAGCCAGAATGCTAGTGGCCTACTGCCCAAAACCTGTTTACTTCTTTAATTTCAAAATTAAGTGAAATTCCTGTGTGAAAGACTATAAATGTAAAATATGTTTATAAACATTTTTCACTGTTTAGAACCATTTACCCCATTCAGTAAGGACTCTCTAGCTGTCATTTTTCTGTAATTTCTTAATATCATGCAATGAATAAGCAGTAGCTAGGATTCTCATTAAGTAACTCATTAAGAGGTCATATCAAAATTCCCTAACACACTTATGTTGCAGTTTTACACTGAATCGTTGTGTAAATTATTGATTTGAACTAGTCAAGTTACTGGGAGAACTAGCAAACTATCATAGATATTTGGGAACAGAGGTTGGGAAGGGGGTTGCTGATGCCTCACCCCACCTATGAAAATTGCATTCGCCCATGCATGCGAAAACTGTTTATCCTTTTCACAGTTTATTTTTTGATAAGGCTTCATTATCCATTTTGTCGAGATGCATTTTTTGTGGTGACAAATGAAACAAACAAGAGCAGGAATTGAATTACAAAGACAAAGAGTGAGGAAAAAATGCGTTTACTCTACAAAGGGAGTTCATCAAAGCTGAGTGTGCACTGTAGAGGAACTGTTTTTGCCATGTTTTGCACACAGGTCACGTCTGTAATAATTTCCCAAATGGCTCTACGGGGACTGAAAATAACAGTCTTATGGTTACTGGGCCCAAGGTTCCTTCAAACACTCAATATCAGTATCTACATGTAATATTATGTCTTATGTGTACATATTATACGTATTATAGAAATGTAAATATTCTTTTTAATAATAACATGTGGCACAATTTTCATTTGTACATACAGTATATAACAAAGTCCCATATATTAACTATACAGAGTCTGTGTGTGATTCAGGATCCAGAGAACTTCATAGATGAGAAGAAACCCCAGGATTTGGACATTCTAATTAAATGTATTAGTCTTCCGCTACAAATGCAAATTGGTGTGCTGCATATAGAAACTATCCAATTTTTAGTTACCTAATGCCCCAAAATACTGTTGGTATTAGGTCATCCCTGACTCAAACAGCACAACTCATTAATTGGGAAAAGGGGGAGCTGATACGGTGGAGTCCCAGTTGCTTTGCCTATTGCCTACAAAGACTAGTCTTAACTGCTTTATTAGAGGGCCTTGGTTAAAAATGAAGAGTTACATATTCCCTCAGTGTACCATGATTTAGCTGACGTTTTTTCCCCCTATTAAATCATAACAGTCCCTGCTGGCCATATGACTGTGCCACAGGCCTTTTCACTAAATTGGACATTTCTAGGACATTTTTGATGGTGTACATTGATGAAATCATGTTTTCTTCTGACCCACGTTTCAATATTTAGCAAGCCAGAGCTGTGTTAAGAAGAAGACTCCTAAACAATTCTCTGTGTGAAGGCTGAGGAGTGTGAATTTAATGTACAGACTGAAGTTCCTCGAATATGTGATCTCTCAGGGCACAAATAGAACCCCAAAGGTTCAAGCTGTACAGGATTGGCCAGTTTCATATATCATTAAAGAGGGTTTTACTAATTATTACAGGAGACTCAGCAACACATCATAGCCCCTGAATGCACAGTCGTACACATTACATGGGATATCCTCGAACAAATAAGAGAAACAAACAGACAGAACAATCCTCCACCCAGAACACCAGGAGGAAAGATGTAGTGCCAACCGAATACTGAAAACCTTTCATAACCTGGATGCACTGTTCACTAGGGGTGCGACGGTACAGGTATCCCACAGTACGGTATGTACCTCGGTATTTGGACCACGGTTTCGGTTCGGTTTAAACACAACACTACAAATAATAACAACAAAACGAATAATACCTTGCCTCTTATTCATGTAAAAAATATGTATACATGTATAAAATTCGAACTTACAAAATGTAAACAAAAACACTTTAAAAAAACGTTAAACTGCTTCTTAAAGTGCTCTAATCACAACACAGTAGACAGGGTAAACATACTTTCAGAAATCAGCTACATTCATGACATAAAGTGCACTATCAATTACTGCCATTATGGGCATGAGGTATTTATTCCTCTGCTATTATAAGATTCTTCTGAAAGAAGATAAACCTATCAACATTGTCAGCTGCAAGGCAAGAGTGGCTTGTACTTACAATGTCCCCTGCAGTGGAGAAAATTCTCTCACTTGCAACAGAAGTTCCTAGGACGCAGAGGTGACATTGTGCAACTTTTGCAACATGGGTGAACTTGCTCTCACTTGCCCTCCACCACATGAAAGGATCAGCATCTACATTACTAGAGTCTGCTAACCTGAATGACTTGACTTCATCCTCAACTACCTGGGAAAGGGGAAAAACCTGTTCATGTTTTTTGAAAACCTCTCAAAATTACCTTTTCGTCTGTCCTGCGTTCAGGAACCGTTATATCAGCATGACTACACTTGAGATGCTTAGCCATATTGCTTGTGTTTCCATTAGCATATGGGACACGTGTTAGGCAATGTTTACAAACAGTCACGTTTCTATTAACTGTTTTGGATTATTTGTATGAAGCCGGTACTTCTTCAAATTTCTGTCTCTCAACTGTTTCGCTAGTGCTGGTCATGCTTGTTTGTTTTTCTTTTTTTCCCATGTCTATGTGCCGAGCTGCGAGCTCAGTTCCAGTTATGTCAGTGTGAGAGAGCGCGAGTCGGTGGAGCCACAACAGTGATTGGACATTAACTCACGGTGGAGGGCTTTCGCTCATTGGCGCTTACTGCTTAACAGTAGCCTTGTAAGCATTAAGCGCCATTTTCAAAAGGAAATGCAAATTTTCAAAAGGAAAAGCAAAATACTGCAGCACAAGGGCGTACCGGACCGTGCAGCGCGTACCGAACGGTCCGTTTTTTTACTGAGTACCTTTGCATCCCTACTGTTCACATGCCATAGGACACTCAGGACCAGAACCCAAGAAATGATGAACAGACAATTCTGGTGAAACAGACAATCCTTGAATATCCGCCCTTTCAAAAATTCCTATTTGCAGACCTTCAGGAATATTGTACCCAATATTCCCAGGAGGCCCTGAGCAGCTGGTGGTCTAGAGAGTTGCCCCTGCGATCAGAAGGCTGTGGGTTCGAATCCCAGACACTGTAAAAAATGATAGCCTCATTAAGTTGTTTGAAATTATTTCTGCTCTTCAACTCCACCTGTCTTGTCAAGTTCTGGATTTTGAACTCAAGTTTACTGTTTACACAAGTTAAACGTAAAGTTATACATTATGTTAACTAACTGTGAGTTTTTTAAGGCTTGTCGGTGTTCATTTAACTCGCATCTATAAGTTTTAAGTTGAAAAAATGCAAACGCGAAGGGTAAGAGGGCTTAATATCAATGAAATACAGAAAAATTGAATAAGACGGAACTATTATTAAAATGATAATATTAAAATGTGGTATTAACCATCTATCCACTACGTATAAAGTTTAAAGATAAGGGTAATTGTATAAGAAAGACAGCCAAACTATTTACACAACAGAAAACATCAGTGGACTACTTCCAGCGGTGGAGTATTCTTTGACTGGACCTGACTACAGACTACGTGCTTGAAGCAGAGTGCTCCATATCTGATTCGATGTCCCGCCAAGTCAGACGAAGATAAAGATGTGAGTTCCTAACATGTACCTTTGAATTTGTGATACTAAAATTTAATAACCTCCTAACTTTCTTGCTTAGTGAAAGGGGGGAAAAAATCTGCAGAGACTGCCATTGTCACACGCACCAGGTCACGTGACATCATCAGGCACTGGAATTGACTCACGTAAAGTATATGAAGAGGAAGTACGTTTTCCTGTGCACCAGATATTGGGTTCATGTCAGTCTGACCTAGCCCTCACCTCTACTCGACTCACGTGAGTACTCTGGTTCTCCAGAACCATTTATATACCTGTGTGCGTGTGAGAACGCGGGTTTCCTGGTGGAAATCTCTACTCCATGTTGCAGCGTTCTCAGACTAAATCGCATGGCTTACCTGCTCACTCGTCTGTGTCCGTGTTTGGGACACAGATCGTGGCCTCCGCGTTTGTTGACTCAGGTGTGGCTGGAAATTTTATTGATCAGGCTTATGTTGCCCAGTTGGGGATAGAACTTGAGGTGTTATCTCGGCCCGTTTCCATCACAGCCATTGACAGTCGACCCCTATCTCTCAGCCCCATAACTCAACGCACCAAGCCCATTACCATGAAAATCGATCACACTAAAGAAATCACCTTCCTCATTACCAAAATCACCTTCACCACCCATCACTCTGGGTCATCCGTGGCTTGTGATCCACGATCCTCTCATCTCCTGGGCCAATCATCAAGTCATCCATTGGGGTCCGACCTGTCAGGAGCTTTGTCTTCAGGGTAAGGCCGAGACGTCTTCAGGTGAGTCTGAGGCCTCTGATATCGCCTGGGAGGCCATTCCTGTCCCGTGTCGTGACCTGGCGGACGTCTTCAGTAAGCAGAGAGCCGTCCATCTACCACCTCATCGCCCATACGACCTGGCCATCGAACTCTGGCCAGGCGTGGTACCACCCCGCGGCCGTCTGTTCTCTCTCTCTGCAGGGGAGCAGAAGGCCATGGAGGAATACATTGTTGAGGGCCTTCGTAATGGGACCATAAGACCGTCGTCCTCACCTGCTGCCGGGGGTTCTTCATCAAGAAAAAAGACGGGGGTCTCCGTCCCTGTGTCAATTATCGGGGGCTCAACCGCATAACCATAAAGAACCGTCATCCACTGCCACTTACCAACACCGCCCTGGACGCTCTCTCTGGTGCCAACTACTTCACCAAGCTGGACCTACGAAGCGCATACAACCTGGTCCGCATCAGAGAGGTGACGAATGGAAGACAGCCTTCATAACCCCCACCGGCCACTATGAAACCCTGGTTATTTTGTTCGGATTACGCAACAGTCCGGCGGCCTTCCAACGGCTGATCAATTATGTTCTACGTGACATGCTGAGTAGGTGGTGCTTCACTTACCTTGACGATATCCTCATCTATTCCAAGAACTTGGATGAGCATACCCAACATGTCAGGGCAGTCCTCCAGAGGTTGCTGGCCCATCAGTTGTTCTGCGAGTTGGAGAAATGTGCTTTCCACCAGCACACCACCACATTCCTCAGTTTTGTCATTTCCTCCCAGGGTGTGGCCATGGATCCCCAGAAGCTGGAGGCTGTGTGCTCGTGGCCCCTACCCACAACGCTCAAACAGCTGCAATGTTTTCTGGGGTTCGCCAACTTCTATCTCTTACTGCCCTCACCAAACCATCCCAGCAAGCGGAGAGTCCCCCGACGGACCCCGCGCTTGTCCTGCCTCCACATATCATCATGGCTCCTCTCCTGTGGGGGTTAGAAAATAGAGTCCGCCGGGGCACAGGCAAGAACCTCCTCCAGCTGACACCCCACAGGGTCGACTCTTCGTCCCCACCGATTTACGAAAATAAGTTCTCCATTGGGCTCACGACTCGGCTTTGGCTGGCCCGGGGACTGCACGCACCCTCAGCCTCCTCCAAAGAGAATTCTGGTGGTCCAATATGGCTAAAGATGTGAGAGAATATGTCCAGGCCTGCCCGGTATGTGACCGAACCAAGTCCACCAACCAATCCACATCTGGTGACCTTCAACCCTTGCCAGTCCCTCGAAGGCCTTGGTCACATATAGCCCTGGACTTCGTGACTGGTCCAGGAAGAACACCATCCTCACAATAGTCAACCGCTTTTCCAAAGCTGTGCAACTGGTGGCTCTGACTGGACTCCCCACAGCAAAAACCACAGCTGAACTGGTGCTCGAACACTAAGTGTGATTGCATGGGTTCTCCAAAGACATCGTCTCGGCCGAGTTCTGGCGTGCCTTTTGCCGTCTGGTCAATGTCTCCACCAGCCTCTCCTCCGGGGACCGTCCACAGACTAATGGCCAGACGGAGCGGACCAACCAACAACTGGAGCACTTCCTCCGATGCTTCGTGGCTGATCGTCAGCGTTCCTGGGCTCGCTACCTCATCTGGGCAGAATTATCCCACAATCTCCTCACCTCATCAGCCACAGGACGCAGCCCATTTGAGGTGTGTCATGGGTTCCAGCCTCCGGTGTTTGAGCACCAGGAGTCGAAGGTTGATGTATCGGCCTAACAGTTGGTTTCATCAAATGAAAAAACATTTGGCATTAGCTAACGTAGTAGTTAGCTAGTTAGCTACTCCGTTGACATTACTGAGAATAGAGATGTGGCATTCACACGCGAACATCGTCATTTTTATTACCTCAAAGCATAAGAGAGAACTATGTATTAGTAGTGTGGATGGTCTAGGCATTTTTTATAATCGAAGTGTTTTGAGTATTTTATTTCTGTTTGACATAACCGCCATTACACAATAAGAATTCTGTGCTGCTTATTTTTTTCTGAAAAATAAGATGTATTCTAAAAGGAGCTGTTATTTTCTGTCTCATGTTTTTATTCAGTCTACTAGTGTTTTTATTAGTCCAGTAGGAGGCACTCTGAGCCAATGGGGGCTCGTACAATACAGCTAGGAACAAGCGTTCAGGTTAGGGGTGTTGCCTGATGAAGGGGAAGAGACTATTTTTTGAACGCTTAGCTTCGCATTTTTTGCTGCCGTAGCCCATGCTTCATGCTGAGCTGGCAAGCGTTATGTAGTTGAGAACAGCACATTGGATTATTGGAGTATCTTGGTGAGCTTGCAAAAAATACCAACACTGACGTAAAACGCAGTGTCTGATTTTTATTTACTTAAACCCGTAATGCCGTGGCTAAATGTAAATTGCGTCAATTAAATGCTTATCTAGCCAGCAACCCCTTAGGGTCTTTAAGAATAGACTTAGCCTCTACAGGTGGTGTAATCTGCCCAAATAGACCTCTTTGGGTGAGCCTAAAGGATAAGAATCGCTTGTGAATTGATTCTGAATAGAATCGCAAGCCCAAGAATCTGAATTGAATTTATTTAATTGAATTTATTTTAATTTACTTTAACAAAAGTGTTTAATGACAGACAAGCAACCAGTGCCAACTAATGCATGTAAAATGCTAGAAAACTGAGAACGTCTGTATTTTCTTACATTTATTACCTTTTTATTGATTTTATCAGATAGCAAGTAATCTGTGTCAGTCATATTTTAATTTGTACTTGAACTTCTTTTTCTGCTCTTATGCTTTCTCTTAGTGCTCCTCGTTTGTGCCGTTATATGTCTGTTTCAGATAAACGCAAATTTCTACAGAATAGTCACTACAGATCTGCTGCAATCATTCATGGATGGACTAGACACCTTGGTGCCAAGTCTCTTACAGCTGTACAAAGCAGTTGTTTCATCAAGCAGGAAGTTGAATCTTAGTGGTGTTCTGGAGTGTCTCTGTAAGGAGTTATGTATAAAAAATTAAGTAATCAAGATATACTAAATTAAGAATTTCTGCATTCACTTACGCTTGTCTCTAATTGTTTATAGGACTCAAACCAGAACAGTAGAACAGCTACCCTACTTGGTCTTCCATGTTTCTTTTCAGGGGATACATCTGAGATTATGAGAATGTATGATATATTTACATGAAAATATATTTACATGTAGATTTTATTGTAAAGCTACAGGATTCACTGTTATTCATTTTTAAATGGGTCTGAAGTAAAAAATTAAATACAGTAATACCTTCCGTCGTTTCGATATGTGGTGTTTTTACAGTTACATCGCTCATTCTAAAAAAGAAAATTCTATAAAAATCAGTCAGTTTGTTTATATGCCGTTTAAAAACAAGTGTATAAATGCAAGTAACCAATAACGCCTAATATATCATAAAATTACATGTTTAATACATTTTAATACAATCTTAAAATGATATGACTATTTTTAGGGGAGTTAAGTCCCTTTCTTTGAGTGATGTTGCATGTTGTGGAGCCAATTAACAATGTACAGTGAGGTATTACTGTAAAGCAGTCAGTTGATATCATTTTTTCCCTTTTTTACTCCAAATAATCAATTATCTGAGCACCAAATTGGCACTGATCAGTTCTTTCTAAAGTCATTTTAGGTTCAGTGTCTTGTCCATTACTATATTGCAGTCTTTCATTAGTATTTCATTATATGTAAATTAGGATTAAATTTGTCCATTTGTTTTAGGTCCATGGTGATACCCTTGATGTCATCATAACGGGAATACATGTTGGACTCCTGATTGGACATGAAGGTATCTTGCGTGATGCTTTCCCTCTTGAAATCTCCAATGTGGCTGTGGTGGTAGAGGAGACAGTTGTTCTTCATAGCCTCAGAGATGTGCCCACTGGTTTTGCAATGCTTATGGGTACTATATACTGCCTTAATCTGGAGTACCCTCGCAAAATGAAGTACTCATTCGAATTTCTACAGAGGGTCATCATGAAAATCAAACCTGACCACTGCTCAGCTAGGATACATGGACTCAGAAACAAACTGCTGAGATATCGTCTGTAGACAACTGCAAATCTGATGCCTTTAACTGTTCCTGTCACACGCACCAGATCACGTGTCGTCAATCGCACACCGGAAAGTGACATCACGCTAGAGTATATAAACAGGAAGAGACGATACCTCTGTACACAGACATTGAGCCTCATGCCTGATTCGTGTCGCCTTCTACTCAACGGTACCATGAGTACTTCTGGTAACGCCAGTCCCCTCTTCTCTCTCTTATCTGTGTGCGTGTGCGAACGCGGATTCCTTTGGTGGGAATCTCTGCTCCTTTCTGGAGTGTTCTCAAATCAACTGCGTGGGTAACCAGCTCTCTCGTTTGTCTCCGCAACTGGGCTCTTCCCTCACGCCACAACTGGGCAACTTTCAGTCATTCTTGTTCTACTCCGTGACAGAATGTCTGCGTCTCAAGTGAGCCCAGCGGACCTCGCTCGCGTTTGGGAGGTTGTTAATCAACAGGCAGTCAAAATTGTGAACCTAAAGCAGGAAGTAGCGAATCTCCATGTGGAGGTCGCTACACTGCGGCAGGTTTCACAAGATCGTCCTGCTGACCAACGCCCCCAACCAGCAGTCCAACCTCCTCCTCCCGCTTCTTCTCCTTCTATAACTCCTAAACTTTCTCTACCTGATAAGTGGAATGGGATGGATGGGAAGTGTTTTTAACCCAACTGTCTCTCTTCTTCGAGTTTCAGCCCCAGCTCTACCCCACTGACCGGAGCCGCATCGCACTTCTCACCTCCCTTCTCACCGGGCAGGCAGCGGAGTGGGCTACTGCAGTCTTGAGAACGGGCAACGAGACCGCCTTCTCCTACCCCGAATTCACCATCTCAAGGCTGCGTTCCAACACCCTGAGAGCGAAGTGGTGGTGGACTCCCGGCTATACCATCTTCACCAGGGAGACCATCCGGTGAGCCGATACACCGCTGAGTTCGGGACCCTCGCCATTCAGACGTCCTGGAGTGACGTGGCCCTTCGCACCGCCTTCTACGAGGGGCTCTCCTCTAGGATGAAGAACGAGCTGGCAGGACGAGAGCTCCCGGACACCTACGAGGGGATGATCGAGCTGTGCCTGCGGATTGATTGTCGCCTCAGCTCTCTACCTAAGGCTGCTCCCTGGACCCGGGCCCTCGACCTTCACGCCCCAGCACTGTCTACCACCAGGCCCACACCATCTACTTCGACCTCAGAAGCCCACTCTGGAGCTGGGGAACCCATGCAGATAGGACGCACCTTCCTGACCGTGGCGGAGAGAGAACACCGCTATCGCAAAGGCCCGTGTGCCTACTGCGCCTCCCCCGATCATCACCGAGCCATCTGCCCTCTCCGTCCGGGAAACGAGTCGACCAGGTGAATGGGGGAGGCTCTCACCTGGTCCAATGGTTGCTGTCACTAGCCTCCCCGCCGTTTCCCATCTCACCCTCCAGGTAAGTCTTCAGCTGAGTCACCAACAGATCGTGGCCACGGCTTTCGTTGATTCAGGGGCCACTGGTAATTTCATCAATCAGGCTTATGCTACTCAGCTGGGAGGTGTTATCTCAGCCCATCGAAATCACTGCCATCGACGGTCCTTGCCTCAGGCACCATCACTCATCACACTCAACCCATCACTATGACCATCGCTGATCACTCTGAGACCATCTCATTCCTCCTCACCAACCTCTCCTCACCTCCCATCATTCTTGGACATCCCTGGCTTGTCAAGCACGACCCTCTCATCTCCTGGGCTCAGAACCGGATTATCCAACGGGGTTCAACCTGTCAGGTCTCCAGGCAAGGGCTGAGACGTGCTCAGGGGAGTACAAGGCCCCAGACGTCGACCTGGAGTCCATTCCCATCCCATACCATGACCTGGTGGGGGTCTTCAGCAAGAAGAAGGCAACCCAATTTCCCCCTCACCGACCATACGACCTCGCCATTGACCTCCAGCCAGGCACAGTACCACCCCATAGTCGTCTTTATTCACTATCGGCAGGAGAACAAAAGGCCCTTGACGAGTACATCGCGGAGGGTCTCCGCCAGGGCACCCTATGACCCTCCAGTTCTCCTGTGGCATTCATAACCCCAACCGGCCATTATGAGACCTTGGTTATGCCATTCGGTCTTTGTAACAGTCCGGCTGCGTTCCAACAGTTCATTAATGACGTGCTGAGGGACTACCTAGGTAAGTGGTGTTTTGCTTACCTAGACAACATCCTGATTTACTCCAAGAACATCGAGGAACACATCCATTATGTCTGAAGAGGTTGCTGGCCCATCAGTTGTTCTGCAAGTTGGAGAAATGTGCCTTTCACCAGCACATCACCACATTCCTCGGCTTCGTCATCTCCTCTAAGGGTGTGGCCATGGATCCTCAGAAGCTGGAGGCTGTGCGTTCTTGGTCCCTGCCCTTGACGCTTAAGCAGGTGCAACGTTTTCTGGGGTTCGCCAATTTCTATCGGTGATTTATCCGGGGCTTCAGTTCAACTGCAGCACCTCTGATGGCCCTCACCAAACCGCAGTCCGGACGTTTCCACCTCACTCCTCAAGCCATCAATGCCTTCCATCGTCTCTGCCATCAGTTCACCACAGCTCCCATCCTTCTTCACCCGGATCCATCTAAACCATTCGTTGTTGAGGTGGACACCTCCAACGTGGGCGTAGGAGCCATCCTCTCACAATGAGGTCCAGACCAGAAACTACATCCCTGTAGTTTCTTTTCTAGAAAATTCAATCCCACGCAACAACTTTACAGGGTAGGGGACCATGAGTTGTTAGCCATCAAGTGGGCTCTAGAAGAATGCCGTCACTGGCTCCAGGGCGGCAGTGTGCCCTTCACGGTCTGGACCGATCATCAGAATCTTATCACCATTCCTCTGGCCAAACAACTGAACTCCAGACAGGTGCGGTGGGCTCTGTTTTTTGAACAATTTAACTTCTTAATATCTTACCGTCTGGGGTCTAAAAATACTAAGGCTGACACCCTCTCCCGGCTGTACCAGGCAGAGAACCCCCGAACGGATCCCGCGCCTGTTCAGCCTTCCCGGATCATCGTGGCTCCTCTCCGGTAGGGGTTGGAAGACAGAGGCCGCCAGGGACATGCCTTGGAGGCTCCTCCTCCCTACACACCCTGGACACACAAATCATTGGACTTTATCACCGGCCTCCCAGAATCCTGTGGTAAGGACACCATCCTTACTATTGTGGACCGGTTCACCAAGGCTGTTCACCTGGTGGCTCTCGCTGGACTCCCCACTAAGACAACAGCCGAGTTGATCATCGAGCACGTAGTCCGTTTGCATGGGTTCCCCAAGGACATCGTCTCGGACAGGGGGCCCCAGTTCACGGCCAGGTTCTGGAAGGCCTTCTGCCATCTGATCAACACCGCCACCAGTCTATCGTCTGGGTATCACCCCCAGACAAATGGTCAGACGGAGCGAACCAACCAACAACTGGAGTGTTTTCTTCGCTGCTTTGCGGCGGATCGACAGCGCTCCTGGGCTCGCTATCTCGTCTATGCTGAACTTTCCCACAATCTTCTCACCTCCTCCACAACTGGCCTCAGTCCTTTCAAGGTATGCTATGGATTCCAACCTCTGGTGTTCGACTATCAAGAACCAGAGGTTGACGTACCATCTGCCCAACAGTTGGTTCACCGGTGTCGCCCTCAACTCAACTGTACCGTGAGTACTTCTGGTTCGCCAGTCTCCTCTTCTCTCTCTTCTCTGTGTGCGTGTGAGAACATGGATTCCTTTGGTGGGAATCTCTACTCCTTTTTGGAGAGAGTAACCAGCTCTCTCGTTTGGCTCTGTGACTGGGCTCTTCCCTCACGCCACAACTGGGCAACTTTCAGTCATTCTTGTTCTACTCCGTGACACTAACAAAATAGTGCTGACTCTGTAAAATGCTTTTTTATAAAAACGTAATGCTTCATTAAACTAAAAATGAAAAAAACATTTATTTTGGATATTGGACTTAAGGTTGGGGTTGGGTTTAGGATTAGGCTTGCAAAAGTTCATCACACATATAAACAGGCCAAAAGTTGGCATTTTGTCAACTTAAAAATGTATTTAGCATAGTCAAACCAAGTGGCTTTTATTTTAAACAGAATTTTAAAAATGGTCATTTTCTTTTGGGCAAAGCATGCAAAATGCCTTACCAATCCGTGAACACAAGATCATCAACACCACTGTAAGAAAAACAGCCCCACACTGTGACTGTGTTTTACAGTATGCTCAGTTCAGTGTGGACGAAATTGTCCACCACCGATTCCATAGACTGTTCTTCTATAGACTGTGGTGCTAAGAGTGTTTTGCTGTATTGCTGCAAGTGTTTTTGGGGGGCACTGCATGTATAGTATGTAGGATATATGTACAATAGTTTGCAAAAGTATTGCGATGTTGATTTAAGTGAAAATAAACACAGATCTCTACAGAGGACAAATTTCTTTACATTATAGTGCAGAATTACTGTTTATTTGCTGAATCTGACATCTGGAATAATACTTGACATAAGATGTGGCTCGTTTAAAAGTTATAGCTCATTTTATACTTTGTTTATTTGGGGTATTTTTTACAATTTGTTAAACTCAACAAATTTGTGATTCGAAGAAATGCATAAAATGACATATTTAAGTGGGTTCTCAGTAGAGGTGCACTGATTTTCATCAGTGCACCTCTTGTAACTTGTCCCAGGGTATATAAACTTTTGCATACAATTGTATGACCCCAATTACATGTCAAAAAAAAATCTTGGTGTGTGTGTGTGTGTGTGTGTGTGTGTGTGTGTGTATGTTTCTGCTGCCCAAACTTTCTCTGGCTAGTCCTTCCTAAACGGAGACTCAGCTGCTGACAAATGCCTACCCACCCACGCAAACTCAAACACACATGCAAACACATCCCAGAGGCTGGGCCTCTTAGCAGCTCTAGAGAAGCACGAGTGAAGAGTAGGACACTACATAGCACATAAAGCTTCATGGATGCTGTAATATTTCTAAGCAAAAAATAACCAAAAGACATGTTTTTTTTAAAGTTGTCCTCACCAACATCAATATTTCTGCTTTCCTTCAAACACATGGAATCCAGTTAAATCTGTACAGTATAGTGCTGTTATCTGCATTGGAGATATGAATCTACAGCATTAAGTACAGTTAACAGCATCTAATGACAAGGACGCGACAGACATGCCAAAGCAACTGCCACTCTGTGATGACCCTAACATCAGCATTGGCCAGTGGATGGCGGCGTATTGGCTGTGGTTCTTCCTGCCTCTTAAAATATTGTGGCATCTCTGAATGTAGGTCAGCCTCTCCGGCACGACAGAACTCCGGCACGGGACTCTCCTGCCCCCGCAGCTCAAAAATAAACACTACGGTGTAGATGCCAACTGTACTTAGACTACCTCACACTGGAGGAACCAGCTGACCCAAAACATTTCAGACCTAAGAAATTACTGAAAAACATTACACTATTATAAACAATTATACATAATAATGATCAAATGTAAAACTGTAAAACTGTCATTTTTGATGACAAAGAAATCAGATTTTTCAGACGTTCCATGTACTTTCACGGTTAGACAATGAATTTTGCATCATAAACAAACATAACGCATTATTTGTCCTTGAATCAAGCACCAATAGCTATCATGGTATCTAAATGTTCCTTTGTTATACTTAAAACATATGATAACTGAATCCTTTACTCAGTTACATATACTGCAATAAATTTGTAATGGTTCTGCATTCATTTACTCCGACTTCAGTGTACACAGTCTTAAATATTGTTAACGGACCCTTGGTTTAAACATATGGTTATAGGATTTTTTTATCTGATATAGAGTAATTACATTAATTTAACTTTATGCTTTACATTTGCACATTTCTAAACCAATACTTTAAAAGGGCATTTTCTACACATGGCTCTTCTATAGCACTGCTCCAAAGAACACTTTCTGAATCCATTTGACACTTGCTGACAGGGAAAGCTAAAGGCTCTCACAGCTGTGCCTTACAACACCAAGCCCACTCTCAGATTTGATGACGAAAGCACATGGACACACACAAACTCTCTTTACAAAGAGAACAGATCCCTTCCCATGATAAACAATGCTGAAACTACCCCATAGACTCTGGTAAAGCAGAGAAATTAACTGGTCCAGGTAAGTCCATAGTCTTCTCAGCATTGTAGCATACATAAGTGTCATTTCCCATATAAAATATCAGAAAAAAACGTCTTTATATGCTGGAATGGAAGAAAATAAAACCAATCAAACTATTGCAAGTGTGTCTTTTACTATACATTTACTATATAAGAATTTACTCATAAACACTCATTCTATTTTTTGAAGGCTGGTTTTGTTACACACCAGTGTCAGCATGACAGTGTAGCCACGTCCATAAAAGCATAAGCTTACCTGTTCTGCTGTAGATCAGATGGAGCAGATAAACTGAAAGCAAAGACTAAAGCAGTAATGTGTTCAGTACTGTGTCAGAACTGACACTGCTGTTCTGTCGTGTTTTAGAGTCTGCTATATCTCTCTCACACACACTTAGATACTCTCTCTCTCTTTCTTTCTCACATGCTGGCACCACCCGACACTGACCTCCTTCTCTCTCTCACTCTCTCACTCTCTATCTCTCATTCTCTCTCTGAAGAGGAGGGACTCTTACCATGCTTTGGAGCTATTTTGGGATTTGACCCCAGCCCTCATGCCAGGTTCATCCAGAATAGTGCCGAGTGTAGGTCGGCACGGACAACTGCTGCTGGGGGGCTGCGGAGGGGGGATGGCTACAAAAAAGTGGCAGATGGGGTAGGGACAGCGGAGGAGGTCAAAGTCATATCCCCAAGAGTCCATAGATTTCAACACGCCCTTAGACACTGTCACTTTCTGTTACTACTCCTGCTGCTGTTGGTGTTGCTGAAATGCTTTTACAGTGGCAGTAAAAGTTCTGAGAGGAGAAGTTTTGTAGTTCATGTTAATGTAGACGAGAGCGACATCATACAGACAAAATATTATATTTTACATTGTTATATGATACAGTTTTATAACACTGTGCACATTTCTTATGGGATCTGGAATATCCTCTCTTCATTCACTCGGGTTCACTGGGTTTATCAGTTCATTTTCCGAACATTCTAAAGACAACAGCTATTAGAATGCTTTTGTTTGTTAATATCGTCAGTAACCATTTCTTAATCTCTGCACTGAATCCCAGTATTTACAGTTACCATCCAACATCTGCTTCAGTTGATCAGGCTTTCATTCGATGAAATTCAGGTGCTGCTGGCCGAATTCAACAAATCCATGCAACAGCTGGAGGGCACCGGGAAGACGGGGACCAAACCTTTTCTTCAACCAAAATATTAATGAACTTACCAAAACCCAGTCCAGACTGCTTTAAATGTGATACAATACAGTAAGTAATGATAATAATTTTTATTCTTTTTATTTCTGTATAATTATTATTATTATTATTACATCATTTATATAGTTTTTAAATAAATATATCAGTCTTACATTTTTAATGGATGATGTTTAATTAGAATTGGTACATAAACTCAATTATATGTCATAAAACAAAATAAAATGGACACGAAGCCAAAAAACAAAAACGAAAAAAACTAGAAAACTAGACTGAACTGATTTAACTTTTAACACACCATACACAATGTTCCAAGATACTTTATTGGAAAAATCATTTGGAACAAAGAAAACATTTAAAAAGTAAACTAACTAACTAAATAACTAAATAAATAAATCAATCAATCAATAAATAATAAATTCATGAAATTCAGTATTACTCAAATCACTACTGGCTCATATGGAAAGTAAGTTTCAATTAATTTTTTTTTTTTAACTGAGTAATTATGCTTAATCAAGTCTTTCTGGAAGTCCTATTTGCAATATTATCGTTTTACCCAAAATTATTTATAATGTGAAAATCGTGACACATCCAAACATCCACAGACACTCATCTGGAATGTCTGTGATTGATCAGTATTGTAGGAGCATAAAAAAATGAAAAAAATTACATTTATTAGGGCTCATCTGCCTATTGTTGTCTTTGCAAACATTGCAAAGTCTAGTACAGATATAATCCTTTACAAATATTATGTTGGCAACCCAAGTGAAGACCGCGTAATGCTAATGAAATTAATGAATAAATTAAGATTGCATGGATTTATTTGCATAGGTGTATATAAAGTATATACGTTTTCTGAATCGGAATATAAACTGCATAGTTACAGATGGCTGATTGGATGTCAGCCCGTTACGCTATTGTTTAGCCAATTTATTTTCCCCAAATATGTTATTTTTCTTTATGCTCCTTAACTTTTGCAAACATTTAAATAAAAAATCCTATTCATAGTTTTTCATAGTCAGTTGAAAGGTGCTGATGTTGGTGGGTGTTGGTGTTAGTGTGTACTAAATACTAAATACTAAAAACTATGTACTGTAATACATCATGTACGAAAATGTCTTCAAGTGCAGTGACGTGTAACATTTCTATTATCACGCACCTGAATATCCACCCTCACTTCGTTCTGTAAAGTAGTCATGCTCTCTACTAAATCTGGGGCATGTTGATTTTGCCTGTGTCTCTATTTAGCAAGTAAAGCAGAGTCTTTTTAATGCACAGAGACTAACTGTCTACATCTCTATTGTCATTGCACTGAGAAATAATGGTCCAGTTACAAAGCTGATGACCCGATATAGAACAGCCAGGCAGAACTTTATGCAGTTGCATGCAGTTATTCGAGTGCCCTTGGTTAAATTACTAGAACACACATCTGCAAACACTTCTGAACACACTTGATACACATTTACTGATTATTAGTTGATTATTAGTTTGAATTCTCTCTTACCACCAGCATGCAAAACTATGCAAACAAACAGAAATTGTGCTACTCTAAAATGTGCAGAAAAATGCAAGCATGTACATGCATATCTATATTTACTTAGGAAAATCAGTTTAACATAATAAGGGCATTCAAACAGACTGAAACACTCGTAAAGGCCTGCCCAGACACCCGAAGTGGTAGTATGACCGCAGGGTCTACTGAATCTCTCTCTCTCTCTCTCTCTTCTCTCTGTCTCTCTTTCTCTCTCTCTTCCTCCCTCTCTCTCTCTCTCTCACTCGCTTTCTCTCTCTTTTCTCTCTCTCTCTCTCTGTCATTGGATTCTCAAAATTCTCCAGAGCGCTGGGATTACATCACCCTAAATAAATGTTCCCAAGCAGCTGCAGGCCACCTCAGACTGAGCACTGATCCTGTCTCAACACAGTATAAATACACACATCAGAATATACTGGGCTGTGTATGAACATGTGTGTCCAGTATGACCAAGGGTGTGGCTGCACACTGAGTTGCTGCAGACATTGTTGAGTGGGGAGGGCTCCGAGGGGAATGTGTTTCATCACAGCTGTGCAAGCTCTTCTCACACTGCCTCCATTAGCCTCTATTCTCCTTCTGTACATTCTACACACAACTGCTAGTGGACTCCAGCAATACACACTGCAGCTGCACACTCAAGTGCATATTTATTGCACTTTGCTACATTAATCGACACAACCTTTTTCCTCAGTTTCGTTTTAAATGTATTTGTGCTCATCATAATGCAACTGTTTGCCAAAAAAATCTGAATTGTGCAATTGGCCCTGTCCTTTTGTCTGTTATTTTTATAGATGACTGTTTGGTTGACATCTCACTTTGTGTGATGTCGCCCAAACTGCAGACCCTTCAGCAAAACAGCAGACCATTCAGACCCCAAGAACTGGTAGGGCATATGGGATAAGAGAAAACCGGATTAAAGAGTCATTTTTCACCAAACCATCCCCTTAAGTGTTTTTCAAAATGCTCTTCACAGACATGCTGTTTTATCCACTGTAAGACATTTCAGTGACAACCCCATCATGTGGTCAACAGTCAATAGACACCCTCTGTTCTTGTTAAAGAAGATGCATGGCAGGGCAACTGCATCGAACGTCACAGCATCTGCATCGAACGTCACAGCAAAAGAGGCACTCTTCTCTCAGATGAGCTCTGAAGGAAGAATCCTTTTATCCAGGAGTCAAATGTGTGTGTGTAATAAACATCATTAATGGTTTGAATGTTATGGAAAGTTCATGTTGGAGATAAGAGCTGTAAACCATCAACACCGCAGTCCATATTTTATATGGAAAATGAAAGCACAATGTATGTGTGACAACGAAACTCTAATCTGTTACATATACATTGTACACAGAAAGAGATATATGTAGATGGATGCAGAAATGAAGAACAAATGCATTTTCAACATCATTAAAAAACAAAATGTGCAAAAAGTACTGATCAAAATGGCATCTGAGAAAGTAACATAAAAAACATTAGAATAACTACAAATAAACCACAAGGCAGTATGAAGTCAAGATTGATTCCTGTCTTCTTGAACTGTACTAAGATGCACATAATTTCAGTGAAAAATCTTATGTTACTATACTTATGTTTATTTGTATTTATTCAATCTACACAGTACATAGAATGGATATGGTTTAAATTGGGTGAAATTTACAGGCTTCATCGCACTATATGTTTAAAATCGGACATTTACTCCACTAGATGGCAGATGTTGCTTTAAAATCTGCCTGCAACTGTACACCGGAAGAGTGCAGCAGGTACACAGTGTAATGTTTTCTTTAGCACAAGTGAGTCAGCTTAGGACGGACAAAACCAGCTGCTGGAAGAATCAAGTGTGTTAGAGCAGTGTAAACACACAGCTGAGCAGTGTTGTTGCCCTTCAGGATGTAGTGTGACTCACAGTCTCTCATTATACTAAACATGAGTCCCCAGGACGAGCACCCGGAATCACTTCGGATGACCAGTCTACGGCATCACCTATTATGTGAGCAATAACAACCTGCATTCATTTATCACTGTGTCATACAGTAAGTGGAGTTTAAAGTGATGCAACGTGTAACATTAGACAGCAATTTTTAAAGTGGGAAAAACATGATAAAAAGTGTATTAACGAGGTGTAATGTGTGTTATCAAAGCAGGCTGGCCTGCACTGATATGAACACAGTGCGTGCAGATTATGGGATTTGCCTGATCAGCAGAAAGGATATAAATCATACTTGGGAAATGGTAGACCTGGCACACTCTTAACTATTATATCATTAGTACAACTGTCAAGAGGAGAGAGAGACAAAAAAAGAGCGAGTGACAGAGAAGGAGTGCTGTGGGGTTAAAAGATGCTGAGTAATGGCTAAAGGAAAGGAATTTGTGGAGGGGGGGACAGAAATGAAAAATAACTAAATAACAGCTGCCTCTTTAATTGGCGTGAAAAAGCTCATTCTATGCTGACATACAATTTTCCATTTCTCTTGAGATTATCAGTTATGAAAAGCCCTCCCACAGTTTTCACAGCACTGCGCTCAAACATACTCAAAACCTTTGCAGCTTACAGAGAAAAAGGCAACACAAAGACCTAACTAAATGAGCCACAGCAACAGAAGCACATCAGTCAATGCCCTCCTCCACTCTCTCACAGATTCAGCAGTGTTGGCACTACGAAACCCAAACTGAGTCATTGTCTGCTGAGAGAGGACACAAAGAGAGCAGTCATTCCTGGAATCCAGCAGCTAGCTCACTTCTTCACAATCTATCACACCAACGGCACAGTCTCCAGAGAGGAGGGAGAGAAGGTTTACGGTATGGATGGGGGATATGATGGTGTGATGAATAAACCGATAAACCGATGAATAAATAGATGAGTAAACTGAAAAATCACAATCAGCTTTTCGCAGAACACCATGGGTATGGTCAGTACTTCCACAGCACTGACCAACACTTTTCATTAAAAAGAGGTTTAGATGAGATGCAGCCATCTAAAACTTTGTCCTGTCGCCAGAGGTTCACTAGTCTTAATCCTGATGATGCTGGTAGTCCAAGACAGCATTACTGGATCTGCATAACTGAATGTAGTGCTGCACCGTGTGTGAAATGCTGAATTAAAAGCCATTGGACTTGTACTTTGTGTTAGCCTTTTCAAAAGTGGCACCAAAAAGTGACTTATGTCTGTTCTGACCTTTCAAATCTTAGCTAAATATCATGATCCTTCCTATTTATCAAACAAATGTCTTTCATTTGGGGTCAGTGCTCATTACCATTAACGGAATACTTCACAAAAAATATAATTTACTCAATTTCCTACTTACTCCAAATGTAGTAAATCAGCCAGGGCATGTGCAAAGTCCAAAATGTTCTTTTTTAGCAGCGAAGCTAATAGGATAGCATTGCTAACAAACGCTAGAGGCTACAAATTTACTAGAGGCCAAATCCAAATTTGTTTTTGTTTATTTATTTCTAACACTTCTCTCAACCCATTCAAACCATATCCAGCTCTTCATTAAGGTGCTGCCGACTAGTGTATGTGGTTAAAAACACAGTGTGACTTACTGTGAGCCAGGAACAAAAAAAGGAACAAAAACACTTCACAGTGTAGTTTACATGTTAATGTGTGTACATGTGTTTTCCGTCCATCAGTGAAGTGTTATCAAAATAATATACCAGAAATATACAGGATATGAGCTCTTTGATTTAGGCAACATTAAAGTCAATAAGAAATCCAAATGGATTTTTTTTTACCTGGTTAGTTCATCTTTGGTCATATTTATTATGTAAAGTACAAAATTCCTGTTTTTCAAAAATGTTCCATTAAAATGTAAAGACTTTTGAATGCTGGTGGTTAATCACAGTATCAAGCCAAGTCAAGTCAAGTACAAACATAGTGCACAGTGAAACTAAGCAATGTCCCATTAGGATCGTGGTGCAACACAAGGAACAAAAACAGACGACACAAGAGTACATCTTGTGCTGGCAGGAAAGTACTAAACAAAGTGCAAAATGAGAGAGTGGATGAAAACACAAGAGCAACAATATTACAGGAAAAGACAACAGACAGCCGACAACAGTAGCAACCATTCTAGTTTAAGAGAATATAGTAATATAGCAGATAATGTATTCTAGCAGCAGAGCAATTAAGGCTGCATAACTGCTCAGATTTTTGCACATTTAATTACTCTGCTGCTTTAATACAGACTTCATTATAAACACTGCATTGCAGGTTTGTTGGGGCATATACACATGTAGTCACCCACCCACACACACACACACACACACACACACACACGTGTCCTTTCCTCTCTAAAATCCCTCACACATGATTTATTCACAGAAGCAGCTTCTCAGAGCAGCTATAAAAAGCCATGGCATCAGAAGCTGCAGTGTGTTTGCTTTAAACACCGAAGGGAGCAGAACATGTGTCAGAGCTGGCTGAGCTCAGGGCGAGGAGCAGTACAGCACTCTTCTAGCAACAGCTTTCAACAGATGTAGAGTCCTAAAGGCTGCCATCAGGTCTCTGTATCGCAACTTCAATCATTTGTCCAAACCTGACCGTTCACGTTTAAATAACTGTTACCAGATTTTGTCTATATTTATGGCTCCTTTAGCTTTTTCACCACACTTTATTCTTCTTGCCTACTTTTATAACCTTAACCTTTAGATTATTTGTTTTTAAACTCAGTTATACAATAAATTTAAATACAGTTTAATTTATCTTCTGTTTTTGCATTTATAGGTCCGCACAGCCACTTTTTGTCCATTTGTTTCAAGGACAAAAATGTGCAATAAAACACTTAGAAATACTTAAGCTATAACATGGATGCTGTTGGTGAGGTGGATTGGACTCAGTCTATATTCATTTATGTTTAAAACTTTTTAACCTAATTAAAGAGTCACATGCTCCATTGAAAATACACAAGTTCAGTTCAAAGAGCTGCAACTGATGCGGAATCTGAAAAGTCCACTCTCACGCCACACACCACCAGCTGTTTATGCCCCAATTCAACCGAACAGTCAAAATATTATAACTATTCATAAAGACGCAGCAGAACATTAATGTACACAGCCTGGAAGCTTTCTATTAATAGGGAGAAGCCGAGCCCTAATCAAGTGATAGGGAAATTGTTAATAATAATTATTCAAGACATAACTAAACATTATGCTTTGGTGGAAAAATCTAATGTATGATGTATGAATGGTGACGAGGGATGCACAATATCGACAAAGTTATATTATAAAACACTGACTCGGTAGCACTTAGGGGTCCAATACCCCGACTTCTATTAATCCAATTTCTGAATGGAACTTTTTTAAATATCTTGCCTACAACAAGACACTTCAAGCAGAAATTATAATTTTGGTTCTATCAATATTTTTTCAAAGTTTTGGATAGATCTAATATCTTAATAAAATAAAACACAAAAGAAGTATTTATTTCAGAATGTTTTACATCCACTAGCTTCTAACTGTACTTTCCTAAAGTTAAAGGCTTAGCTCCATCCACACTTAATATCCATGTAAAGTAACCCCCTGCTTATACACGGTTCAGCTGTCGTGGCTTAAGTCTCCCGTGGATTTTTTCTGAGAACCGAACTAATAATTGTTCACGGAAACTCCTGCACATTCGCAGAAACCGCAGATATCCTCCGCATTTTTTTTGCTTTTGTGACGGCCGGGCCTCGTCCGCCGCGCCCCTCGTCCTCGTGCTGGTTGTTTATGTTTGAGCGCGGCGCTTAGCAAGACAATCAGACGTACCTGAACGGAATGAGCCTCTGCTGCTCAGCACCCAAACATCTCAAGTATTTCTCTGAGTGTTCTCGTGTTTTTCGTTTTGTTCTTAAAGCCCTGTATTTTTATTACTGTGAATTAAATTCATTTATTACTGTATTTACCCTGCTTATACCAAAGAAAACACACATGCATGAATTACAGTACAGTCTGTACAGGGGTAACATCGGTATTTTACATTCTTGCACTTCAGTTCAAGACAGCAGTTCAGTTTTCTTCAGTTCAGTTCAGTTGAGTTTAAAATGAAATGAAAGTGTTTTGGGGATATTTAGGGTTTACACAAAAAAATTTTTAGGCATTTTCTTCACATATTTGCTGTTTGTCACTATATGAGGGTGCTCTTAGAACATAACCCCCGTGATAAGTGGGGGTTTACTGTATGTCTATTTTCTTAAAACTACTGAGAACACTCAGACAAATTGAACATGTTTTCTGAGATCTCAGTGCAGTTCTAAAGCTCACCTTGATTTTTTCTCAAAATAAGCATTTCTCAAAATCAGCATTTTTCTCAAAATCAGCAATAAATGCCTAGAACACCTTTATGCATTTATGAAAGTTTACACAGCATCGTATTGTATATTGACAATATACTCAATCAGGAGTCTAGATTTTGAAGCAAGTGAGCTTATTGACTGACTGTTGATGATAAGACCAACTAATTAGGCATTGAAATTTGATGCAGAGAATTTTTTGATACCATTTTGGTTCAAAGTTTTGCATTTCGATACCCAGTCATAGTCTTAATTCATCAAAGCACTCACAGAACACTGATATGCAAAGTGGTCTGGAAGTGCCTAGCACAAACAAGTTTTGTCATTTTTTAAGAGACTTGTTGCTATACAACACACTAGAAATTACAGAAGCATATACAAAAGGTTACCTATAATTTATTAAGACATGGAGGA
Source organism: Bryconaethiops microstoma (assembly GCA_037577275.1). Classification (NCBI taxonomy): domain Eukaryota; kingdom Metazoa; phylum Chordata; class Actinopteri; order Characiformes; family Alestidae; genus Bryconaethiops; species Bryconaethiops microstoma. Next base: position 33,087,542 of record JBBJLS010000001.1, read on the forward strand.
ATGTATAAACAGTCAATTTGTGTAAAATAGTGCAACCCCAAACCAAAGGTCTAACACAGCTGCACATGTACCTTACAGGCAGTACTGTCTTTATGCTGCTTGATAGAGTGCTCAGTCATAATGTGGCAGTTTGTGAGAATAAAAAGCACTCAAGGCGATCTCCTGTTAGGGATGGATGACTGACAAAGTCAAAAGTAGAACAAAGGGACAACAAGAAAAACCATGAATGAAAAGCCTCAGGTCCAGAGCTACAGTGTGTTATGTAATCATCTCAGTGTTCATCTTTTCTCCAGCCCTGACTGTAATGTTGCGAAGTGAGGAGAGTGAGCCTTGGGCCCCAGCAACTGCACTGCCACCCGTGCCCTCCATTACATCATCAGCTGCTTACACACATCGCTGTGATGACACTGCCTGACTGATTGCTGAAGGGATTAGGGGAAGAGAGAGAGCTGCTCAGAATGGCAGGTTAACCAACACATGACAAGAGAGATGACGCTTCCTTGCTGACTGGATAAAATACAACTAGATGAACAGAGGAAACAGCTGAATATGAGGTGAAAACTGGCCTATCGACATTCAAGGAATGAAAAATACATTCAGCATTATACTAGAACTAATTTATTACATTAGAAACATTGATTTTCATTTCTTATGTTTAAAGCACTCTATAATGTTCAGAAAGGAAGCTGGTAGAGCTGCATAGTAAAATCCAGACTAAATCTGAGTACTGGGCTACATACTGCAATTATGAGATGCCTTGCAACATATTACAATGCATTGACGATGGTAAAGTTTGGCCTGCATTTTTTCCTAAAATAATCATTTACATTTGATGGATTTTATGAATACCTTAAATCACCTAAAGACCCACAGAAACATGATTGATTTTGAAATGTGATTGGTAAACATGCTCACAGCATGGAATGAAAGACATTGATTGGTTAGAGGGCTCATTTGCATATTGCAACCATCTGCAATATTAGTATTGCAAAAGTCAATATCACTAAAACATTTAAAAACGATTTATTTTGCACAGCCCTGGATGTTGATGACCTGCTAGTGCGATTTGCCATAAGGTTGAGTAAAAGAGCTGAAGGGTGTGAATTTCAAATTGCTCCAAGAATCAGTACAACACAAGCTATGTTTGCTTTCAGTATATAAATAGTTTTTATATGTATACAATATCAATAATCTTTAAATGATGAGGTAAGAAACTATATTTAACCTCCTAAGGAACCTGAATGGAATTGTTTTCAAGTGCTGTGGAACAAGAAGATAAAATAAGGGTCTGATTTTCCTTAATTCCCAAGTACATCACCATTCAAAAATTTGGAATCACTGTTTTCAGTAATATAAAACCATTTCTTTACAGGTAAGTGTATAAAATTATTCAACTGTAATGCTACTAGTTTGTTTATAGTTTTAACTCACTTTTAAAGTTACGAGTGAATAACTTATCAAGAGACTGCAGTTATTATAATGTAAAGTGATTCCAAGACTTTGAATGCCATTGTATTTAAAGAAGCTGCCTTCCACATTACAATTTTTAGCTACATGTTAACTGTAAGGTACTGCTCTTCTGCCTGGTCAAATCCAGTAAGAGCTGTGATCCAGCTGACTCATGCACCTCTAATCAAATCAATCTCAAAAGTTAATAGATCACAAGACCTTGAGTTTTCAATATCTTCTCTGTAATTCTCAATGCTAGGCCTCACTCACACGGTCTTTCTATGTAGCCAAGGTGTAAAGGCTCCAGTTTTTTTTTCAGGGAACTGATCTCTGCAGTAGACTGCAGAACCTAACCATGAGGCATTCATGTGATAAGTGGGTAATTTTCAGGATTTTCAAGATCACAACACAGCACATTTTTCCAAAGAGAAATATGTTGTATTCATCAAATATGTGATGATAGGCAACAGTATAATGGGTGCAAACAACCATTCTCTAGTGCACCTGCACTGTTCATATCATGCAGCAGAGAAGAACACAGAGTTGAGGCCTAAATATCACACTCCAAATATTACATCAGAAAAATGGGCCACTCAGCAGGCTATGAACAAAGGCTTTTGGCAAGGGTTCCCGACCTAAAGGTTACAACATCTTTCAAGATTGCTGTATTTACAAATAGTATCATAGAGACACTCACAAATTCCACAAATTACTTTCAACATGGAATACGACAAGCATCACCTTAAGTATGAATACTGTTTTTGTGTGTTACTATTTTGAATCAAATCAGCAACAGTAAAATTAGGAGCACACATGGTACTTTTTCAGTATCCTGATGAATCACCTTTCAACAGTAACATTTGTACAAATGTCTCTGTCAATTATTGTTATAAAACAATGTGCCATTTCCCCTTTGCTATAGAAATGCAAGCTAGATAGGTGAGTCAGTGCAAGAAATATTCCTTAGGTTGTATTTATTTATTACTGTTACTGACATATGGTGAGGCTTTTAAAAATGACAATATGCCTTAGTCATAAACTCTAAATAAGACACAGGATGGTCAAAAGCATGGCTGTCACCAGCAGTAATGATTGTAATAGTGAAACCTACTGATTGTTTTGATAATTAATCGAGCAGTCACAGGTTTAACAAGTCAAACAATTTTAAAAAATGAATTAACTGAAAAATAACAAACAATGCATAGCCTTAAAATGTTACAGAATACTGTATGAGAAAAGACATACAAATGTATAAAAAACACTACATGGCAAAAAAAGAAACACTCATTTAGATGTCTTCAGTCAGATTTGTTTTTTCACTGCAGACCAGTAAAATGAACATTATCCTTATGCAACCTGTCAACTATTCAATGATGATTTGACAGTTTTATTTATTTAATCAAATGTAATGCATTCATCTTCACATCCATAGTCAAAGGGATCATGCCTTTTTGGAGTCAATCGCCCAAGTAGTTAGGCAGCTTATGCTTATTGAATTGTAATGTTTAGCAAAGTTTCTCTTACCTTGAGCTGTACAAGGTGAACGTCCACGTGCTTGTTGATACTATCCTGCTGGACAGAGTGAGTGAGATCTCGCACCCGATCTGCTGTGGCTCTCAGCCAGGTCTCAATTTCTGGCAGGTGAAGCACCACCTTCCAGTCTGCTCCCGTGTGAAGAGGAGGGGGTTTTTGGTAACTCCGACAGGGGTCTTGGCCCTGATCCATCCCATCCCCACTGCCACTGGGCCCGCAGGGGCCTGGCTGCTCCTCCTTAGGGCTAGATTCCAGGGTGGGTGTGACAGAGGTGATCATAGGAGAGGCAGCCTCGCTGACCACTGGTGAAACTGCGATGCTCATGGTGGAAAAAGGGCTAGATCCTTGGGTTGGGGCTTTGTGAAAGAGCTAAAAGAGACAGAAATGGAAAAGAGAGGAAAAACATGACATTAATTAAAATAATGCCATTTAATTTGTTTGCGGTTTCACATAGCCAGAATGTTCCGCTATTAAAGAAATTGGTTGTTTTGTTATATCTGTGATTTGTTGACTTGCTACAAAGTAAAAAGAAGCTGGGTGAATATCCTCTAACTGTGGTGATTCCATTATTTTTGCCACGGGTTGAATATGAAGAGAAAAACCATGCAGGTCATTTAAGATGCACATCCATTGGTGGCGCCTTTCATGCTCTATTGGTGTAAAAATTGGCTGTCAGTTGCCTGTTGACACACTTGAGGGGCCCGAAATGGAACTGACTTTTTTTTATCTTGGAGCATTTTTCAGCAGGCATAAATGTGTTTATGCACATTTTTTCCACTACAGCTATCATTTCTTGGTACCACTCAACAAACACACATAAAATACCAAAGCGTGGTATAGGATGTCAACAGTATCTCATGCAAAACATCACAAACATTCATACTCATCTGTCAAAGGCTCAGAAATAGGCCACAGGCATCAAATCTCCCAGTGCACATATGCACACTCTGATTAGCTCTCTCCATAATCGCCAGACTTCAGTGATGCCTCTTCCCTCTGTAATTCTCCAGCATTAATCTGCATTCAGTAAGCAGCAGCCTGGCCTGCTAATACTCCAGCTGTGTGATGAAAGAGTTAGTTACTCATTAATCTGTCTAGCTGGGTTCTTGATGATCCCTCTGGTACTTCTCAAAGATCCTGACTCTGTGGCAATTCCCAAAGAGACTGGCTGTCCTGTGACAAAACACTTCTTCTGTGATAAAAGCAGTTCACATTTGAAATAAATTATTATTTTGCTATCTACACGTAGTGGGGTCATGGTTTGAATGAGTAAAAGGGTGATATTCTGTGTTTGTGCATTAACGGTGCATTTTTTAAAGAACGAGCCTTCTAATAAGAAGCATCAACTAAAAAATATACTATTTACATGGAACAGACATAATTTATAATAAACATGAAGTCATACCCTTGGGAGCCCCCGACCAATTCGTTTTTAATGAACTGCAAGTAAGCAAGACTTCAATAAGACCAGACCAACCGCCCCTAACCCCCTTTTTAGCATAGGTAAAACACACTCTTTGAACGCATATATTACCTTCTGGCTTGCATGTTAGCTCAGGACAAGCACTTCAGGTTAGGGCTAACATGTTAGCTTGTGGCTAGTGTATTAGCTTGATGCTGCAATGGCATGTCCACTCATCTGCACACCCTGCTGCTCTTTCATTCGGGGTAACTACAAAAACAGTTAAATTATTTAGTGCTGTGGCTGTTAGGCTTTTTCTTGTTTCTTCCCAAATTTCCCACATTTGATTTACTCAGATTTGATGTTACATTATGAAACAAAGCTTTTTGTGTTCTTTTATACTGCTAACTAGTAGCATATGGCCATTCTAAAGTCTATATAATGTTATATTGTATTCGAAAGTTGAATGCTCTAATAAAAGAACATTTTCAGGCACTTATTATTCTGGCTACATCAAAAAGGTACTAAATTTATCATACTGAACCGAATAATGAAAATTAAGAGACATCTCTTAGCAGAATAATCTCAATAATTTTGCCCATATTGCTCTACATTTCATTAACTGTGCATGTGGAGTTCTTTTATTCTTTTAATAGTCCGTAAAGCAGACTGCACTCAGTAAAGTAGTACACAGCTGTAACATTACTCTACTGTTTAAAATTTTAGAATCACTTGCCTCATTAATCACTGCTGTTATTTGTTTCAGCAGTGTAAAGTGAAATACTGTGCACTAGACACCAGAGGATATTTTAAGATATTTAAGGGAACACCAGTAAGTTATTATGGAATAAATCATTCTGTAATTATGTATTTACAGTAGTTTCTTGACAAACATTCTTGACACCTTTTCACCATTTTTTAAAATCTAAAATATGTTCATTTTATTATATATATAGTTGTTATACTGCTTTCTCATTCAAAAGTTCATCTAAAGTTCTGGTCTTCTTTTGGGAGTAATATTTTATACCATCCTAAAAATTAGTAGAAACACACAACGTTGTAGCGTAGTAGCATCATAATATAATAATTTTTACATGTACCTACCACAGAAAATACATTAAAAATGGTAACAAACTTTTGAATGGTAGTGTTTGTCCTGAAAATAAAGTTACTTTGTCATCCCTCTGGCTGATTTTGTTCAGTTTCACTTTCTCCTCCAGAAAAAACTCTTAGACTTTGTGCAAAATCACTGCATTAATTAAAATGACAACCAGACTGCTCTAGGTCACACCACAGTATGAATGTGAAGATAACTTGCAATGATGCAGGTATCACTACAGGACACTTTTACCCTTTTTGGAACAGAACAGTAGGGATGACTCGGCTAATGTCAAGTTCACAGTGCAGCAGGCCATTACAAGGTTGTCTCACCCATATCACTCAGTGCTGAATATCTAGGTCAGTCACTAGTGTAGATGTACTATGGGAAATCAATATCCCCAGCCAGCCTGTCTGTATGACCATTTTAATATGCTGCCTCAACACTTGGCTCTGTACACAATTGGAAATGTACCACTCAGATGAATAATTTGGGCAATATGACTTCCTGACATTTTCACGCCACATTTGAACTGCTTTCTTCTGCTAGTTAAACACATGGATGCCATCGACTCGATTGATGTATCAGCAGACCTTAAATACAAAGGGCAAAAAGAGCCCTGAAACAAAATGAGTTCATTAACCCATCAGTGTATGAAAACACAGGTCCATGTACAACATCACCTTATCAACCAACACAACAAATCACACATGCTCACAGAAACTTCTCCAATCCATTTACAACAGTAATACTAATGGCGCTGAGCAGTACCAGTCATTTCCAATCTCAATATTTTCCACATACACAGTAGTTTTGGATGATAAATTCTGCATTAATAAAATTAATGGGCCCATGCTTCCTGGGGACTGGTATTCTCTGTTAAAAAAATGTACAAACCCTGCATTTCCCTTCACATTCTGTCCTGCTGCTCCTAAAACTGTTCCAAAAGGAATGCACTGTAAACATGACCATAACTTCAAAATGGGGAATGTACTATTTACTTAGTTTTTATACATTTTAGACATTCATAACTGGAATAATCTGAAGCACCCAAAAACAGATATCACTTAACTAAGCTTTTTTCACTCTAACAGTGCCACTTATACTACATTACTATAGGTACACTGGTCTTACATTACATATCACACAGAAGTAGTTCCTAATTCTGCCTCTTTCACCATGGTGCACTGCGATGCTAGCTTTTACAATCAAACATCAAGCTTTTACGAGTTGCAGCTAAGTATAATGTGACTCAGTTCTGTGCAGAAGGACTTGGCAGAGCAAAACGTACCACAGTCCTGTTCAGTGGAGGTCAGCCTTATTCTGCTTTCACATATCCCTCCAGCCTTAAAAGGAAATCCTGGATGCTCCAGCTGTTTGAAGAGCATAAACTTCATCCAGTCCCAAGAGAATGAAACTGTTCTTTCATTCCTGCCTTCGCCTCTCACCCTCCTGCTGAGAGAATGACAGCCACAGCGTGGCACTGCTATTACCCATGTGTGTGAGAGAGAGAGAGAGACAGAGAGAGAGAGAGAGAGAGAGAGAGAGAGAGAGAGAGAGAGAGAGAAAGAGTGTACTGAGTGTGTACTGAGGTGTACTGAGGGGGGGAGAGGAAAAGGCAAGCCTAAATCTTTCAGCATCCATTTCCTATGTACTACTCTCTCACTCTTGTTAGGGACACGTGTTAAATCACAGCCCTCCTGCAGGTGGATAGAATCATCTTAATAATTGTTCTGGAAATATTCTGAGCATAAGCAAAGTATAAAATTGTTTTTCTTCCATATATAGAGGCTACATATGATTTTTTTTGTGTGTGTGGGCGGGGGGGTTGTGTGTTTATTTCTTCTACATGACCATATTCCAGCTGTTGTTTATGTTACTTTACAATGCATATATACGTAAATGACTTCTATTATTATTAGCTTCCCTGGACTGAATTATGTACTGTAACTGTCATTCCAAAACTGTCAGTCCAGGCTGAAACACTCTTGATCTTCATAGTGAATAGATGGACTACATTGCTGTGCACTGAATAGATAGTTATATGCAAATGAATTGTTTTATTTTGTGACTTAGCTTAGTTTCCATATATATGGACTCTATGGACAAAGATTTTGAAACTTCAAACAGTGTCAGCATAGAAAATCCCATTTCTATTATATGGGCACTTTAAACAGAGCACAAGTTTCACTGACCCTCCAATTTCTATTATATGGGCCCTTTAAACAGAGCACAAGTTTCACTGACCCTCTCTCTCTCTCTCGCTCTCTCTCTCTCTCTCAGAGAGAGACCCAGAGTGAGATCACTGCATGAATATAACACTGCGCTGATTCAACATTTACCATCACACCCACCTCTTGCAAAACCAACTCAGTCACATGTTTCAAATAATTAGTAAGATGCTAAGAAGTTGTAAAAAAAAAATATTGAATGTTATTTATCTTTATGCTTAATATTTTTTGTTTTTCTCACAATGTAACTTAAAAATATTAATGAATAAATACTTTGTGGGGTATATTTTATAATGTCTAAATATACTGTATATTATTATATATGAAATAACAAAAAATATAAATTTATGTGATTCCAAACTACTGAAAAGAACTGTGACATTTTATTTAAAACATGTAACAATACAGCACAAATCCATGTAATTCTCTCCAGTACCTAATACTGAAAATACTTACTTTCTCACTGTGAAAGCTAAATGCATATAAACTAAATTTTGAGTGAGTGATTCTAGGTAAGTGCTCTGGCAGTGAGATACCACTACCTTAAAAGCCACATCTTTATTTATTAGTCTGCAGCCATATCATTATTTAATTTTCTTATAAGCTTATGAATAAAGACAATATTTGGCCAAGTTCATGTCACTTCTAGGTCCAGTATCCTCCCCTTGAGCTGTCTTAGTTAGATTTGGACAAAAACACTTTTGCCCTTGTTCCATATCTGAAGCAGAAATACTGCTCCCTGTTGGTGGCACATCTTTTAGAAAATTAATATTTGAATGAAATGATAGGGCCACTCAGCATACGCAACAAAGGGCTAGACTAACTGATAACAGCATCTAGGATTTTATCCATCCAGAACTTTCCTAAAACATCTTGGATGGCAAGCTCTGGAATCCAAGCATTTTCATGTTATAATTTCTGATTGTATTTAAACCGAGGAATCTTTTTATACAATCAAACCACTTCTGCACAAAGAATAGACTTGACCGATTTCCATTACCATCCACATATGAATGGCTGTTTTGGAAAGATGGACAAAATTATTTGGGAAAGTAGATATTGGTAATGTAGATATCCCTTTATCCATTCTAGGTGAGTCATAGAATTAAACAAATTAGAGATGGCACTTTGTTTTGCCAATAGTAATATCAACAGCAACACCAACTCCAATACTAAAACCTACCAGACAATGCTGATACTGATCTGATATTTTTTTAATTTCTACTGACTCACTTAACCTAAAATAAGCATCTAAAATAAGGTTCATACTCAGACTACTCAAACCCTCTGCAACCTCTGGCAAAAATGATGATCCACACTTAGATGATGTTCGAAGAAATTCAACAAATGACAGATACGAAACAAAAACATTTTTGTTCAATAACTGAACATTGTGGCTTTGTAAAAGCCACAACCTCAAACAAATTAAATCACAATATTTCAGTCAATTCATGTAGTTTTTACCATGATTAAGTACGGGAAAAATGGAATCATTCAATGCTGAGGAAAAAATTACAGAATCTTGTCATTTGCATTTCTACACCAAATCCTAGGAGAATGCTAAAATGCACAACAAATCAAATGAAAAACAAATGGGCAGAAACAGGACTCGGTGACAGAAACAGTGTTTGAATCATAAGAAATAAACTGATGAATGAAATGGGAGTTACATCTAGAAAAGCCCAACAAACACCAGCACCAACACCTAAACAGAAAAAAACAAGGTTACAGTGGGCTAATGAGAAGCAATCATGGAGTGTGGATGACCGTCTGAAAGTAATATTAAATGACGAATTACAAATCTGCATTGGCCAAGGAGACGTGTCTGCCGGAACATGTGTCTGCTGCTGCTCTAATGAAATATATAACAATGACTGTCCGAGGAAAACAAGCAAAGGACTAGAGAAGATGGCAATCATTACCTCAACAGTAAATTGGACACATTTCACATTCCATTGATAGAAAACAGGTTGGGTGATGATGAAGTCATTTGTTAGGATGATAATATATCTCCCCGCAGAGCAAAGAATGTTACAGCTTTTCTTCAGCAAAGGCACATTAACTCAAACACATGGCCGGCAAACAGTCCAGATCTCGGTCTGATTGAAAAAATTTTGACAGAAATGAAAAAAATAGTTCATGACACAGCATCCTGTAATACTAATCTGTTATCTGCTATTTGAGTTAGTTAGAACCAGCTTGATGGAGAATACCATTTTTAATTAGTAAGCTCCATGCCTCAAAGAGTTCAGGCCTAAGAAGGAGCAACAAAGTGCTAATTGTGATTTTTGTGATCCTCCACATTGAGTGATTACATATTTTTCTCCTCTACTTGATTTGGGAAAAAATGCTATCAATTAAAATAATGTCATTTGTTTGAGGTGTTTCACAAAGCTTGAATATTCAGCCATTAAACAAATAGTTTTACAAAGTAAAAACACAAAGCTAACCATCACACAACGTGAATGTGATATTTCAGGCTAGATTCATTATAGGATTAGATCGGATTAATTCTTTTTTCCCTTCCAATATCTGATCCAGCTTTTTTCTGAACGTCTCCAATCTTCAGGTACCAATCTGACCTCTCAATAGAATAGTACGTTATATGACAAGACAGTGGAACATTAGATAATTGAAGAAGGCAAATGTGCCAAAAAACTAATTTAAAATTGGTTACCAGTAGTAAACACAGGCCACATTTCTGCAACACTGGTCTGCAGTGGGAGACACGTCTATCTGTGCGCATCCTTTACAATATCGCACACTAACACTGGTTTTGATAACTCAGAGATCCATAAGAGCCAGAATCAATACAGCTGTACAGCTGCATGGTAGGAGTGAATGTGATAGAAGGACTTCAGTGCACTGTCCCTGTAATCCTGCAACACCATCATTAAGCCCTGTAACTGCGTTTAAAATCTATTTCCTGCCAGGCAGTGATTCACCACGAGTGGCATCATCTGAGTTACAGTGATGCATGAGGTCATTTCCATGTGTGTGTGTGTGTGTGTGTGTGTGTGTTTGTGTGTGTGTGTTTGCGTTTGCGTGTGTGAGTAAACCCATATAAGAGCGGGTCAAGTGGGAAAAATACAGCATCATTTTGTGTGATGGCATTTTCACGATACATGACAGGTATCATGATATAGATTTTTTTTCTGAGGACAAAATGCACCCACAAAGCTTTAGTAGCACCCTTTTTTAAAAAAGTATCATTTCAAAAAAGTGTTATTTATGTGCTATTCGTTATAACTATAAGCTTTTATTACTATTTGTTATTACTATAAGCTGTTTGTCATGTACAGGTTCCCAAAAACTGGTCTAACTTTGTCTTCATTATGATATATGCAGTTGTTCAGTGGTCCAGAGGTACTGACGATGCCCACATCCAGAACATTTATATTCATATTTACATTCGTAGAACTGACTCCTCATGTGAAGCCCCTGATAAACTGTGTGTACTGACAACAGTGTAAAGGTGTACATCGTTAACTGCTGTAAGCAATTACCTAGCCATAGCTAGAGAGCCTAGAGGACTGTCTGCAGGGGAACAATGTGAGGACTCTTCTCCCAGGGGCTCTGGCCCACATCCCCTGAATTATTTATTATTTCGGAAAGCACATGATGCTAAAAAATCACCTCCTAAAATATTACTCAGATGCTTGTTAAAAAAAGAACACAACTCCGAGAGCTGAAATGGATGACTAATGTGGAGAGATGACTAATGAATGAGGCTCTACATTACATTTACACAATCACAGATTAAGAAACAAATCTCTTCATTATCCTCCTGTTAGTCCCGAAACTAATGAATTCAAACTATTCCAAATGGTGAATGCAGGGCAGGTCCTTCTTTCCTAAGGGGTTTAAACTGTACACAGTGGTGCCAAAGGAAAGAACAAACTGCCAAAACATTGCCCATTACCCTTCATTATTCTTCAGACAGCTACAGTGATGGTTTTGGCAGGGCAAACACACAGGAGAGCCCAATCTCAAGAATAAAGATTCTTTGTCATATACACAATCATACAACATGTAGTGAAATGTGCTCCAGAAACATCAATGCAATGAAGAGACAGTGCAATATAGTTACAATAAACTAAATTAAAGAGAAAATGAAAATGTTAAAACTAGGTAATAAAAAATATATAGGAAAAAATATACATTACAAATACATTACAAATATATAAATAAGATCTGATGAGTACAATTGTAGTGGTATAGAGTATGTACTGTAAAGTGCAGTATGCTAGTTTGCTGTTGATGTATATGGACTAAACAACACACTTGAGAGGGCTGGGTGGCTTCAGGTATTCATTCCCATCAAACAGGGGCACACCTGCTGATAAGCCTGGGCACCCCTGTGCTAGAGTTTTCCTTTGGCTGGAGATCCAGCTTCTCTCTGATTTTGACCTTTTAGAAGTCATTGAGAGGTGTGCTGGACCGGGATACTTTGTTTACATATACTGGATCAGTATTGGCATCAGTATTAACCTTATTAAACAGACTGATGGAAACTATCAACATTCACAGTTATGGTCATAATCAAGCACATTCTGCAGCAGTATATTTAGTCATACAGTGTATTTGTTTTCTATGTGTATCTGTGTTTTTTTACGTAAATGTGATGAAAACACCCTCCGGTTGACAAATCAAACACTGTCCCTTCCACTGATAAATCAAAACTGTAGCAACAATTACTTCATGATCCTAACAATGCCTCAGAAGCAGGCCACTGCTGTATTATATCCTGTAATTGATTTAAAAATAATTAAATATTGTACAGGCTCACGTGACATATTCCACAATTTCCTTTCTTAAATCAGTGACCTTCTCATGTTCTATTCATCTGAAACCGTTGACCTTTTCACCTTACTTTCTACTGAAAGTCTCTATTATTACTACTACATCACCCCTAATCCTTCTCTACTATGTCAGGCAGCCTGTAATAGCATAATACATTTACTAGAGTAATTCCCATAACCTATGCTCAGATAGGCTCACAGTCAAACAGAACGATTAATTCACATTCAGTTGAATTAAATTCACAAAACTGACATTCAGTTCTGTGTAGTGTCAGAGAGAAAACTGCGGCTCACAACATAAACATGACTTTCATTAGGAATGAGGAATGGTTAGAAGAATAGTTTGGTGCTAAACTAAATGTACACAGTTTTCTCTCACACCACATGTAGTCAATCAGCAAAGACATGCCTGGAACCCAAATTTTCCTACTTTAGTAATGTTTCTATTGAACACTAGATATCAATAGTCACGCAAATTATGTAATACATGCATGCCCAAAACTTTTCTCAACTCACACAAACTGCATCCAGGCTTTCAGTAAGTTGGACAAAATTGTCAGTGTCTTTTAGCATGATTTTTTTCTACTGGACGATTGTATAAATGTTGTGCTGGGTTATGACTGTTTTACCAAACCATTCCTTTAATGATCTCTCTTCCTCTGCAACAATAAAGCTCAATGCACCTTATATATTTACATTTACAGCATTTAGCAGACACTTTTATCTAAAGCGACTTCCATTCCCTAACTACAGGGGACAGCCTCCTTGTAGCACCTTGGGGTTGAGGGTCTTGCTCAAGAAGGTAGGATTTTAACCCATGACCTCTTGGTCCAGAGGCAAGTATCCTACCCACTAGGCCACCACCACCCCCATATATATCATCTCTATGAGAAAATGTCACTACTGAAGGGTCACACCCAGGGCTATGAATGGTCTGTGAAGATATACTGTACAAACACCATATCTACTGAAAGGAACAAGCAATAATGCTAAGCTAATCAGAAGAAGGCCTACTCTGAGAAGTATCAGTTGGTCCTTAATAATTCATGGGAGCGAGGCAATGACCCCACAAACCACAACATCCGCCATTTTGGGGGAAAGATGAGCAGGACGTCCTCTATGTAGTATATATACAGTCTTAGCCACCTATGGTATTTGTTTAAAGCCACGTTTCTCAGTGTGTGATAATATGTCTTTCTGCTGGTAAAGTTGACAAACAATAAAGCAGTAAAAATTCTGAAGAATTGGTTTGTTTGTTAAAAAAGTAGTTGATACTTTGTGAGTTGGTAAGGAGACCACAGGGTTGGTTCCAGATTTCTTCTTGATGCCTTTAGTCATTGCCTGTATTTGTAAAATTCATTTAATGAAGTACTAGTTGAGTTGAACCAGCTTTCTGATGGTAACTACAATATACTATTATAAAATCGCTATAAACTGTATGATGTTATTTGCATTTATTCTTTTTTGTTTTGTTAAGTATATTATTTAGCAATACTAATGTATTTAGTAATACTAATGTAATGTACTAACTGCTCATCTTAACACTTTTTAAATATTATTTTCACAGATGCAAAGGCCTTTTGCACAGTACTATGCAGACATGTATACTATATATACTAGTACTTCATATATATATGTATATATGATTTTTACTACTTGACGATTGCATAATCTCTTGTATGAGAAAATGTCACTACTGAAGGGTCACACCCATTAGGGAAAGGAAGTGAATGTAATGGTCTAACATTGTGACATTCACATCCTTTGCAATTTATACACACTTTATGAGTATGGCTGTATACTCACTGCAACTAGCAAGACCTTTGAGCCTGTACTTACTCCTGCTAGCTGAATGTGCGACCAGCACATTACATATGCATTGTCCTGCTACTATACTGATCTTGTTTGTGTTTATTATGTGTTTACCTCTATAAAGACTGTAATATACAGTACTGTGTGACACAAAGTGATGCATAATGTCACATACAATGTACAGTGTTTAGACTAATTGTTCAACATATGTCATCTTTAATGGATCCACTTCCTGGCTCAGAGATCAATAGAGCACTGGCCCTTGAACTTAATTAACGTAATGGCTAAAAGGTGGAACCTTTGATTTAGCAAGTTCATCACTCCTCCTGCTCTGACAACATAACTCACCTAAACTTCACAAACTGAGATGCTGCTACTCAGCAGCATAATAACTAGGGCTAGAGACTTCATAACAAAAACAACAAAAGTACAGAAGGATATTCAATTAGTAATGCAAGGCAGATATCTATTTACACAATAACAATACAGCATAATACGGAATACAGGCTGGTGATGCTTAAAGACTATTAGTCTTTCCAATCAAGAAATTATACTTTTTAAACTCTGTGTTTTATGTACAGATTTTCAGATCCAATGCTGAAAACTCAAGAGCAGTGTTTATTTGGCTACTGCCACACCCTAAATGGGCTTTCTGCTAAAGGCTAATTCTTCTCATAATGTCTGAATGATGACTTAGAAGATAGCTACACTCTGCACTCCAAATGGGAAATGATTGGTCTGTCACAGGGACAGAAGAGCCAATATTAATAAATCGCTTACTGACAGCATCCGGGTCAAAACAGAACATGCTTGTTATTGTGCACTAAAATGTGCTATAACAGTGTTGTTAATACTCAGCTATTGATGTACTACAAAGCAGTATGCTTATTCATGGTACAAATCAATAGCCCGGGAAGGTATGTAGTCTCAGTTCACAAGTCGGACATCCCGGTCACCTAGCTTGTGTCACAGCAAGCTAAGGGAGTACATCTGTGTTCTGAAAGAAGAGTAAAACGAAGGCAGGCTGTTGAAGAGAAGATTCTGAGTGCAAATGAAAATGTGATGCATTGAACTTACATGATTCAAGTATATTTTCACATAAATAAAATATATTAAATCAATCAGTTTTGTCTTTCAGCGTACTTACTTTATTACTAAATAATACTTGATGTGCTTAATATGAATCAAATAAATTAAATGCATCACTTTTTTGAGGGTGAGAGCAGCAGAGGACAGACCCTTATGGAAGAAAGCATATTATACCTCCCTTATCTACCCCTCCTCTCCTTCTCACCTCCTTAAGCACAGAGCTTCATCACCATAACAAAACAAGTGTCTCGCAGGACAGGGAGGGGTGGAATCGAGGGAATTCCTCCCACAGACACACACCACAACAAAACCAAACAGCACATATAGCACAGCACCAGGTGTTAAAAGACAGACACCTAGATAGCTGTAGAGGATAAAAATTCTGCAGTGTCTTCAGACTGTGATGTCCAGGGAGACATGCCACGCCTCACAACACACTTAACGTTCACAGATCATGCACAGAATTAGCTCCTATTGGTCCTGAACCCATGGCCACTTGTCCTATAGTGCCCCTACCCTGTACAACTGAGTGGTTTTTTCCTGCTCTAACCAGGCTCGTTAATTAGCTAATTAGTTGAAGTGGGTGTGTTAGAGCATTGAAAATGCATAAATGTGCAGGGCAGGGACATAGATGTATTCCAAGACCTCTATAATCACACTCAGCATTAACTCCTCATTCTCCAGTCCCTATATCACCCTATACTCACCTAGCAAGTGTACACACAGAGAATACTGAACTCTGCCATTATTATATATACCTGAAGCTCCCCAGTACACATTAAAACCCCCAAGAAACATACTCACACATAAATACAGAGCCAACGCAGGTAAACACTGCTCTATAAAGGTGGGTGGGGATAAATAGCACATGTTCATACCCTTCTGTCTTTCTGTCTGGCCTCCCATACCTCAAAGACAAAAACAGTAAACAACCCCCATCACTCGCACATACAGATACAAACACACTGTTATGTCAGCTGTGTGTCTGTATCTGCTCTCCGGTGAATGCTGTTTGTGTATGCGGCAGGCTCTGCCTCTGCAGGCCCCTTTAACAAAAGCAGTGGAGCAGCTGCCTTGCCAGTCATCACTAATGCCTTTAGCATTCAGCAGCCTGGGATATAACCATCCGCTACTGGAGGATTACATACACATCAAGCCCTGCTTCCTGAGTCTGTTCCCAAAAAATCCACAAAAACAACAGAGAAGAGTCTAAGCAGAGAAAAGGAAGATAAGCATGACACTTACCCTGTCCCTCCTCTATTCCATCTTGTGTGCAGGGCGTCAGTTAAGGGTGCAATGTGGGGGAGGTGCCTGCTCTGAGCCACTGCGGGGCTGCCTGCCTCTAGCTGCGCTGGCCTGGCGGATGCTGATGATGCAGCGCCTTTCAAGAGAGCAGCCCTGTTGCCTTGGAAACTAAGGAGTGATGGAGCGGTCATGTTGCACTCTGATTGGCTGTAGATGTGTGGTGCCTCAGATGGGAGGGGCTAAATTAGAGAGGAGAGCAGAGGCAGAGCTGTGGAAACAGATGCAACACATCAGAGGAAGTGGTGTCCCTTCAAAACACACACACACACAAACACATATACACACACACATTATATAATTTGCATGGCATCTTTGATGGCTATTTTCTTTGTCAAACTTTTGTTATTTATAATTTTCATTTAAATTAAAACTTTATTAAAAATGTATTTAAAATATATATATTTTTAAAAATGTACTTTTTTGGAAAAACAAATATGAAATTCTATTCACTCTTATGCATTACTGTTTGTATATGTTACTGTTGTAAGAATTTGCATAATTGTATCACCAGGACCGTTACATTAAAATAACTAATGCATTGATTCATATTGACAAACTACTCTAAACATTACACTTTAGGTACAATTGGTCAGCTGGAAAATCAAAATGAGGACACTGTTCGTGACATGTTCATTTTACAAAATATAAATACGGTGATGCTAGAAGGTTTATAAACCCTTCAGAATTCCCTGAATTTCTGCATAAATATGACATATAATGCAATTAATGGACCTGCAATATTGAATAGTCTCAGAGCCGAAGTGCTGAGATCTGTTCCTGTCAGTAAGGTCATCATAAATAAGAGAGGAATTTGGTCCTACATCAGTCCTCCTACTTGAGGCAGTTCTCTAAAGAGTAATGGACAAAAAATTATTCAATGTGCAGTGTCCATTACTCTTAAAAGAACTGTCTAGCTCAATAACACCGGTGGCCTTTTTTTTTAACATGGGCACAGTTCAGAACCTGGACATTCTGACACTCTAAAAGACAACATTTGGTGTCATTTTTGCTTAATGACCACTTCTGGGGAGGAGAACAATGGTGTTGTCCCTGGTTGAGTGTAAATAGAATTTCATACTCTTCCTGCCAACAGTGTTTTTTCAATTAAATTCAGTTTGATTGACAACCACAAAATGTAAACCTGGATTCTTTAACATATTCTTAAATTTAAACTTTCAGTCGATTCCAACAAACATGGACTTTATCTCTGCAACTCACTTTGTTGCTGCATTTCCTACTAATTCCACTGGATGGCAACAATGCTATAAACATCAGTATAGGAGGCTCAGCAAGGCTTGGAGAGGTTGAGATTGCAGACCAATCACATGACACTACTGTGAGCCGTCCGAGTTAGAGATTAAAGAGATTGTTTCATGCTATTCAAAAATGTTTTCCATTAAGAGAATCAAAACTCTGCACATAAAGATTCAACACATTTTGCTGACTGTCTGTGGGATCCAAGAGAAGTTTCTGTAAGGCTGACAGTGAAACAGGTGTAAAACCAGGTAATTATAGGGCTAAAGCACAACTATTAACTGTAATACAATGGTATACTGGAAAATATTGGAAAATACTAATATTAGACAATAAAGACTTATGCTTTTTATAATTAAAAAGCTTTATAATCTTGTCAAGTCCGTATAAAACAGAAAAGGCTAAAAAAAATGAACACTTCTTGCTGGATTGTTCACAAATGCAGCATGATGTTTTATACTTTTTTTGCGTAATGATACAGAACTGTGCTGTCACCATGCCGAGGGTTTACATCCCCTAGACCATTAGCTTGGGTCATATATTCTCTACAAAATTACATCTAGTGTAACAGAAAGTAAACTGACAAAATGCCACTGTCTAGCAATGATATAATAGTCAGACATATGAAAAACAGAACTTACACATTTTGTGTGATTTACATCAGTGTGTCCACAAAAGGAATGTTGTATTATACATGCATCATTTCTCTACACTGTGTTTTAGGGAGGAATATGAGCACTGTCTTTCTCAAGAAAAGCTTTCCCAGACAAATGATGCATGTTAGATGAAAGTGCTATCCACCCTGAAATGGGAGACATAATTTAATCCAGCAAAAATGATCCCATTACTGTGCAAATGATTTTCTCCTTGTATCACCCTCTGAGCATAGAAGGTTCTCCTGGCTGTGAAAATCCAACAGGGTATTAGAGAACTGTAGAAGCGCTTTAAAGCTGTAGGTTGAGACTGATCTACTTACAGTCTCGCATGATCCCAATCGAACTTCTGGCTTAATAGGAACAGGTTGGAGCTCAAAATGCCGGAGTGGAGGAATCACGTTTAGACAAAACAGATCCTATCCCACAGCCTGCACAGTCCACATCTTTAATGGCCATGCATATAATACCTTTCTTGGTCAGTTAGAGTAAGGAATAAGGGGTACACTATATGGACAAAAGTATTGGGACCCACATGTTTTTCACGGTTTGGGCTAGGCCCCTTACTTCCAGTGAAGGGCTTAATCTGAATGCTTCAGCATACCAAGACATTCTGGACAACGCCATGCTTCCAACTTTGTAGACACAGTTTGGGGAATGCCCTTTGCTATGCCAACATGACTGTGTCCCCAGTGCACAAAGCAAGCTCCATAAAGACATAGTTGGATGAGTTTGGTGTGGAAGAACATGACTGGCCCACACAGAGCCCTTACCTCAACCCCATCCAACACCTTTGTGATGAACTGGAACAGAGATTGTGAGCCAGGCCTTCTCATCCAATATCAGTGCCTGACCTCATAAATGCTATACAGAATGAATGGTCACAAATTCCACAGAAACACTCTAAAAAGCCTTCCAAGAAGAGTGAAGGCTGTTTTAGCTGTAAATGTGGGACCAACTTCATATTAAAGTCTACGTATTTGAATGCAATGTCACAAAATTCCCTGTTGGTGCAATGGTCAGGGCCCCCCAATACTTTTGTCCACATAGTGTAGGTTATGACTTCTCAGTACCTGGTAAGCTAAAAATATTTTTTTATTTTTCAAATTATTTATGTAATTTTCACATTGTCTAATAAATTCTACTGTCAAATGATGGAACATTGCATATATAATGCACTAAGCACAATTTAAGTACGTATTTCTTCTAAGCAATGGAAAAAATAAATTACTGAATCCTTAAACTAGTGATGGGGCCGTGCGCTGTTAGCCTTCTCTTCTGTTGTGTTTAGACAAACCGTGCAACTGCATAATGCTGCGGTAGATCTTTTCTCAACCCATTACATCATCGCTTTCCTCTAGCCGCTGTGAGAGCCAAACGCATGAAACGAACGCCATTGTGGCTCAGAAAAGAGAGCCTGAACTGGGCCGTTCAGATTGTGCAGTTTGAGCCAAGATGGCGCTCCAGAACTCAGTTTTCTGGTTGCCTGGTGAAGCTGGAGAAGACCTTTAATCTACGTCAGTGAAAAATACGGCCTCTAATTGGCTAGTGAGAGGCACACGAAGAACGGACCAATCAGATGTGACTGCCGGTCCAGGTGCCGCCCCTCCTCCCCTGGATCTCTGGAGTAGGTTTATTTTGGTTTCCCCTGTTCCCGTAGCTCCGCCATTAGAGGCAGACGAGTCTGCATTGGAAATGGGAGTTGCGATTTTTTAAAGCCCCTCCGGATTATTCGTTGAACACCGGGGTCCACGGAATTGCAGGGCTGTTGCAGTTGAAGAGGTATATTCCGAGGGGGGCCGCGGCAGTATCTCGCAGGGCTCCCGTGGCTGCGGGCGCCTGGTCGTGGTCGGCTTAGTCCGGACAAGCGCTCGGAAAGCTCCGGGAATATGTGTGGCCGCAGAGGGACGAGTCTAGAAAGCTCCGTTATCCATAAAAGGGCGATTAGAAATCGAGAAAAACGTCTCAGGGCCTGTGGGCTCAGGCTGTTCATTGATTTTCCTCAGCCCTGATCTCCGTGTAGGAGCCTGCACGGGCTTGTAGCTCACCTTGTGCCCCAAATTTTCAGTACAGCTCACAGGAGCTCCGGGGGGCTCCGTTTCGAAAACCACACCGTGTTTCTTTATAAGGGAACACAACGAGTGTTTAAACTGCGAAAATGGGAGTGTAAACTGCAATGGAGTCTCTGAACTGTCGGGAACAGGCGTTTTAGGACAGTTTCTAAATCTTTATTTCTGGTAATAGCTGCCTGTTGTGTTCAGCCCCTGCTGCCTCTCTCTCTACCCTTGGTGTTGAATTTCGAGGTACTAGAGTGGTCGCTTACTTTACAGAGCTTATTGAGTTACGGAATTCTACTACAGATTGTGGCTGTGGAAGGTTACGGCTAATATTTAACTCTCAATCGTTTTACCTTTATGAAGTCACTTTGACAGGCACTCTGTGGTATACCAGTTTTCAGTATTCAAGTCATTTCAAGTAGGTTTTTATTGTCATTTCGACTATGTACACACAATATTCACCATATACACTTATATTCAGAGTTAACTTTAGGGTAAGGGCAGTAGATCTACTGCCCAACTTGACTGTAAACTAAATTTACTCTAGGATGTCTTTAATTCCCGGGTTGTGTACCACGACTGTTTCATGTGGCATTGTTTTTCCCTTTCAGATGTGCAATATAAGCTGTCGACATAAAATTTTTTTATAGTTCATTTCATCACACCAAAAGCCTGCCCTTGTGTTTGAGCTGATGTGTCATCCTTGTAATGGGGGTAATGTTATTTTTTTTTACTGAGTGTGCTGGACTCGTCTGTATTTTGTGTTTTTGTTCACCTCTGTTGGACTGTACACACGAATGCTCCAGAGCTGTGACAAAGTTTCCAGTGGCCCAGAGTTTTTTCAAATCTAAGCATTGTGTTTTATTTGATTGCTGTTTCCCATGGGAGGGTGAATAAAGGGAGTCCCTGTATTTTGAATACAAATGCAGAACCAAGCTCCAGGCTCATGTCACCCCGTGGGTGAGAAAGCGCAGCTGCAGCACAACTTCTTGAAATGTTGAAATTGATGTAATATGACTGTCATCTCCTATTCTCTGCATTTCTAATGTGATCCAGAGGGACCTTAATCTCTGATTCAGGCCCCCGTCAGGAATTACTGTGAATAGCAGACTTTTATTAGGGATCTCAAAGAACAAAGGCTTTTTAGCTACAACAGCTCTGAAAGATATGCTCTCTGTTAGTGAACTCAAAACTAATCCAGGGATATGTGGTGCCATTTCCCCCCTTCCTGTCTGGGGCTTTGATGTATATGATTCTTGCTGTGTTTGTCCTTTTCCTTTAGTTACGTACTAGATCAAGACTAGTCATTTTATTTGTACCCTAATAGTTTCAACCATTGTCCTGTTGTTTGTTTTGATCTGACTTTGACTTTGTGTATTGGCATGTCTTTGTTTCATGAAAAATAGATATATTTGTGTATATGTGTTATTCCCTCAGAGCACCCTGGCAAGCTGAGCAGTCCTGGGTTAGGAACGACCAGGTGGAGGGAGGGAGGGAAGGGGACACTAGGAGCGCAGTCGGAGTGAGGATGACAGATTTCCAGCCGAAGTGGAGCTGCGAGTATTGCACATACGAAAACTGGCCATCAGCCATCAAATGCACCATGTGTCGTGCTCAAAGACCCACCGCCCCCATTATCACCGAGGAGCCCTTCAAGAGCAGCCCAAGTCTAGACTCCCACCTCTGCCCTAGCCAGGAGGGCTCCAGTGTTCTGATCTGCCCGGACTCGAGCGCCCGGCCACGGGTAAGGATTGCCGATGAGGCACCAGAGATAACCAGCAAATGGTCATGCCACATGTGCACCTACCTGAACTGGCCGCGGGCCATTCGCTGCACGCAGTGCCTCAGTCAAAGGCAGCAGGGGCCCCAGCAGGGTCCTCTGAGGCCTTCAGAGACCCCGCAGACATCCGACCCCACGTCCCGACCTACCCCTGCTGTCCCAGACCCATGTGAGGAATATAATGACCGTAACCGACTCATTACACACATAAAGCACTGGGAGTGTTCAGCCTGTACCTACGAGAACTGGCCAAAGAGCCTCAGGTGTGTGGTGTGTGACCACCCCAAACCCAGCACTGTACCTGAGGCCATCCAGCAGGAGTCAGAGGCCGAGAGCACCATGTCCTTGTCCATACTTAACGAGCAGGAGAGGACATCAGGGGGAGGGGGGGTCAGTGGGATGTGTAAGGCCAGCCAGAGGAGATCCTCGCCCCCTGTCTCCACGGGACAGGCAGAGGTGCAGATTGAGCTGGCGTCAGGAGCAATGGGCACTGAAAATACGCAGGAGATGGACTTTAAGAAACTCAAGCAGATCAGGAACAGGATGAGGAGGACCGACTGGCTCTTCCTCAACGCATGCGCAGGTGAGAGAAAGCCTGTCAGGCTCAAATGTCCACTCTTCTGTATTCACTCTCTGGCCTCCTTCATGTTAAAGTAATAAGTAGTGGTAGAAAAATGCATCAGAGGTGGTTATTCAGATGTATTAATTTTGGAATATAATCCAAAAAAAATTATAATTGAAGCATATACTTATTTTTTGAAAAAATACAAGTTTCCAGTAATTTTAGCTGTAAAACTAAAAAGAAAAAAAGATTGTCAGATGACCTAACCACTTTATATTAGCTTTTTTTTTAAAGCTCACTGATTGAGTTGAAGCACTAAATGAACAAGAGAAACACACAAGAACATTTTCAGCACTTAAGTCAAAGTCACAACATTAACATTTATTCACTCTTATTAAACAAACTGGAATTTTAGTTTTGTAAGTGATAAATAAGTTGCCTCTTTAAATAACATGAATCAGATAAATTGCTACATCCAAAGTAAGAGGCACCTGGCTATTTAGCACAATGAGTCATACATAATTATGCAATAACATTTTGCTATGGCAAGAGCAGTAGCATTGAAATGCAGCACAAGAGCGCTTACCTGCTTCGAGTCGTTTGTCATAAAACAGCAACACAGTTTACCAAAACAAAAAATATATACATCAGCTGATTGTGAATTCTGTGTTTGGAGCAAATATCTGCCAGTTCCAGTGTTTATAATAGTTTCTTCCTAATAGGTTTGTATTGCATTGTGATGACATGAGATTCCATGATGCATTAATTTGTTTTCCTGAAGAATCATTGTTAAATTGCTGTAATGTTAGAGGTCTCCTAACAGTCAGGGCTGGCTTGAGTCAGTTTAGTAAAATTGATGTCTTTAACCTAAAAAAAATTAACTGGAAATGTATTTTTGGAAATGTATGTTAAACGTGTTCATTGGATGTAAAAATAATATGCCTTAATAATGTTCATTGGTTGCAAAAATAACGTGCCTTATAATCCTTTTATTAACTTTTAAGCACTGTATTAATTTGATCTTGAACTCATCTAGTGATGTTAAAAGTTGAGAGCAATTAAGAGCAACCTCAAACCCCAAAATGAGGTTCCTAAATCTCATAAATGCCACATTTATTGTTCATGATGTTTTGTGAGGTGTTTGTCTTTGACACTTCTTAACACATAGTTTTGACTGCTATATATTCGTGTATTTGTCAGTATACTGTAAATACGCTCAAAAAGCGTCAATATTTTCATTCAGTTCTGTTTGTATAGTACTGTGTACAATTGATGAAGCCCCAAAGCAGCTTTATAGAAATCCAGGTCCAGACCCTTAGCAGACAAATCGAAACTGACAGTGGCAGTTCAAGAAGAAAAAAGACAAGAGAGGAACCAATACTCTTATTGGGTTCCCATCTTCCTGTCAGTCCTGTCAGATTCTCCACATAGTAGAAATGTGATGTTTTAATTCTCCTTATAAATTTCACAACACTTTTGAAAGTCTAAAACCTCATTGCTGATATTGAAACGTACTGTTTAAACTGATCTTATACAGAATAATAATGTCATGTTTGTACTAGAAGCAGGACTTAAAGGACACATATGCAGAAAATAAGGCATTTGGGATAGGTGACATAGTTTATAGCAGTAAGTAGGATGTAGGTAATACTAAAATAAATAAATATATATATATATATATATGTATATGTATATATGTATATGTGTGTGTGTGTGTGTATATGTGTGTGTCTTACAATACACACGTCCATATTTAGTTTTTCTAGATTGTATAATGTCCTTTTTAAACTGTCCTGTTGGTGTAGTATTTTATTCTATTATTCTATTCTTCATTTTGGTGCTGTTACCTTTGTACCCTCCTCCGCTTTCTGCCGTGACAATGCAAATTTCCCACTTGTGGGAATAATAAAGGCTTGCCATATCTCTTATCCTAAATGGTACAAGCCTGTTTGAAATATTATGTGTATATTCATCAATATTTGTTTCTGACCAGTCCTGATGGACAATGGTATCCAGAATGCTTCAGCTTCAGGATCTTACCTCTTTTTTACTTTCTAGTGCAGTGATGTTTTTGTTTTATTTGTATTTTTTCAGAGCACTTTGAGGAAATCCTCACTGGAAAGCAGTTTCTGAAGGTATGGTTGAGGCCCCTGAGTCAAAACAATCACATCTGTTTCTCTTTCTAGGTGTGGTGGAGGGCGATCTGGCTGCAGTGGAGGCCTATAAGTCGTCAGGCGGTGACATTGCACGTCAGCTGACCTCAGATGAGGTGCGCCTGCTGAATCGCCCATCTGCGTTTAACGCTGGCTTCACTCTTGTGCACCTTGCAATCCGCTTCCAGCGCCAGGACATGCTCTCTGTGCTCCTCACTGAGGTCCGTCTGCAAGCATGCCTGTTCTTGCTCTGTAACATTCCTGAATAGCCCTGACCATCACACAGTGTGGCCAGATTGCTTTAATAGTTTCCAGCCAAACAGTTTTTCATTGCCTGCATAAGGAAAAACTGCCCAAAAACAGTACAAGCATGAAACTACAGTGTAGCAGTTTTAAGCTATATGACAGCAGAAATACATTGTTTATTCTTGTACAATAATGGCAAGCAAAAAGAGTCATCCTACTATACAAGGAATAGGTTTCAAGGTTTATTTACCTGGTGCAGATGAGTCACTCCCTGAACAAAAAAATGTATGTCACACAATGATTTTGAATGAAAGGATGAGGGAAGAAGGGAGGCCTTGTAAAATTTCAGCTGTGTCATCACAATGCAATTTATGATTTTGATATATTTTTCAAACTTGAACCTCAATTTGTCACAGCACACATTTTCCCCAGCACAGTCCAGATAAAAGCATCCAACCTGGAACACTACCTTCATGCTAATCAAGTACAGTTGTAAGGGAATGCTCCCTTATACCCACACACATCCTTAGATTTTAGTAACTCCCCATCTTTAGATTTTAGTAACTCCCCTAATTTGATCTGCTCACGACTCTTTACGTGTGTGGGTGTGGGTGCGTGTGTGCATATGCTTCGTCCCTCAGGTCTCCCAGCAGGCCGCTAAGTGTATTCCGGCCATGGTGTGCCCTGAGTTAACAGAACAGATCCGTCGGGAGGTTGCGGCCGCACTGCACAGACGCAAAGGAGAATTCCCCTGCTATTTCCTGACTGACATCACAACCTTTACGCTTCCAGCAGGTGAGAGACACACTCTTCTCACTGAACTGCTCATGTTCAGCAAATGCAATTGCCCTGGCTCTTTACAGCAGTTTGCTTTTGATTATAGACATTGAAGACCTGCCCCCTAATGTCCAAGAGAAGCTGTTTGATGAGGTGCTGGATCGAGACGTACAGAAAGGTAAAAGATCTGTAACATTCTAACACAGCTACAACATACCACAGAGATGCTCACTAAAACAGATTCTCATTGGCACTGATTCTTTCTCCAACAATACATGTATTATGTCTGAGTAGTGTTCTTTTGCGGGTCAAACCTTGTTTTCCCTAAAAGCATTTTGTTTTGCTTCTTCCTTAGACTTAAGTGACTCAATAGGAGCCATTTGGTTCTGAAGTTGTCTTTCTCTCTGTTCCAAGTATAAAAACGCGCTTGAGAAATCTCACTGTTCAGTATTTAGATGGTTATTTATAGACCTTGGTGTGCAAATATTGTGTCTTATTTCTGAAGATTCTCTGCTCTAATGCCTCACTTCAACCCTCATCACCTACTATAATATAGTAACTATATTGTGCCTCCGCAGACACAGTTGTGGCCATCCCTTTATTTTCTGATTTTTTAAAAAATGTAGATTAGGGTATAAAGCTCATCAGTAAAGGCCAGATCATGCTGACCAAACAAATACCAGCAAACACAAACAGAAATGTTTGATACTTTTTTAAAGTGGTTAAAACAGCAACAAAAATGATGTATGTGTTGTAGAGTTGGAAGAGGAATCTCCCATCATCAACTGGTCTCTGGAGCTGGGCACGCGACTGGACAGCCGGCTGTATGCACTGTGGAACCGCACTGCAGGAGACTGCCTTCTAGATTCAGTGTTGCAGGCCACATGGGGAATTTATGACAAAGACTCCGTACTGAGGAAGAGCCTCCATGACAGCCTACATGATTGCTCGCACTGGTGAGCAAGTGCACACAGAAAATCCTAGAGAGATGTTATTCTGGAGCATTTTTTATGTGAATTAGAGCTCTAAGTATTAGAGCTCTATTCAGGTGACTTAATGTTTTAGTTAAAACTGCACTTCAGTGATTGGTAAATTGAAAGTAATATTGCATTATTTTGCAGAAACTAATTTCTAACTAGGAGTACTGTGATAATACAATACAGAAGCATTTGTTTGTGATCTGATGTTTTTCCCTTTCCTCCCCAATATCTTTGCATTATATATGCTTGATCTTTTCAGAGGTACCATATACAGTCATTTAGAATTCAAATTGGCTGAGTACAAAGCTACAATCTGGAAAGTCTGGTGAAACAGGAAGAAATACATGGATGCTGTTGCACATATGATATTCTTTCTTGAAAAGCTACTACACTTTAAAATGAGCTCTTTTTAAGTCTCAGAAGATGCATTTCTAATATAAGGCACATGATCAAACTACTCAAGCAATGCTAACATGTCATTACAAAGTGTTTGTAGTATTTCTTACAGGTTATTAAGTCATAATATACTATCATTTTTCATCTTCCCCTCCATCCAACCCCACACATTACTATGTAACAACACTCAGCAACAGTCGATGTTGTCATTGGGCCATGACAAATAACAATATCGAAAATGCATGTTCAGGTTTAGTCATTTTCTTTCCGATATCTGATCCAGCATATTCTGGTTCACTTTATCCCACCTGAGAGGTGAAACATGGTATTATAGTTAATTTTATTTTTCCTCCCAGCTGGTGCCCTGTGACGTCAGCAACAATCTGAAGATATTGCAGGAAAAAGTCATTACATTTTGAAAGATTTTTTTCTCTTCAAAGTAATATGATGAATCATAAGTGAGTCATCTTTTATATGACCAGGTATCTGTACTAACAAGATTTTAAAAAATTGTGTTCTGGTGTGTTGCAACAGTAAAATGCTACATCATTAAAATGGACACTGCTATTGACTGTGGTAGAAAGGCAGGTTGTTTTAAAATAAAGGAATAAACAAAAATATTTAGAATAGTTGTCCTCAAGGGGTCAAAGATAAATTTGTATTGATAAAAGAATTCCTTTGTTAGGAATTCTTTTATAGTGTCATTGCTTGGCTGTGCTGTATTTCAAGCTGGAAAGGTTTTGATGTTTATCATGTTTCTAGTTAAATATCAACTTTATGATTTGTTGGTTCATTCAAAGTCTGGGTGACTGCAACTGAAGCTCTCATAACCTTTGAACTGTGTGTGTGTGTGTGTGTGTGTGTGTGTGTGTGTGTGTGTGTGTGTGTGTGTGTGTGTGTGTGTGTGTGT
>JBBJLS010000001.1:33124013-33139304 GCA_037577275.1 Bryconaethiops microstoma
ATTACAGTGCAGTCTGTACAGCGGTAATATCGGTATTTACATTCTAGCACTGCAGGAGTTCAGTGTAAATTGTACAGTACGAATACAGGTTTATCTTTACATTTTCTTTAAGGGTAATGCATTAAACAGTTTAAAATGAAATTAAAATGTTTTGGGAGCATATTTGGGGGCATATTTAGGGTTTACACTATAAAAATAGGCATTTTTTAAAACCAAAACACAACAAGGCTGTTTTTCACTATACGCGGGTGCTCTTGGAAAGTAATCACTTTCTGTATCACTTTTGGTATCAGGTTTACCTTAGGCGATACATGATCTATTAAAATATACAGGGATCTGACAGTGGACAAATTTAGTGTAAAAATAAGATTATACGAATGTATTCTAAGTAATGCAAAAATCAATCCATAAACATTGTGTATGTATAACCAAGCATCTCTATGAATCATCTTTGAATGCTTTCCTTTAAGTTATAATAGTAAAATCAAATAAGCAGTCTCAGTAATTTATAAAAAGCTTTTAAGCACATTCTACTATAAAGGCAGGAAGCAGGTTAGTAACCACAGCAAACAAAATTTTCCACTATAGCCTTTGTTCAGTTTTCTCTCAGACCACAGCATCTAAGTTCTAAAAGATACTTAGCAAATTCCATCTACATCTATTTAACATGTTCCCCATTAAGTATTTAGTCAAACAACAAATATTTACTAAAGTTGTGCGAGCAAAGTTTGTTTTGTACATGGTTTTGAATGCTATTTGCAATACTTTCATGTGATGAATTTAACATACTGAAAAAAGTAAATAAGTAAAATGTGGCGTGTGGGTGCGTTATTTTTAAACATGGTATTTTTTTGGAAGGTCTCAAAGCACATTTGACATGTTTGGTTACTGCATCTACAACAGGGGGTTTCATATGACTAGTATCTGTAACCAGATAAGACTTTAACAACATGGATTTACTCTTGGTTTCCAACTAATAAGGCCATGTCCACACATATGCGAGAATTTCTAAAAACAGAGAAAGCTACACGAGCACGCTTCCAAAAATATCTCCGTCCACACGCAATCGCAAAAAACGCTGTCAAAAGCATGCCAAGGCAGCAGGTGGCGATGTAACCTTAAAGCGTATAGCATTGGTGAAGCCTTGGAGGGGGGATGTCATTACCAGAGACAGTAGGTGTGTCTGAAATTGCGCACTTACGTGAGTGCACTGGAATGTAGTGCATAGTGCGCACTGACCTTCTGTAGTGCACACTGCCATGGGTAAGTATTGTCCTAAATGGAACACTAACATTTTGCACTTAGCGGTGGTGATGGACTAACATTTGATGGCGATTCTCCAGCCTGCCAAAAATTTGCCAGCTTTTGTTTACACAATGAATTTGTCCGTGATTTTATTTGCTTCTGTTTAGTTGCCTCCGCTTGTGCTCACACCGGCATGTCATCGTTGGCCGTCATTATTCAACTCTGAAAACTTGTCGAAAGTCCCTCCCCTTCAGGCTATGTAGTCAAAATGGCGTCCGTTTAGTGCGAGTAGTGTCCATCGTTCTGCACTGCGTTTTTGGCCGTTATCAGTGCACCATCCGGGTACTTTCAGTGCACTGAGTTTTAGCTTGGTTGTCAGGGTGAACGCACTATGCACTAAAATGTAAGTGTTCGATGAGTGCAAGTGCACAATTTCGGACACATTCAGTGTCTGTGTTGAATATAATAGCAACTGAAGCTGACTCAGACGTTTATGTCCTTCATACTGGATGGACAGTAACTCCGCGCAAGAGTATAAACATGCCAAAACGTCTAACAAGGTTGAGAACAGTAGTACTTTGTATACGTCTGGCACTGTAGATGTAAACCTAACGTAAACACAGCGCATACTGTTAATGAGTGGCGCACAGAATGACGCGAAACGGTCTGCTTTTCAAAATCTCTACAGAAGCGGAGTTTTCAAAAATCTCGTTTACATGTGGACAAAAGGCCAAAATGCATAGAAAAACCTCAGTTTTCAGAAATACCCGTGTACGTGTGGACATGGCCTAAGGCTGATAACTGATTCCTATGATGTAAATTATATGCAAACAATCTTATGTACAATAATTGCTTGTGCAGCACCTCATGTTTCTATTCTATTGAAAAATCACGCCAGTGAACGAATCCTGGAGCAGTGGCCTCATCCAACCGCACCAGATGGAGTCAAAAATTAAGGTTTCGAAATGGTCATCCCCATCCCCTAACATTATTGAAAATCTGTTTGTAGATCATAAACATGGTGCATATGTAAGATGACCTACTCATATTTCTGAACTACAAGCATTCTGCAAGGAGCAGTGAGGTACATTTCCTTATTAATGTAGGAGACGAATAAAAAAAATCTCTTACCTCTTTGTTCCTATAGCATCAATCTCATCAATGAAGACTATAGAAGGAGCATGTTCCTCTGCAACTCTAAAGAGCTCTCGGACCAATTTGGGGCCATCACCCAAGTATTTCTGAATCAGCTCTGAACCCACCACCCTCAGGAATGTGGCAGATGTCTGATTAGCCACAGCCTTTGCCAGCAGGGTCTTCCCTATCAACAGAATAGACACCTCAATATAATCAGTGATTGCTGCAATAGCCCATAAATGATGCAGACTGTATTTTATACCACTTTTTTTAAAACTGAGCATTCATAAGGTTTTAACTGACCTGTGCCTGGTGGGCCATAAAGTATGACTCCTTTAGGTGGTTTTATTCCCATCTCCTCGTAATATTCTGGATGTGTAAGAGGAAGCTCCACAGATTCCTAATAAAATAAATTGGTAAGCTCGAACAGGATGATAAAATGAAACGTACAAAATGATACGATGAATAAACATCTCTACTACCTTGATCTCTTGAATTTGGCTGTCCAGGCCTCCAATATCAGCGTATGTCTCCTGAGGAGCCTTTTCCACTTTCATCACAGTCACCAAAGGA
Source organism: Bryconaethiops microstoma (assembly GCA_037577275.1). NCBI lineage: Eukaryota > Metazoa > Chordata > Actinopteri > Characiformes > Alestidae > Bryconaethiops > Bryconaethiops microstoma. The sequence continues at coordinate 33,126,969 of JBBJLS010000001.1, forward strand.
TCCGTGTCATCCATCAACACACCAATCACAGCATGTACCTGCACGCCACACCAGCATTCATAAAACTCTATAATCATTCATCTGCTGTGCACTGTTTATTCAAAAATTCACACAATTCCACTCAGCCAATATATACACAAAAGGAAGTTATAATATAGAAATTATCCAAAAAACCAGAGGAAAATTCTGGCACCTTGTGATTCAGTAAAACAGAACAGCCTGGTTCAAGAAGGTCTTTATCCACAAAGGACAGTATGCTAACATAGTGCTCTGAGCCAACTGATGTGGACACTATGGCATGGTTATCATCAATAATCTCTTCAAGCGTTCCTACTGACATTGGTGTCCCTCTCAGGTCATCTACTTTGGACCTCTCTTCCTGTAGGAAACAACAGTAATTGGGCTGGGTTGAGTGAGTATTCTTTGCTTCAACAACATTCACTCAGTCAGATTGTTTAGAACAGAGAAAGACATTAAACACATCACATGAGATAATCTAGGCATGCATTTGTCTTCCATGTCTTCGCACGTAGCAGTAAAACAAAACACCTCTTGTTTTTCCTCCAGGGGCTTCATCTGTTCTTGGTTCCTGATGAATTCCTCCTCCATCAGAAGATAATCTTTGATCCTCTCCTGCTTGAGCAGCTTCAGTCGGCACTGTGTGTGGGGGGTGACTAAGAGCAAGAAGAAGCCATGGGTTATTAAACATCAATATACATTATAATGGGAGTTTGCTGGACTTGGTGGTTTAGTGTACCCAAAGGAAGCTTGCTTGCTGCATCAGGCCCTTTCATCTTCTTCTTCTTCTTTCCAACTCTAGTGGGGATTGGAGGCTCATACTTCTTTTTCTTATCCTGAAAATGACAGATATTCATTAATTGTTCAAAATAAACACTACATGACTGTCTTCAAGTCAGATCCAATAGGAGGAGGGAAATAAATAAAAACACTTACTTTGTCATCTTTCTTTCCACCGCCAGGGCCATGTCCTCCACTCTGATTCTGACCCTGTAAAACACAAAATATTACTCAGCATTTTAGCAACTCTCCAATCGATGTGCGATTCTCAAAGCGACTTCGTTGGTATACAATAGCATGGTACCCATTATTATTGGAGTAACATTTGACCAGTGGTATTTGTACTTTCACTTAATTAATGAATGTAAGTACTTTGTCCACCTCTGACTGTATGACGCCAGTCACCAAACTCTGGCAGAGAAACTGAAGAACATGTCGCATTTCACCACAGCAATGGATTTATAGTAGAGCAAAACATCAAAGCCGTACATTTCACTGACACTACTGTTTGCAAACATCCTACTTGCCAGACAAAAAACATGAAGTGCACGTGCAGATTTGCCAAGTATCTTTGTGCAAAACTGGACAGAATTTGATTTAAAAATTCTAAAGACCAAGTTAATTTTATATCTTTCTGCAATATTGGACCGAAACTGAATAATTTATTTACAAATGCTGAAATTGTCTTTTTCTTGTGCAGAATTAGATGGAATCGAAATGACTGACTTTGGGTCTTCCATATGTAAGGGAGTGAATTGTGTTTGTCAGATGGCGTATTTTTAACTGTTGTTTTTTAATACCAAATAATTAACAGAAAAGCAGAACTGTTGAATGTCAGGATTCAGTTGTGGTAAGAAAAAAACTACTAAGTTGCATTGCTTGATTTCAGTCCTCACACAGTTAGCCTATTGTTTTTGCCAGTTTTAATAAATTCAACATTATTGTTGATGTAATATTGTGTGGTGTTCCTTATGTACCTTTAGTAAAGTACAGTAAATATTGTATTCAGTACAGAAAGCAGGTACAAAATAAGACACGTTTTGTAATTTTTAAAATAGCAAAAAAACATTGTGATATCAATTTTTGTCTATATCGAAGACCCCTAGACACAGTTATTCATCTACTGACAGTCACTGTAGCTGTCATGCAACATTCAGCAACATTACAAAGCAAATTTAACCCCAGTGTGTGGATTATTCCTAACCTCACTAACCTAACTAAGTCAGAAACTACATTACACTGATTTGAAAGATTTTATCCAAATAGAGGAAACACGCACGTTTCAGAACAGTGTGAGAACCAGAGGAGAGTTATAAGTGCTGAAATCTTTACCCAAGAGTAGTGCAAGAAGACAGTTCATCAGAAAAGGAGATGCTCTCTGAACAGATGAGTCTTCAGAAGGTTTTTTAAGCTAGAGAGGGATTCTGCTACTCTTGTCGGCTTAGGCAGCTCATTTCTCGAGCAGGGAACCACAAAAGAGTCTGGACTGGGTTCTCCTTGTGTGTAGTGATGGCAGAGCCAGACGATGTTCTTTGGAGGAGTGAAGGGACCGATTAGGAACATAAGCATGAATGATAGGATTAAGGTAGCTGGGTGCAGACTCATATGTCACTCTGTAGGCAAGAGTGACTTGAACTTAATTCTGGCGGCCAGTTAGAGAGTTAGTTAGTTAAAGTGCCAAAAGTATTGGGACGACTGACCATTACACCAACAGGGATTTTGATGGCATATCATTCAAATAAACAGACTTTAATATGGAGTAGGTCCTCATTTACAGATATAACAGCTCCCACTTCTCTTGGAAGGCTTTCCACAAGCAGAGCGTTTCTGTGGTAATTTGTAAACGTTCATTCTGTGCATTTCTGAGGTCAGGCACTAATGTTGGACGAGAAGGCCTGTAGACCCACATGTCACTCTTTATTCAGGAGTTAGCGACTTGAACGTAATTCTGGCAGCCAACTAGAGAGTTAATTAAACTACCAGAGGTGTAACTTGACTTTTTATGTGAGGAAGCTCTCTAAGGTCTGCTGCAAAACACCAATAACTAGCTTTTGTGCTAGCTAAGCTAACTATATGTCTCAGACAGAATAAACACGCTCCAAAACGACAAAAATGCAACAAAAATGGCACTACTAGAATAAATACTAAAACAAAATAACGGCAACCCGCCTGTTATATGTTAAAATGAATCCCTTACGAGGGCAAAACTGTCCAAACAGAGAAGAAACAAAACTGCTTGCTCACCATTGTCGTCTGCTGCTGTTTTTCTACACCGTTGTGTTCCGACTGTCACGTCCTGGGGCGCCTCTCTGGATAGGAGGGTCAACTACAGTCACTGTGAAATCAAAACGATCGCAAGAGCGACACTATATGGACAAAAGTATTGGGACGCATGACCATCACCCCAGCAAAGACTTTAATGACATTGCATTCAGATACATAGATTTTAATATGGAGTTGGTCACCCCTTTGCAGCTATAACAGCTATATGATAGTATGGCTGCAGGGCATGAAACCCTTAATTTAAAGACATGACCATTTCGGAATTCAGTGGTGTCAAACCACAGACACTGGGCTAAAAGGAAAACAATATGGTCAAAAACGTTATATGGTCGAGTGATGCATCTTTCACCTTATTATCCACACACATAGGATTGATTACATGGTGTACACCAAGGAAATAGTACAGCCCTGAATACTTGACCCATACAGTGAGGGGGGTCTACTGGCTCTGGTGTGCTGTGGGGGGTATTTTAGTTTGAGCTCACCTGTCAGAGTGAGAGTCACTGTGAATCAGTACAAAGTTATTCTGACTGATCATCTTAATCCTTTATCTCACCTTTATCATTCCAGCTTGCTTAAAAGCCACCACTATCATCTGTGTGCCAAACAAGCTGTCAGCGCCTCAATAAATATTGTCCCATTGCACTCACACCCATCATCATGAAGCTTGTCTTGAAGCACATAAAATTGCAGCTGCCCCCACTTTGAACCCACTGTAGTTTGCGTATCACCCCAGTTGCCCAACAGATAATGCCATCATTGCCGCCCTTCCCCTGGCCCTCGACCACCTGGATGAAAGGACACATGTGAAAATGCTGTTTCATAGACCTCAGTTCAGCATTCAACACCATCATTCTTCCGCATATGATTGGGAAGTTGAGACTCCTGGGCCTGAACACCTCTCTGTGCAGCTGGCTCCTGAACGTCCTGACTGGGAGACTTTAGTCAGTCAGGATCATGAACAACATCTCCAGCACCACCACATTGAGCATAAGGGACGCCCAGGGGTGTGTGCTCAGCCCTCTGCTGTTCACACTGATGAACCGTTAGTGTGCAGCAAAGAACAACTCAAACCACGTCACCAAGTTTGACACAAACGTGGTGGGTTGAATCAGTGTGAATGACGAGGTGGCATACAGAGAGGAGGTGTGATGTCCAAAGGAAAAATGCAGAGCCAATGACCTGTCTTTGAATGTGGACAAAGCAAAAGAGATGTTTGTTGACATCATGAGGACATGACATGATCATTCTTTACTGAACATCAACAGCTCCTGAGTGGGGATCATCCAGAGTGCCAAGTTCCTTGACGTTCACAGTGCAGAGAACCTCACACGGACCCTCAACATCAGCTCCATTGCCAAGAAGGCCCATTAGCACATGTATTTTGTCCTGTCTCAGTGTTCTGTTTTTTGTACTGTCTATATGGCTGAAATGACTATAATCCTACTTGACTTGAAAACGTCTCTTTCTTGATGACAGTATTCTCTCTCATGATGACAATGCCCCCCATCCACAGAGCACAAGAGTTACTGAATTGCTTTTACATTTACATTTAAAGCAATTGGCAGACGCACACGATGTGTGAAAGACCGATACCACCATTTTTTTCCCTTCCAGCTGCTGTCAGAGTCTGAAACCAACATCTTGCAGTTGGCCACACACACACATGCAAAATCACACATCCACACACCACGGACTGATAAGTACAATGGTTCTTTCATGTGCAATATTTCTTATGCAGCATGTGCAATATTTCTTATGCAGCATGTGCAATATTTCCGGGACATTATTATATGTGCAAAATATATGTGTGTGTACACGGTGGGTATATTCATTTACATATGCACTAAATTATGTATTAATATTTCTATTATATTTTGTATGTGTACAGTTATATTAGTTGGAAGAATAGCATTTCATCCCTCTAATACATTTCCAGAGACTTCCTGATTTACAGAGATTTCCACATTTACAGAGAATCTGTCCAAAGTTATACTGAGCTCTTCTGGTGGCCCATGGTTCCCCAACACTTTAACATGACATTTAGTTTTTCATTTATTTTAGTTTTTCACTTAACCTCTCCTTATAGATTACTTTTTTAGTGACTGTACTGTTATACTGTTGTACTGTGACCTACAAACACATATATGTACATCTGTGCTTGTAGACATTACTACATTAGTCTAAATCTAATACTTAAACAAAAACAACACAAAAGAAGAGAATAAAGGAGCAAGGTGGATAGAATTAGTCCAAATGATTCAGAATCAGAAAACTTGATTGATCCTGGAGGAAATTGCTTAAAGAAGCAACCAAGACTGTAATGGTGAGTAAACATAAACAAAAAGTGCCAAATTTCACTTTTAAAAATGCCATGATCACTTAAGTGAACAAAGTGCATAAATACATTTTTAGAATTCACCTGACCACTTATGGCGTGTTGTTAATAAGAATACATGAATCATTCACCATTGTGGTTTGAGGTCATGGAACAGACAAGTGGGTGAGGTCAAGAAAGAGCTATAAAAGACCCCCAAGGTACCTTGAAATATCATCAGTTCTCCTCACCTTTGAAGAATTCATATACCTGACAACCAACATGAAAATCCTCATCGCATTTATGCTTGTAAGCACAGGTAAGACCAACAATTATAACATACTTATTTTATTTTGCGGAATGAAATAATGTAAGAGCGACACACTAATTACTACACCTACTGCAAAACATGTGAGGACACACACATAACCTACTGGTCAATTTTAAAGATACTTTGTGTTGTCTTTTCTGCACTCTCTAGTCTGTGCAATGCACTTGGAGTACCTGAACGTGGACTTGGATGAAGAGCAGCACAATGAGAGTTTGGTCTGCGTTTTACTGATATGTTTTTACACTCATTAGGATTGCCAGTAAAGCATTGCAACTAGTATGACTTATTTGAGCTCATTCATGCTTCAGAGGAATGCACACTATGTCTCATCAAAGGGGTGTGCTCTGGAAATTATAGTAGTCCCAAAACTGTATAATAATCCAGTAGCATCAACTAATCTGTCTTTGTTTGCCTTCTTTTTTTGCCATCAACTAAGCTGTGGTTTTTGCCTTCTTATTTCTCAGGCCGTTGGTCAGGGGGAGGATGTACCTGAAATCTCTTGTTTTGTGTGTAAGAAGGTCATAAAGTGGATAAAAAAACATCTTGGTAACCAAGAAAGAGCTGTGAGTCTTAACTTTCATGCTGCGTAGCTAAAACCACAACCCCTTTCCCCTTTACCATCTCTCATACAGCTTAAACTTTTTCACAGAATGTGATCAAAGAGAAACTTCACAAGATCTGTAAGAGTATTCCCGGACCAATTAGGGACACGTGTAAAAGCATTGTTGCTAAATATATCGACATTCTGACTCAGGAGCTTTCTACCAGCGATGACCCAGCAACCATCTGTGCCAAGATTCGCTGGTGCAAGTGAGTTACTAAAACAACTGCATGAACACAATGCTTGACACAAAATATAAATCATAATACTCAGGATTTAAGTCTAAAAAATATTTTTCCCTCAAAATTTTACAGATCAAAATCCCTCCTGGAATTCATCCAAGATTTTCCACAAGTTCAACAGATGCTCTGAGCACCATCATGACAACTGCATGATAATAGTTGTGATGAGGAACGCATGCAATATTACTGTCCATTCTATGATAATATTAATAATAAAAGTTTGCTTTAATACATTACTGAAATGTTGTGTTTTCCTTTTTGAACCTGCCATTTTAAAGACATGAGACTGAATGTCTGTTATGGAGTGACTGTGTGATATCACATAAGAGGTCTAGTGAGTCTAAAATATTTCACTTGGGACAAAACCACAGCACGTGGTATACAGCACAGCACAGCACACAGTGTGAACAATAAAATTCTTTTCATGCATTTAAACCCATTCACCAAGTGAAGCAGTGGGAGGCCAGCAACGCGGTGTCTGGGGAGCAGTATGTGGGGACAGTACCTTGCTCAAGGGTACCTCAGTGATGCCACTGGCAGTCCTGGGATTCGCACCCACAAACTTCCAATTGCAGAGGCAACTCCCTAACCACTAGGCCACCAGCTGGTTCATCATTTAAAAACTTTAGTTTGTTGGTGCACTGACGCATCTGGGGCAGCAATCTCACACTGTTTGCATATGTGTCATTAACATGTTTATTTTTCTGTCACCATGCATGGTTTTTGGTCATGAAACAAAAAAGGTGTGAAGTTAAGACAGCTATAAAAGACCCTCTAATGATCCTGTAACAGTTTAGTCAGCTCTGAAGAATTCATACACTTTTTCAATTTTGGGCAGCCACCATGCACCTGAACATCTTCATTTCTTCTTTGCTCATCGGCGCAGGTAAGACCAGCAGTGCTTACTAATACTATACATAAAAACAAAAAAGCATAACACACAAATGACTATACACTCTGCAAAACATGAAGAGTTGGAATGACATATATAACTTATGTGTATGTGGAAAGGACTTTATGTTTGTCTCTGCTCTCCAGCCTGTGCAATGCACCTGGAATACCTGTATATGGACTCTGACCAGGAGCAGAATAACATAAATCTGGTACATGTTTTACTAATATATGTTTATGGTCATTAGGACTTTTTGAACTAATTTACGCTTCAGTACAGTGCATACTATGTTTCTTTGTACTGGAATATTCCCAGTACTGGATAAATATCGAAGAGTTCTGGTCACATCAAGCAAATGGAGCAGCTTTGTTCAGGTTGTCTTTGCTGTAATGTTTGCTTAGGATGTGGAGATTCCTGAAGATTTGGCCATGCCAGGAGCGGAATTCCCAGGTAAATGCTGGGCCTGTAAGTGGGCCATGAAGAAGCTGAAAAGAAGCGTTTCTAGCGAATCGTCCAAAGTGAGTGTCACATAGCACACTGCATAGCTAAAAACACAGAACTAAGCTGCCTTTTCACATTTTCTAAACAGTTTAAACTTCACCACAGGAGGAGCTTAAGAGCAAACTGCTCGGAGTCTGTGATAGTATTGGCTTCCTGAAGACCTTGTGTAAGGGAATAATTAGGAAGTACCTGGATGTTTTGGTTGAGGAGCTTTCTACCAGCGACGATCCGGCAACCATCTGTTCTAATATTGGCATATGCTGGTTAGTCCTAAAAAGTTCTGCGTGACATCATCTTGTACACATGTGATTACTCACTTTTTGTAAATTTGACTAAAAATGAAGCAACTATTTTGCTATTAACTAACAGCCTGAGTAACTAAGCAATATCTTTTATTTCCCCCCCAAAACATTACAGATCAAACTCCATGCTGGAATTCATCCCAGCTTTTCCAGAAACCCATCAGAAACTCTGAGAGGGTTCACAGCTTCATGAGGACCGCTGCACGAAAAGGACATTAAAATAAATAAAAAAGCAATGTGTGTGTTATGTAGCCAGCAGTGTGTTAGAAGAAACGTAATAAAAAACGTAATAAAGCCAGCAGTTTTTTCCTGAAATAACTGACAAATATTCTGATTAAAAACAACTTTTTCCTTCAGGCAAAGCATGTGATGCTGCTCAGGTCATATTTAGAGAAGTGAGGTTCATAGGGTCAGTGGTTCAGAAAGACACGTATTTTAAATAGTAAATTAAGCCTTATATTGTATTTTACCTGTAACTGCACTATAAACCTGCGAAATTAAGTGAGCAGATCTCAAAAGAAGGCAGACGGTGTCTTAATGTATTTTAGTTCATAGAGACAGGAATTTACAGGTTAAAATATTGAAAGTAATATGTTAACTTTTCTGTAAATGCCAGTACTGTGAACATCATGATCAAAGAAAACATAAGAATATTTATTGGACCAATGAATACTCAATAAGTATCAAACAACTGGCTCCAAAATCAGGGTGTACTTGTCTGATCAAAACTTCATCAGTGCCAGAAGCATCTGCTTATGGTGTTTAGTTCATAATACAGGCTGGACTGCAACACAAAATGGCATCATGGTTAATTTGATAAATGCCTATAAAATGTTTCCAAACATAACCTTTACCACAAGGTTAGAGCCCAGCATCAACTAATAAAAAATTAGAAAAACAAATAGGACTAATAATCACAATCCTGCAAACTGCTATGAACACTGGGAAGCTTTCTGTTATAAAAGTTCATTTTAGTTCAGTTCAATAGGAATTTATTTGGTGCCTTAACAATGGGAATGTCACAAAGCTGCCTTTTCTAGATTATGCTTTTAGTGAGCATGCCAAAGGCGACAATGGCAAGGATATAAACACCCTCAGTGCAGACAAAAGAAACCTTGAGAGGAACCGCTCTAGATTTTAAAACAATCACACAACAAGAGCTATAAGTAATACAGACTTTAGTAATAGTGGAAATTGAAAAGTGCCTAAACAGGAGAGGTGACCTTATCATTAGACAGAATAAGAAACAATGATTACCGTTAGAAGCCATCAGAATGATCAAGACCATTTGGAACTATATTCAAATATTAGAATTTTGCATTCAATAAAGCTTTTGACTGGCAGTCAGTGTAGTGATAGTCAAATGTTCTTGTAAGGAGACTAAGTGAAGCTTTGTTAGGTTCTTACTGTCCACGTACATGTCCAAACGGATCAGTTAGCTCACACCACCAGTAAATTTATTATGGACAGAGAGTTGAATTAAAAGTTACCAGTAATATACAGTTAAAGAGAATATACAGTTAAAGACATTGTTGGACACACCTAACATGTTTGCTTTAGTATACTGTTGCAAATATATATTTTTTTCTTTGCTCAAACCAGTTAATGAGTTTAAATCCTGTAGTTTACATTTAGAAAAGTAAAAGTCTTAAATGTGGTGCCTGTACAGCGGTGTAAAAAAGACATGTGGTTAAAGACTGAAGGAGAGGCATGTAGTGCATTTGCAGACTAAACCCACTAAACTGTAGTCATAGGAATAAAGCAACACATCAGCTATTTATAAACATCATAAGATATACATACCATATAAATACATCTGGTAGTTACATGTTTAACTGATCAACAAGGTCACACCCATACTTAACTTACTGAAGTCACTGTGCAAGCAATTAAGCAACTCTATTTGTCACAAAATATTCGTTCAAAAACCCTGCAGGACCTCATCCAGGCTTTTTCAGAAATCCAATATGTGCTCCTGTGACTCTCTTCAACAGGACGAGAAATTAATTTAACTAATAAGACATTCAGTGTGGCTGACGACATGTGTAGTGCGTTTAAAGAGAACACTAGAAAACTAGTTAAAACAAGCACAGCCAGCAAGAAACAAATCACTTTGACATCACATTTCTTACATTTCAATCAATTTCCTGTCTGAAACTTTATCGGACTGGACGCCAAGAGTGAACAAGTACTGAAATGTATCTTTATAATTAGTTTTTGTGCTTAAGCAACATCCTCTGAAATGGAAGATTCACTTCATGTTTTATGGTGCTTTCCTATCACTCCATTTTAATACTGGAGAGCTCCAGACTGATCATTCCTGTGGGTATGCCTGATTTCTTGTGAGTGAACAATTAAAAGCTTGAGATATTTAGATACAAGTTTCTATCTTTTCAGTTGATGAGCAACTGAATCTCCAAAGACCAAAGACCAGTAAGGAATAGCTGTGTGCTATGTATTAGCTCCAATTACCCTTTACCATGTAAGTCCTTCTGATGCTAACAGTTGTGTTAGCCATCCTCTAGCCCTTCATTAGTATTCAGGAGTTTCTGGTCACAGGACACTGTTGGTTGAAGAGTGCCTCTGATGTTACACATCAGTATTATAGCTGTGACACCACTTACCCAAATATCTACTCATATATATACACAATACGTATACACATATATGCATGCATGTATGTGTGTGTGACGGATTTAACACTGGATTCTGGTCAAAACCATCATTACACCCTGGAGTGGTAAATTTCTCACTGCAGTGAAAACCAATTTGGTCACCACAGACAACCAGAACAAGATGACTCTCTTATCTTTTAACACTTCACATAGTGCACCATTTCCTGTGATAAACTTGTTTCACTGGACCACAGAACTGAGAAAGTTCTCAGTCTGATTTCAAGTAAAACAGCTTGAGTGAAAATAATCAGAAACAAGTCCTTAGCTCTTTAGGCAGGGAGTCTATGGTGAAATCTCCACTGAACACTCGGAAAAAGTAGTGCTGCACTGAAAGCATCGAAAATATGATCTAATAAGCAAAAAAAAAACAACAACAAAAAAAACACGTGAGAATTAGTATCAAATACCTCTGCCACAGTTCATTTGTCTCACAGGCAAACACTGCCACTACTTAGGATATTAGTAGGGATTTATTATATGGGCTCTTTACAGCTGTGAGAAACAAAACAATGACCATCACAAGTTAAGCTCTATTCAGCCACTATTATTACATTACCCATTTAATGCAGAGACATTATAAAACTGTGTTGTATCAGGAAGAGAGGCTAATTAGTGCCAGACAACAACTTTCCTTGTTCTGAAGCTTAGCATGCATATATAAACATTCACAGACTTAGAGACACATTTAAATACATATTACAATGACAAGTTTGTACAAAGAACAGCATTTCCTCAATCATATACAAAGTGGGGGGGGAAAAAAAAAAAAAAAAAAAAAAAAATCCCAAATGGTATTCATTCAGGATGGCCTTGATGTTGGCTCAGTTTGGTTTGAGCAGTTACTGCACAGACATTAGCAGATAGCAAGTGTCATTTTAGGACAGGGGTTGTGCTGAGCAGGCACATGGAGTTACGGGTCAGGATGTGCCCTGGCCAGTTCTTCTGCAGGATCTCCTGGTCCAGCTTGTTTAGCCTCTGAGAGCACAGCCTCAGATCCTTGACCCGCTCAGACAGGCCATCCAAACAATCAACATCCCATGGCCCACACACCTGGCAACCTGACAATGAGTAATAGAGAATTTCACGTTCCACAATATTTTTTTCCACACAAACACACACACACAAATGCATACCTAGATCAACTTCAAACTCAAGAAAACACCAAACTAGTGGATTACCTTGAAGGTTAAGATGAGTTAAAGGTCGCCTGGGCTCCCTAAGAGCGCTGAGGAGGCTGTGGAGTCCCTCTGATGTCACAGCAGGATTAGCTGACAGGTCCAGAGACACCAGGGAGGGACAGAGAGGTAGACACCTAGGCAAAAATAAACACACACACACACACACACACACACACACACACACACACACACACACACACACGTCACTCACAGCAC
>JBBJLS010000001.1:33139404-33152477 GCA_037577275.1 Bryconaethiops microstoma
TAATAAAAAATATGACACTGCTAGTGTCCTCACAGAGGTACCCTTGAGCAAGGTACCGTTCCACACACTGCTCTCTGGGTGCCCCTCATTGGTGGCAGCCCACTGCTTCACTTGGTGAAGGGGTTAAACGCAGAGAAAGTATTTCACATTGTTCACAGTGTGTGCTGTGGTGTGTTCATGCATGACTATAAGGGGCCACTTTACTTCAGTCATTGCAGTCCCAACATCTGTGTGTTACCTCTAGCAGAAGGTTCTGATGTTGATGGCACTTGAACCTGACTTCTAGAAGACATCACACAGTCTCGTCTGCCATCCTGTTCTGACAAGACTTTCCGTTTCTTTTTTGGCTGAGCACTCCCCAAGTCATCTTCGAGCCAATCATCTGATATGTATTCATTCTCAGGGACAAGAGCTGAAACATGATTGGTTGACACTGCCGGTGTGCTGCTGAAAACTGGCTCTGATAGGCTCTGAGTCAGAAGGCGGCTCTTGGCACTGCCCAGGTTCTGCATAGCCCTCTGGTACTCCTGTCTGCCAGAGACTGGCTGAGTGGGCATTACTGTCTCTCTGCCGTCAAGTGGTGTGGATGGAACATCTAGACAAACGTCCCGTGGGGTAGAAGGGACTTCTGGGAAACGATGTCTTGGTCGCACAGGGCGTAGCGGACTAATGGAGCAGTCAGAATGATCAGAGTCATTGTCTTCCTGGTGAAAAAAGTGGAAAGAGGTGAGGAGAAAAAAAAAAGAAAAAAAAAGTGTAAACAAATCAGTAGGGATTCAAGCAACCTTTATGACAGCTCATGACTACTCAATTTGATCAGCTTTATACAGTAGTCCTTGAAAGTTTTTCATATATTTCTGTAAAAATATGACCTAAAACATCAGATTTTTCTAAAAGAAGATAAAGTAAACCCATTAAAAATGAGCCAGGAAAACAGGCCAAAAGCATTATACTGCCACCACCATGTTTCACAAAGGGGACAAGCTTCTTTTGCTGGAATGCAGTGATTTCCTTTCTTCAAACATAATGCTTCTAATATAAACCAAAAAGTTATAATTTGGTACCAACCGTCCACCAAGTATAATATTTGTATAGAAATGTGTCATTTGCTCAATTGGGTTCTTTTTGTCTACATTTAGGAATGTAAATCTGATGTTTGAGGTCATATTTATGCAAAAACATAGAACATCCCAAAAAAGTTCACAAACTTTCAAGCACAACTGTGGAACAGCGGTTCCAACCCTAGATCTGGAGGCTTCCCTGCTCTGCATATTTTAATATTTTCCCAGCTCTACATCAATTTTCATCTAGACTTTTTTAATTAGCAGATGAGTTGAAATGCTAGGAGCAAAAAAAACATGCAGAGCAGGGAACTCCGTAAGCAGGGTTGGGACACAGTAATGTAGAGCACACAGAACCCTTCACAAATTATACAAACATAATAATTAGGGAACATGTTTTAACATGCCCAGCGTCTAATCCCACCCCAAATAGAACATCCTCCTCGGTTCCTCTGGGCCTGTGATGATTTCCTGTAGATCGCCTGGCTCTGGGAGGTGTACTGGCCTCTGGGGGAGTCCGTCTACTAAGCAGGGGATGCTGGGAAGTGGAGTTGGGCTTATCTTGTTGCAACAGTGGCTCTGAGCACTCAGCATCAAAAAGCTGACTCTCTTGAAGGACCGGCTTTGGAGACACTGGTGCAACTGCAACTACGGAAGTGTGGAGAAGGGGAGACTTTATATGAATGAGAGTGATATGAGCAATTGCGGGGTTTTGTAGGACAGTTGTTTAAACAAAACAAAAACACACACACACACACACACACACACACACACACACACACACTGAACCCAAATACAGCCTAACAGCTTCTTGTCCGAGCTTAACTTGATCAAGTTTTGTGCCAAAACATGCCCAGGTTCCAGTTAAATTCAATTTGAAACTAAACTGAGCCAGCCCAACATCAACGAACATGCCAAATATATCCTATATAACATTTAAAAATGGATAAAACTCTCATGAAAAGATGCTTTAATAAGGACCCAACATGGCATAGATGCAGACGGGGATAGTTGAATCATTCAACTTGATTCCCTCACGTACACAGTCCGGAGGTAGATGCTGTATAAAACCAGGAACAGCACATGGCTGGAGACACGACTGCAGACAGCAGAACGTAGCCAATTTACTAATGTTTAGTTTAAAACTATTTCTAAGAATATATTGATCAAAATATATACAAATCAAGCACTTTCAGTGAGCCATGTCTGTAGCGCAAACATGGCTTGTATTGTTGTCATTTCTATTCAAATGTATTGGTTGTAAAGACTGCATGCAGTCTAAAATATATACATCCATTATTATTTTTTAGTGTGCTTCACTTTGTCAGCCCTTTGGTTTTTCACTGCAGGATCACTGTTCCCTTGATAGTTTGGGTTGGCAGATTGCATTAATATACAAATTTACTTGGAACAGTTGATAGAGTCGAATCCAACCTTTGTGTTTTATAGATAATCCACCTGAACAAATAAGAAAAATGTATCACTACACTAACATTTCTTAATTTCCACATATGTTAATGTGTGTATAACATGAGGTTCCGTACTGAAGTGTCCTACATTTTTGCTTACTATTTCAAAACACCCAATTTATAGTGTTTTTGTTTATTTGTCTATTACTCATAGTTTGTGAATCATAGGGCTCAAAGGAATGGGAAAGCAAAAATCTGCACAGACCCCAGGACTGGGATTGGGGGAAACCCTGCTCTAGTAACTGAAAAATCCACTCTTGCTTGTTCTCTAATCCTCACCTCCTCCAGCCAATGCCCTCTTTAGTATTTTCTCAGTTTCTACACACTCATACAGCGTTTCCCGGTCCAGATCTCGACAGTACGTTTTCCGCCACTGGCGCAAGGTGTCCAAAGGTTTGTCCCCCTGCAGGAAAGTCCCACCAGCACATTCATGAGCACTCAGTGAACGTAAGCACACCCAACAAGTCTTTATTTGATAGGTTAAAAAATGCAGTGTAACCATATTAAATCACAGCAGAGTCATACTACTGTACCTAACATGCAGTCAAACGGAACAAGAATTATGAAAGGTCACTAACTGAATGTTTCTCTTAAAGGAACAGTAAGATGTGTATCTGTGTTAGACCTTGTTGTTGCGGGCATTGACTGAAGCGCCCCTCTGTACCAGCAGCTGTGCCACTTTGAGGTTCCCACAGTAGAGGGCATCATGCAGAGGTGTCACTCCCTCACACTGTGCACCTCCAGGGTCATTAATGTTAGCTCCTCTGTCCAACAGCAAACCTACAATCTCTGGAAAGAGACACACAGGGGCAAAGCAGGTCAACTATGCAGATCCAAAAGAGAACCACAAGGAGCAGGTATAAGGAACACTCCAAAACGTATTGCATCACATTTTGAACTACTGTAACTACAGTGAAAAAGAGAAAATTGAGTAGTGTGTGGCTCTACATGTCCAGATCTTTATTAAGCTGGTACCTAGATGGCCATGATTGCAAGCCTCATGGAGCGGAGTCCAGCCGCAGTTATCTCTGGGGTTGAGAGGATGACCCTGTTACAATAAGAGACAGAGAGTGGTCGTTTTACTCATGATCATTCTGAGACTAATCTGATGGACTTGTTTGATCGGCTCTGCTCACCTGCTGCACCAGGTACTGAACTTGCTTCAGGTTACCCTCGATACAGGCTCGATGGAGCACAGTCTCACCCTTTTCATTCCGCCGGTTCCACTGAGAGCAAGGAGAGAGAGAAAGGAAGGAGAGACAGAAATTACAAGGATAAGAAATTAATCTCTCAACCACTGGTCCACAAACCATCCTTTTATATTGTTTAAATTAAGAAATTGTTGCAAGCATAGGAAAGTCAGTACATTTTAATGGAATATAAAGGGAAAATGGAAAAAATGAAAACGACTGGATTTTAATTTAGACTTTATACAGATGATGTTTCTCGCTCACCCTTCCAGTTTTTCTTCTGCCAGTCACAATCTTATCGTAGCCCTCCAGGTCATCATCTGCCCAGAGTTCAAACCCATTCAGCAGGCACGAGCGAGGCATTGGCACGCTTTGTCATGTTTAAATGTAACTAAATAACTTTCAGTATATATTAGCCCAAACTCCTTGACATGGATTTGACTGTTTGTTTACTTACCAGAGTCTGAGAGCTGAATATCACTGTCTAAAGCTTCGCTGTCCTGCAGCTGCTCCTCCTCCTCCTCGTCTTCACTGTCCTCCGGCCCAAGGCCATCTGCCTCGTACAGCTCCTGCAGACGGGCCTCTGTGGCATCAATATCTGCCGAGCAGAGCCGCCTCTGCACCTGCAGCCATGCCTTCAGGACCCTCCTCTGCAAACCAAGGACACACAAGCAAAATAATTATTTTCACAAGAAAACATTTTTGGTGTTGTTTCAGTTATTTATCCTAAGTCATATTCTAATTACAGGACAAAGGTTTGGAAGCAACACCAACATTAATACTACATCAAACAAAACAGTTGTACCAACCATCCAATCAGAAAGTGGGTCACATAAACATTAAGTGTTTTTACTTTAATACAAATCAAAGGATAATACATTTATACCCAGAATGTTAAAGGATATTCAAGGGACAGATTTGGATTTTATATGGCAGGCAAAAAACAAACAAACACAAAAATAAAAACAAACTTTACCGTAATGGAGGCAAACCTGTGATATGTAGGGCTGGAGGATCTAAATTCAGTTTTGTAGTAGATGACTTCTACTTTTGTTCTATTTTTAATGCATTAAAATAACTTAAATGAACTGATTACATCTATACATCTGGTGTATGTTTTAGACTGGGAAAAATGGCTAGACTAACTTGTTATGAAATAGTGACTGACCTGTAGTTTGCTTTGAGCTGCTCTCTCAGCACAGAGCAAGGCAGCAGTGTAACTACCATTCACCTCCTCAATGCTTTTTCCCCACTCTTCCTGACAGCCTGCAATGTTCAACCACGTTTCACACTCCTAACAGACAGACAGACAAAATAAGCGATTAGAGCACTGAAGCTTCAACATAATCCTCCTGAAAAAACCTGTTTTGTATTTGTGCACCAAAAGTACTACAATGCAATGTCAAATGTGTGTAATACCTCTTTGGCATTGCCTTGTCTCAGTTCCAGTTCATGCCTATAGTGCTCTACAGCTTTGTGGTACTGCCGCAGGTCTGAATAAGTTGCTGCCAGGGAAACGTGGATGACAGCCAGCTCTCGTGGAGGCTTCCCTAAGGTCTCAGCACACAACAACTAAACACCCATACCCACACCCCCACACACACGTAAAAAAAAAAAAAGTGTACTCACGCAATGAGCAAAGTCAACAGTACACAAGTAAACACCGTAAATGATGTGAACCATGAACAGACTTTACTAAGTCTCTGGTTATGTTCTATGCAATAAGCTTTGTGTCTGATTGCACTAAAGACTGCTGTAGAAGCAGCGGACCCTTACTTGGGTGTTGTAAGCATCCAGAGCTTTGGTATAGCACAGCACTTTGCAGTAGAGGTCCCCCAGATGTTCTGCGATCCCCAAGGCCTCCTGAGAGACCTTACTAGTAATGGTTGACATAGCCTCCTCCAGCTCACAGCCATGAATTGCTGTGGAAAGAGGATCAACAGGCATTGGCAAGGCCAAAGAACATACAAATCTGTATCCACAAAGCATTTATCCACAAATGCTTCCATTTTTACCTGGAAAAAGTTTATACAAAAAAGTCAAATATATCCCACTCATTCTCTCACCATATTTCAAGTGCTTTTTCACTGCCTCCTTCTCTGCCTGCTGTTGGGACCCAAGAAGGAAGGCCTTCTTTAGAGAGCGCCGGGCGGCCTGGAAGTCTCCCAGATTCAGCAGAACCTACATAGATATCAAATACATTAGATTTTCTTAAAGAGCAAAGCCAGCCCAGCATTTCAACAAGCCTGAAAGTATTCCATGTTAAGGGCTACATAGAGGTGGCTGGTCCCAGCAAGGAAAAAAGAAATAGAAATTACACAATTTGTTCTGTATAAAAACCACCTTAGCTTGCTGAGCAGCAACAAGCAAGTTTTTGCTTAGGTTTGATGATTAAGTTGGTTGACCAACAGAACCAGCTTGACCAAGCTTTGATGGTTTGTCCAACTGAACTGTTGACCAGTTACAAACAATCTGAATCTGAAATCAGTTACCAACAACTACTGAATTTTTCAGGTTGCTGGTACCTTGCCAATCATGCAGAAACACTCGCTCTCTGCGAATTTGTCGCTCAATTTGCGTGCGCAATCTTTGCTTTTCTCAAAGCATCGGATGGCGAGAGAGTGATGCGCATTTCGGAAGTGGATGTTGCCCAAGTTGAAGTTGGCACGATAAAGATCCTCTGTAAGATTGCTCTTCCTAAGACAAAGATAAGACAAGATAAATCTTTATTAGTCCCACAAGTGAGAAATTTGCATGGTCACAGCAGAAAGTGGACAGTACAAGATAAGAGCAGCAAAAATGAAAAACAATAGATTAAAACTATACCAACAGTACAGTATAAAAAGTACACTATACAAACAATCTGGAAATATAAAGGAGGGCCAGAGTTAGGAACAAAGACAGTGTAGAGAACTGAGCATCCAGTGCAGATCGGCAGGGTCTTTGACTAGCAATATCTCACTCTGAAATGTAGATGCTCTGGCGGATGAAGTCACTGCAGCGCTGTGGCTCTTTCAAGCCATCACACACAAAGCCCAGGTTCAGCAGCAGACGTGCCCTCATTTCATTCCGCTCCCGCGCTGACACTGTCCCTGCAACACACAAACACATGCAGGACACATTAGCCCCAAAGAATGATTTTAAGGCATGAGAGGCTAGCTAAAATGCGATGAAATGAAACATGACTTTGCTTCACTCCAGACAAATTCAATCTTCTTACTATTGGTAACACCCACCAGACTACACTCTCCACTCAAAGTCTCTGGGTCAAATCTGACATATCTAGAATACAATACAGAAGAAGAACAAGACCTTCCAGACGTTCATCCACTATTGCCAAACTCTTTTTGAAAGCGTCCCCGGCCTGCTTCAGGCTGTCCTGTGACTGGTCAGAGTCATGGAGGAAGAGGTAAGTCCGGCCAATAGTGGCAAGAGCTCTTTGCTCCTCTACTGCGTCATTGACAGAGCGAGCCAAGTCCAGGTGCCGTCTCTGATGCTGGAACACAGACAGGTCCAACTACGTTGAAGTCGTCATGCAGAAATCATTCAAAGGTGAAAAGTGAGAGGTCTTCGCATACCTTGAGAGCAGTGGTGATGTTTCCCAGTTCTGCATAACATTCTCCAATCTTTCGATTGGCTACAGCACAACCAATCACATCGTGTAGAATCTCTGACAGTGCCAACTCTTGCCGATGCTCCTTGACGGCAGCCTCGTATTCGCCTAACACACAAATCAGTATCAGAAAACTTTATTGATCCTGGAATGTTATGACTGCAGAGACACAGAGACAAGAACAATATCAAATATATAGTTCAAAGATATCCAATAAAAAAAAACTAAAAAAAAAAAATCTATATGAAACACACTATGATATATACACAAATGCTCTGTATATATACTATAGATAAGTAACATATGGCACAGATGGGTTCGATTCCCAAGACTGCTAAGCACCTCTGAAATACCCTGAGCAAGTACCGTCCCCACACACTGCTATGGGTTTAATGCAGAGGAAGAATTTCGTGCTGTTCACACTGTGTGCTGTGGTTTGTTCACGTATGACAGAACCGTCACTTTCGCTTCACATGGTAAGACTATTGCACATTATGATAAAATAGTATCAGGCTGTTGCATAGATTACTGTGTGAATGTGTGACGGAGTTGTACAGTATGACAAGTGGAACAGAAACCGACGACAGACATACTGTGCTGAGAAACATAGCGAATGATCACTTATTTGTTTCTCTTACCTTGTTTAGCCAAAACCTCTCCGAGCTGATTGCACAGACTAGCCTCCTCCTTCAGATCACTGGAGCTCTGGGCTTTGCTTTTGGCTTTCTGCAGCTCTGTAAAAGCACGGCGAGAATTTTCCCACATTAAACACAAGAAAGAGACAGGAAATGTACATTTACAAAATTACTATTATGTGATGATTTAAAACACCCTTTACTTATCACTGTGCTGAAAAAAGTCAAATAACTCTAGTTAAATAGGTTAGACGAGTGAAAGTTAAATACGGACTCCAATCACTATTTCGTGATCACTTAAAACAGTCTTTATTTATCAATACTATAAAATGACATTGAATAACACGGGCTAAATAAGTTAGACAAGTGACATTTAAAGGCTAGCGGACGCTGCAAGTTTGTATGAACTTCACAATCGTCAGGAGGGCAAAGACATGTGCACGGATACAGACTGACAGAATTTGTCTTACGATACTGATCAGTGAGAGTAACATCTACTAAATTATAACTAAATTATTATTTACTCACGTCTGATCGCCTTGGCAGTGCTCATTGTCCCGGGTGGCGCAGAGCCTGCTAGCTAGCCGTCCAGCGGGACGGGTTAGTTAAAACAGACAAATCCGTGAAACACTAGCGAAAACACCAGATACCATGTTAAAGAGACACACTATAGTTCTTTCGCTGACATCAAATTTGCTTGCTGAGACAGCGATCCAACGTTTAAGAAGAAAAATGTTAACCAATATAAAATCCTCGTCCGTAGCTTGCTTACTAAACACCGCGCCAAGAGCTCTGCTGCACGCTGATTGGCCACTGCGAGTTAACAGCAAGCTCCGCCTACTGAGGGCTAATTTGAGAGGCCATGCTGGTAAGGTTGTCAGCTTGCAGCAATTACACTACATGAACAAAAGTATTGGGACGCCTAACCATTACACTTTAATGACAATGCATAACACCCCCCGACACACACACACACCTTTGCACTTATATCAGCTTCCACTCTTCTTGGAAAGCTTTCTGCAAGATTTTGGAGTGTTTCTGTGGGAAACTGTGCCCATTCATTCTGTAGAGCATTTATGAGGTCAGGTACTGATGCTGGACGAGGAGGCCTGCACTCCAGAGGTGTTGAATGGATTTGAGGTCAGGGCTTTTTGCGGGCCAGTCGAGTTCTTCCACACCGAACTCATCCAGCCATGTTGCTTTGTGCACTGGGGCACAATCATGCTGGAATAGAAAATGTTCTTCCACAGAAAAGGTGTCCACAAAGTTGGAAGCATGGCGTTGTCAAAAATGTCTTAGCATGCTGAAGCATTAAGATTGTCTAGGGGCATCGGGACCCTGAAAAACAGGTGTGTCACAATACTTCTTCTATACAGTGTATGTTGTTGTACATATTTATATTTGAAACCACCTTTATTAATTCTCGCTATAAAAAGTACTGCCACTAAGCTGCTGGGACAGTAGGGGGAATTGAGGTATGAAGCCCCTGCCTCCCTACCTAACCTTAAGAATTGTGTTTATTCATTTAAACAGTTAATTGTTTCCCTCCACTTGGGATAAGACCCCCCTCTGGTGTATCTTGCATCAGCTGCACCACTGGGCTTTTATGGAACATATTACTTATGTTTTGTCTAAGTTTTATTACTTAAAGTACAACACAAAAATGTTACATTTTGAACTGAAAATTATCTCAGTGAATTCATTTCAAAGATTCCATTTCTTTTTAAAAAGCTATAAAAGACAAATTACAGTGAATAGAAACATTTTCTTCAAAGTAAAGTGAAGTGCCCACTTATAGTCATGTGTAAACACAATAAAATAAAACTTCAAAATAAAACTCAAGGTCCTAACCATATATTTTCACCTCAGAACAAGTGATTAGTGTAAACATTGTAACAATCTGAAACAAAATCCAGACCTTACCTTTCAAAATTTTAATAAAGAATCTTAACAGCAAAGTCAGCAAACACATTCATACAAAACACTGCAACATGTACAAACCTCTTTAAATAGAGATTTCCCCTGAACACTGCCTTATTATTGCACTCATTTCTAGTTCACTTTATTCTTTAAGATCATGACATTTCAGGAATTTTAAATGGTGAGCTTATTTATACACCACAAAAGCAGTGATGAAGTGTTGTTTCTCTACCAGAAAACAGAAACAGGTCATTTTACTGATTCATATTAGTCATCAGAAAATATTTCTCACCCCATATGACAAAAACAAAAAAAACACCCATGTCTTTTGCAAAATTTGAAACAATTTTCTTTTGTATTTCTTCCATTAAAAAAAAGTAAGTGGATGAAAGTCTTGTGACTAAGACAACAAGGCACTGCTTATGAGTATTTCTATTCACATTTCCAGGTTTCAAAGAAAAAGATCCCACTCCAGAACGTTTGTCTCTCCTTTATGAGCGTTTCACCAAACTGCCTGGACTAGTCACGGTTGGTAGCACCTATCTGATTGGAGATTTACCCGGATGGTCCCGTTTCATGGTGTGTCTGCAGGTGGACTGAACTGATCCAGAAGTTGCAAATAGAGGGCAACACGCTGGATTAGGGGAGCGTCCTTTTCTGCTCGCAACAGCTGAGAGTACACCTGCTTATAGACCTTCACCTGCTCCTCTTCCTTACTGCTGCGCGCGCACACACACACACACACACACACACACACAATTTTATATTTTTCATATAATCAGTTAACATGGTGTCAGTTTACACTGGTAGGTATCCTGGTTTATTTTATTAGTCTGTCTACCTGCATTTCACCAGGTGGTATCCTAAACTCTTGAGCTTTAAGAAAGAACACTTGCATTTAGCCAATAAATCCAGCTAAACCACTTTGATTTTATAACAGCATTCCTGATGGCACACTTAACTGCAACTGTTTTGCTATAATAATCATACGTCCTTTGAGATCCTGTGATGAAAAGGGCACCATAAATAAAATGTATTATTATTATTATATGCCCCCAAAACATGAATGTAATACATTTCATCTTA
This sequence comes from Bryconaethiops microstoma, assembly GCA_037577275.1. Lineage (NCBI taxonomy): Eukaryota > Metazoa > Chordata > Actinopteri > Characiformes > Alestidae > Bryconaethiops > Bryconaethiops microstoma. The sequence goes on from JBBJLS010000001.1 coordinate 33,150,379, forward strand.
CCTGGATTTGCGTTTGCTGGTGGTGCTGATTTTAATAAGCTGCAACAACAGAAAGGAGAAACTGGGCTCAAAGACACCAATCAGTTTCATTACTTCCTCTGTGTTCAGCCCTGAGGAAGCAGGGCTATCAAAGGCCTCACTGGACGCATCACAATTGACTGTGTCCTCTTGTGTAACTGTCTGAACAGGCACACACATCCACACACAGAAAATTGCATTGAACATTAATAATGGTCACCTTCTAAAAGAGGATTATAAGGCCAATGTGGGGATGTGGTATGTATACCTCGCTCTGCTGTTGGTCCTGCAGCTCTTTGTGTATCAGTCTGAAGGCATGTCGAGTCTCAATCATGATCTCCAGAGCACCTGTCAGGGTTTTTAGTTTCACCGCACTACTGCTCTGTCCTGAAACACAAAAAACAATGATACATAACAATTTGCAAGCATTTTAAGTAACTTATTATTACCTACTTGTTGCTTATTAGGTATGTACATTTTTTGGCATGTAATACTAGAAAACGCCATAAAATGGTCTTTATAATATCTGTTAGGACCATTTATTTAAATTACCAGTAGGAATATAGAAAGGCAGACCAAAAGTCATACAAGTTATGGATACATGTAATTGTTGTGGGAGACTAACCGGCCATGGTGAACTCAGCAAAGGCCACTCTCTCCAGCAGTGTGCGGAGCAGCTCGCAGGGTGCATCACTCAGACTGAGGAAGAGACGCACTGCCTTAGAGTAATGCAGCTCTGCTAGAGACCTGTGCTGCTTCCGTAAACTTTCGTCACCCACCTGCACAGACAAAGACAGAGTTGAGAAAAATGTGTGAGACATGAGGGAGACAAAACAATTCAAGAGAGAGAGCCAATCTGTAAGAAAAGAAGTGACTATATCTACTTGGTTGCGGTAGCAGCTGTGGTACATGGAGGCCAGCCTGTGGTGGATGGTAGCAGCTCTGTACTGGTAGAGGGGCTGGCGAGCTGACTCTGTCTGGAGGTCACAATATCGCAGTGACTTCATCATGGCCTCCGTCACTTCCTTCTCAATCTGAACGAAAGGACACACAAATTTAAACATAAGTTTCAAAGAGTTTAGCTGTGTTGTTATAGCACATCTAGTGTACAATAAAGTGATATAGCCCATAAGGGTCACCTGCTCCTGGGCTTTGCGAGACAGTGGGGCATAATCCTGCAGTAGTGTAGCCAGGGTGAAGTATGTGGTGGAGAGTTCCCAATTAACCGAATCCCAGACTGCTGCGTGGCTCTCTCTGCTGCTTAGACACTTCATAGCCCTGTGATAGTAATCTACAGCCTACACACAGATTCAGGAAGATGTTTAACTGGACCAGGGGTGCAAATGTCTTTTTATCCTGTTTGATTATTTAGGACACAAAAGACTGGTTTTTATGAAGGACTAAGATCATTTTTTTATCTGAATAATTGTAAACATACGCTGAGTATGAGCAAGACTAGAAACCTACTTACAGAATAGTGAAATACAGACAGTACACTAAGCTTTTTTATTTTTACATAAAATAAATAGAACAAGAATTATATTTTGATCAAGAAATGAACACATACTGTAATAAAATTGACTAACATTCCAAAGTCTACACAGTTGAACGGTCACCTTCAGATCAATACAGAAAGATAACATTTTTCCACTGCAGCATGTTAATTGTTTTCAGTGGAACAGGGTGCAACACGTCTGACAACAAAACAACGATACACAATATCTTAAAAAAAAAACAAAACAGTATTTTAAAAAAAACAAAAAAACATGTCAGACACCTTGCAAATGCGTCTTTCATACTCCTCTCCATGTCTTAAAGCAGGGGTCTCAAACCTGTCCTGAAAGGGCAGCTGTGGGTGCAGGTTTTCGTTCCAACCAAGCAGGAGGCACACCAGATTCCACCTCTGTAATCAGTTGGTGTTGGTTTTCAGTTACTCAGGTGTGGCTTCTTTTTGGTTGAAACGAAAACCTGCACCCACAGCGGCCCTTTCTGGACAGGTTTGAGACCTTTGCTCTAGATGGTACATACTCTAGATGGTCATACTCTAGATGTTCATACTCTAGATGGCCTTCCTCTAGATG
>JBBJLS010000001.1:33160025-33186499 GCA_037577275.1 Bryconaethiops microstoma
TATCTCTAAATGTGAGAAAATTGTGCTAAATGGTGAAAAATTTACACCTCTAAAATTGTTAAGCTGATTTTACAAACGGCACCCCATAGAATGCTCACACTTTTTATCAATTTGTTTTTATACTTTGCTTTACTTTTGCTGGTGATTCTAATTTTTGTATGATAACACAGATCCCGTAGCAAAAGGTTTTAAATTCTTTATCTAGTTTATATCTGAAACAACATATACATGAACCATCTCATATGCATGAGCACACCCTAGATCTTACTGTAGCTCATGGTTTTAAGCTAATGTTACAACAGTTATAGATTTTCTAATATCAGATTTCTAATATGGTATTTTTAAATTTGAGTTTACCCCTCGAAAATAGATCTCTGAGAACTGTCACGATAAGGAGGCGCAGAATTCATTTAACTGCGGTTACAGAATTTCAGAACAAATTTGAGAGAACTGTGGGAAGCTGGTTGGTTTTTCTGTAAATTCTCTTGTGTGTGATTTCAATGCTACAGAAAGACATAGAGTGGCTCAATAAAGTTGCCGCTGAACAAGTTAGGGCATCTATATGAAGATGCACTGTACCATAGAAAACTGCAGATAGTATCAGAAAAAAGAAGCTTCAGGAAAGCGCAACGCAGGTGCTTTATCGAAGTACATCGAAATATTTAGAAAGAAAACATCTTCATATATCAGAGAGCCATACATAAATCACAACAGGCACACTTTCCAAAAATCACAGATGATAGACAATTCTAGAGTGTCGTTTCCAATTATTAAATGTCTATATAACCTGTGGTGGATTAGACATCTGCTGAGATATGTGGCATATTTGCACTGAATCTATGCTGCCATGTTTTGATGCATGTATCTTTGATAGCAATGCCTTTGTCTTTATAGATTCGTTTAATAAGATTAACATAGATAGTCTGGAGTAGTCATACAGTTAAAACCATCTTAATGTGTTACTGACCTTATTCTAATCCTACTATTTAAGCAAATTTTCTACTTTGTAAACACATCACTTTTAACAGGTATATTTTCAGATTATGTTAAATGTGCTATGCTTAAACCATTCCTTGCATAAAGCCCACCTTAGGTAATAATATTTATAGTCATTTTAGACCTCTCTTTTAGGAGTAACCTTTTAGAGAAGGTTGCCTATCAGCACATTATTTTATTTCTTTATAGTAATATGTGAAAAAATCTAGTCTGGGTTTAAAGCTCATCACTGCACTGAGACTGCATTATTAAAAGTAACAAATGATCTCAGGTTCAGTTCAAATCTTCCCATTCAAAATTCTCTATATACCCAGAGTAAAAAAGCAATATAGTGGGGGAGGCAGCATTTAGTCACAATGCACCAAAAGCTTCCAGTAGCAATTAGAGAAGCTGAATCACTTCCTTGTTAAAAACAGTCTTTTTACTCTAGCCTACTAGATAATTTTTAAAATTTACTTTAGTAGTGCCTTTAAATTGTACAACTTTTTTTTCCTAAATTGTACTACTTTTTCATTTATTTCAATATATTTTTTATTATTTTTTAGTTGTCCCACATTTTAAATGTATTACTGTTTAATTTCTTTCAGTTGTGCCACATGTGAACTTTTTCAGTTTTTTTTTTTAAATCAGGTGTTTTAATCTGTTTCTTGCCATTTTACATTATTTGCATTTCGTGCAGCTGCTCGGTGAGCCTCAAGGTGCACATGACCTCGGTTGCCAGTTCACTGGTTGTTCTTCCTTTGATCATTCCTTTAGGGGGTACTAACCACCACAAGACCAGCTATGTTGGAGATGCTCTCACCAAGTCGTTTGACCATCACAATTCGGCCCTCGAGATTCTTAGGCTTTACTATTTTCCTGGTTCTAACTTTGTAACATGATTTACTTCACCTGTCAGTGTTTTTTTAATGTTGTGGCTGGTATGTATGTGTTACTGTGTGTAGTGTTATATTTATCTATAGAGTGTAGTTCCCCCACCCCCTAGAAGCTAATGGTCAGTGTTGACTGTGCTTCCTGTATAGTGGGCCCAGATGCAAAGATGCCTCTTGCTCTGGTAGTTGCAAGCCATGGAAACAAATGTCTCAGAGGATTGCAATTCAAATACTAAGTCAAATAAAGCTCTTATCACAAGGAGTTAACTGATGTGGTGTGAAGTATAATACGGCGAGATAGTATGAGGGAGGAGATCCATTCTCACAGTGCTGATGATATTATTCCACGTAGCAGAAAATGAGTTGTGACATACTGTTTTACATCACGGACCATCTGTGCTCCCGATTGGTGGACAATGACATCATATGGAGTGATTCTCGTGCCTCGCAGCAGACTGGCAACTGCTGGCTGTGAAATGTGCACACACACACACACACACACTCTCACTCACATGCGTGCACGCACACACACAGACACAGTGAGATGATCTGTTCTCTGGTAAATCACACCGTATTAACAGATCTGGCAGCAAGCATATTGGGACTGCAGTGTTCTTACCCTTGAAAATAAATCAGCAAATTCCATTGTAGTGAGGTTGTCCATCTGCATCCAGGCACACGTGCATCAACAACTACACACACACTCTCTCACATCCACTCACACGCACAGTTGTTTTTATGCTTTGTCGAGACAAGGGTTCATACAGAAGTCCCTCATGTATGCAACTACATTTTCCTATTGGTGAAGAATCTTCATTCAGAATGCTGTGTAATCCAGGACCAATTTTAATCCCTGTCTGTGAAATCAACCTAATGTCTTTCTTCAATACATACTTGAATTGAAACGGTGTCCGAATTATATACTGAGCAACTTTATTAAGTGCACCTAAATTGGATCTACACTGACTGTCCATTTAAACAGCTCTGTTTATCATACAGGATGAACCTATAGTTTACTATTACAGACTGTAACCCATCTCTTTCTGTGCATCATTTCTAGACCCTTTTACCCCTGACGTCAACGGTCAGGATCCTCACATGACCACTATTGAGAAGGTATTGTTTGGGTGTTGGATCGATTTCAGCACTGCTGTGACACTGAACATGGTAATGGAATGTTATTGTGTGTGTGTGTGTGTGTGTGCTGTGCAGAGTGGATTTCACACAGTAGTGCTGGTGGAGTTTTAAACACTGCTATGCTGAGAATAGGCCTGTGGACAGAAACTGACCACAGATTGAAGACTAGAGGATAACAAACAAACTGTGCTGCATTAGATTAACCATCACCAATAACTTTACATCTGCAAGGCTGACCCACAGGTTAGACGTTTCCAACAAAGTGGACAGTAAGAGGATACGATGTAAAGCTCCAGCAGCACACACATGCTATTATCATGTCAATGACCCTCCAGTAACTACTGAGTAATTCACTACCCACTCAATGCCAGTTGCTCATTTGTAGTCCTTTGGGGGTCTTGACCACTGATGAACAGGCTAAAGGAGACTAACAAACGATACCGGGAAACAGAAGGACTACAGTCTGTAACTGTAAACTACAAAGTGCGCTCATACAGTTAAGTGGAGCTCATTAAATGGACAATAAGTGGAGATATAGCTCATCTGTGTAGGTACCAAAATATACGGAATTTTTCTAGACTTAATCCTAAACCTAACCCCAACCTCAGGAAGCAAGGAAAAATGTATGAAAGTTATATCCATTTTGCTGCTGCTGAATAGCTCTGTTTTCCAGGAAAGTCGGGATATTTTGGTTCTGAAAATTACGAAAAGAAACACACCCTACACCCTTCAGATATAGTCCATGTCTCATAGATCAGTAAAAAGCACATTGTCAGTGAGTGTGTGTCGTACTCTCAGTGAGCCTGGTTGAGTCAAAGTAGATTGGGGAGTGGAGACGTGCTGTCATGGATGTGAGAAAGAGCTGTAATCAAAGCCTGTGCTGACTCACCAGGGACCTAAACACTGAGGGAGCGTACCTCCACTGGTAATAATGGAGAAAGGCACTAGTGCTGGCACACTGTTACCTTCTGGACAGCTTGGCCAAACTGCTGTGCTCAGTGACTGTTCTCTGATCAGCCTTCTCTCACCCACATATGTCTTCTCCATTATGACCCGAGGCGGCAGCGATGACCCTGGATCAGCTGTCTCGACCTTCATGCCTGAGCACAGAAGAAGCATTGTTCAGCGCGGAAAGAATGCTCCAGAAAAAGCCACCCTCATCCCACTCTCAATTTAAAACACAGCCTCCAGAATAGAAATGAGAATTGGGTGATTAAAAATAGGCTGCAAGTCAAAAGCAGACACTCCTCAGATATCTTAGCAGCTCATTTCAACCTGACTGACCCCATGTGTGTGACTGTGTGTGCAAGTGAGGGAGGGAGAGTTTGAGCTCAGGCATAAATTATATTGGCAAAAGAACGGTTCTGCCAAAAAATGAATGTGGAATCTTCAACAGGAATGCTCATATTTAAACCAAAGACAATGAAGCCAATCATGTTGTCTGCACACTTTGTCCATTTTTTTTTTACAAACCTCACAGAAGCTGTGACTGTTGTTTGCTTTCATTAGATTTCTATTCTGTGGCATGCTCACACACACATACACACCCAGAGAGACACACAGATAAGAGTTTACATTTCCCTGAGTCACTGCTCAGTTTGTCAAGTACATAAACTAAGCACCCATAGCATTAAAACCTTTACAAAATCTCTTAAGGTGAAGTAGTTAGCAGCAGATACCTAAAGTCCTGTAAACTGTGAGGTGGGGCATAGATCGGACGAGCTTGTCCGGTACATCCCAACGATACTGAATAGGATTGAGATCTGTGGAATTTGGAACCCAGGACAACACTTTGAATTCTTTGTCATGTTCTTCAAACCACTGCCAAACAATTTTTTGCAGTTTTTGAGGCACATATTCTTGCTACAAGAGGCATCTGCCTTCAAGGCATTTTGTTGCCATAGAGGGGAGTACTTGGTGCGTAACAATGTTTAGGCAGGTGATACACGTCAAAGTAACAGCCATATAAATGGCACTTTTGAGAACTTTGAGATCCGATTGTTCACTTCCTACCCAAGGCTATGTGCTGTGTGTAAATCATGCAAAATGTAAGGTTAAATCGAATTCAAATATAAGCTTCAAATTGTACGCTCAGTCGCTCATTCATGCAGTCCACGTATTAAAAACCTGTGATGTACCAACTCCCCCCTCTTTTACAAACAAAAAAATGACAGAAAAAATTAAATAAAAAGAAAAGGGTTAAATATGGCCCTGTTTAAAACATCCTGGTGTTTTTGCATGGTTAAAGATTGGTAAAAAATGGATTACATGAATACATGAATGAAACCAAACACTCACGTGGAGCTGTGACAGGTCACCTTGTTGAAGACACTGATAGATGTGTTAGTAATTCATTTGCATATTGTCAGTGTTAGTGGTTTTATTGTTGTGGATGATCAGTGCATGCATTTCACTGGTTTGCCTGTGGGCAAATTTTCACTACAAGCCACTGTGTCTAAAAGCTGAGACACAGTTGATGTGTGGGGGGGTTACAGAGGCTGTCAGACTCTGATGCTGTGTTTGTGTATGTGCGTAAGTCTGTTATAAGCAGCCAATGACACTCAGCCCATTATGATTCAGCCCACGTGCTGAATGAACCAGTCGAGTATCTATTCAAACAGCAATTTCCCCACATTTAGCTTGCTGACTGGGAGATATCAAGTGAAGCAGGAACTATTTTGCCACTTTATTAACTGATGAATGCCTGACTCTTCACACTTTTTCAACATAAGTTTTCTTTTTTTAGTGATTGGCTACTGATGGTGTGTGACTTTGTGGTTTTCATGTTTGTCACTTTTCACCCTTCACATCTGTGACTACCATGAACACTAAGTTCACATCTGTGGCTACCATGAACACTAAGATTTGGTTGCTGGTATTACGTTTATAAAATAACTTATCTATATTTTACTAGACTTAAGTTATAGATTATGGGGAGAGCAAAACAAACAGCTTTCAAATCACCATCCAGCACTGCACTCTCTAATTTCTCCATTCATTGTGCACTAAAGCTTGGCACTACAGAGCGGCCTTTTCTCAAGCCTCTGCCCAAAAAAGGCCAAGCATTTCAATATCATATTGGAGACAATTGCTCCCAGTCGGATCTCTCCCCCTTAGCGTCCACAGCATTAGAGCAGAGAGCCAAGCTCTCCTCTCACTCCCTGTCTGCTGCAGCTGTTCCAACTGGACTCTTTGCGGAAGACTATTGGCATTGTACAGCAAATATAAATCAGCTCTTGTTCCATTTGTCGCATGCGCGTGTGCGCGCACACACACACAAACACACCAAGATAAAATGCTTGCAACACTGCAAATAATGACCGAAACAACAAGGACTTCAAATCTTCAGACTAAATGTACAGTGTGTACTGTAATGACTGGGGCCTTTATTTGCATGCAAAACAGAAAGGCTGCCAGGACGGTTCAGACACTTCAACAGATCTCAGATCTTTCATTGAGCTTGATTTCTATTTATTCGTTTGCAACAGTTCTGAACAATTATTGCAAAGTGGCAGGGCACTTTACCCTGCTGAAAGAGGCCACTGCCATTAGTAAATGCTGTGGTACATGATGGGGTGTACTTGCTCTGGAACCCAGTGGTGGTATGCTGAAGGTTGGATTCAAACCCATGACCTCTTGGTCCAGAGGCAAGTATCCTACCCACTAGGCCTCCACCACCACAACACACACCCAACTCGCCGTCCACATGGTGTAAAAGACAATGTGAGTTATCAGACTGCTCAGATCCTTACGCACACTTTCCTGCTTCCAGCATATCAACTTCAAGAACTGACTGTTCACTTGCTGCTTAATATGTCCCACACCTTGACAGGTTCAACTCAAACAAGAAAATGTTAGCGGATTCAATGTTGTGGCTGATCAGTGTATTGTATCCCAATCTAATACTCTGGCTGCAAGCTAGATATATTAGGTCTAAGCTAAGGCACTAGCCACAAGCTAACATTCCATTCACAAAACAAAGATAAATTTTGATATATACTGTATTGTTACTGACAGAAGAATGACAGTTCACCCACCTTCTCAGTTATAGCACTACAATGCTGCTTAGTACTTAAACACCACCAGCAGTGCATCCTTCCAAAACAACTGACCCTGTGTTGAGGGTAATATGAACCAATCAGATCCATTCGTTATATACAAACTGTTTGAATGGATAAAATGAACCAGTTAAAACTTCATAAAAGAAGCTAGCATTTGAAAATGCTTGGGTTCCAGGACACGTGTCAGGAATGGAATTAATTTTTTCTTGGACCACCAAAAACCAGGACGATCCCGGAAAGTCCTGGACAGATGGCAGCCCTTACGTCTGGTAATGACTATTCTCCTTTCCTTTCTATCCACGATTCAGTGTTGCTGTTTTTTGGAAAATATTCTGCCAACCAGTTATTTTTGGTCGTAGCTTTTGCAAATGATACAGACTTCATCTTCAGAGTCTGGAATTGTTCTCAGCCAGTTCAGACGTCCTAAATCAGTTTAAGCAGCACTAAGTAAGCAGACTCCATTGCTGCCTGCTGCAGAGGCTCAATGAACACAGATGGCTCCATTCAGGCTTCTGAACCACAACAGGAAGAGAGCTAACTATAAACCACTTCCTGTGTCAAATGAAGAGCAACGACATGTTGTGTTTATGAGCAGAGCAGGACAGTTACTGCTAAAATTCTGAAGCGAGATCATAAAACCAGAGCGCTACAGGGAACTGGGATGAAGGAGTCAGATTCCAACAGGGTGAGAATGATTTGATATACATTCTTTTACACAGCGCAAACACTCATACATGTCTGTGGACCTGGTGAGGTAAGACTCATTAAGATTTCAGAACAGAAATAATTAATCAACGCCAATCATGTATAACAGTTGATAATAGAAGGGTTATGTGCTGGTTAGTCAGCACATGTGTGGGAGTTAGGCCTGCCTCTTACACTGCAGCTGTGCAGATTTTGCTTAATCCACTGGGTGTGCCTAATCATATGCATGCACTTGCTTAACAGAGTGGAGGCGGAGAGACCAGTCAAATGGGGCAAATAACCGTGCCCACCCCTAAAACATTTCCATGAGCAGCAGAGTAGTTGTTGAGGTGTACACCACAATACATAAACTACTAGCAATACTCTTGAAAGTGATGATCTACTTTTAGTTCTCAAAAGAACCTTTTATTGCACAGTTCTTTAAAGATTGAATGTGAAGAACCCCCATGAAAATGAATGTTTAATGCAAAGTTTCTGTATCAGTTAAAGGGTTTTTCCTAGGACATTCAAGAGCCATTTAGGAACCTCTGTCTTTAAGATGTCAGGCCAGTTCGATGCAATAATTCTGTACTGTTGTTTAGGAGGACACGCACAGGGTCTTAGTTCAGTTCTCTCCACCTGCACTGCACCAGCAGGCCTTGTATAACTGACTTACTCAAATCAAGTGGTAGTGCTTTCGTCAGGAATGTTCCCTCGGCAACAGGTCAAGCAAACAGGGCTTCTAGTGAATGTGCTTTGTGCATGTCAAAAACGTTGGAATGGGTGGTTCATCCCTGCACCTATGGTTACGCCCTTTAACCAGAGTGACTAACCACACAAATCTGCATGCTCTAAGCCCTACCCATCGAGAACACTGGGCAGACTGAATACATCGCTTCAGGTAGAAGGTGGATTGTCTCTAGACAGTTGAGAAGATGATTACTTAACAGAGAGAGGGGAGGAAGCCTGTGGAGACATAGCTTAAAGCCTCTTACTACAATAGTAAAGAGCTGTTATTAAGGTTATATAGTGTCAGTGTCAAGCAGGTTCTAAAGCATTGAAATGAACTCTGTGAGGGAGAGAAGAGGGACAAGAACATTCAGAATCATAACTCCCCAGCTTCACTGGCTTAGAGAGTCACCAGAGGAAGAATCCTATTGGCTACACAGTTAATACATCACAATCTTTTCAATACTGCACAAACAATAACACCCCCCAGCTTTCCCATTCATTCTCTTTCCTCTGCCTATTTTTCCCCTCAGGAAACCCAGCATCAGAATTCCAGACATTCCCCCAGGAATTCTTCTCCATACCCAAATTCCTTCCAAGTGCAGTATGAGGGCCATACACAAATGTGTGTGTGTGTGTGTGTGTCTCAGAGAAGTCTGTTACTTTTGAAGAAATTTTTGCAGTAAGGTCCCAAGTTGATTTTACTATTCCTATTTAAATTGCTAAATGATTTTTATAAGCCTTTGCTGTATCTACACTTTACAGGGGCAGGTTCTCTTATTTTGGTTATACAAAGAACAATATAAGCTGGTGACCTTTGACCTTCTGCTCTTTTCCCCTTTCTCTCTCTCTCTCTCCCCTTCCACCACTCTCCCCTCCGTTTCCAGCGTCATCTGAGAACATCTGTAACTGAGGACGGCCAAGGTCAGAGTTAGGAATGCAAACATTACAGAACGCCCACTGCTACATTACAAACTCAGCCATTTCTGTGTGCTGGAGCCTACCAAGCAGAGGCAAAAAGCTGTGCCTCATAAAATGCTTTATAAGCTTTATAAGCATCCGTCTGTACCCTGCAACCAAACCTGTCCAACAGAAACCAACATGACGCAACCTAAAGCCAGACTCAGGCACGCTTTCCACACCTCTGACTGACAGAAGAGAGACAGTGCAGGTTATTTGATAGTTCCTTACAAGGGCAGAAATTCATCCAAGTACACAGACAGTTAATGAGAAGCAACTCAAGCCTATCATTCTGTTAAATTTCATTCAAATTTGTATGGCTATTGTAATACAGTAAGCTGTACCCCAGATTGCCTTGTTTTATGATCTCTCCAGGCTGTGCTGTCCTCTAAAAGGACTGCCCTTGAGAAAACCCTCCCTGAGCAAAAACTATGGAATCTAACTAATCCTGTGTTTGCCAAAAACACAGCGTGGCCAACTGGTCCCACAAGCTCCTTGGTGGCATCAAACCAGGCTTTGTGGGAGAGTAAACACCACCGTTGTTATGTTTAATCGGCTTTAATGGAAGGACTGAAGCGGCCCTCTGCCGTGACTCCACAGAGTCTGTCCCATGCCTTCCTCACACAGCTGCATGATCTGATTCATCCCTCCATTCTACTACGAACAAGTGTGGACTCATTCTTCCAGCTCATAGCATCATTTGTAGTGTAAAAACAACTATGCCCTACACTGTAACACGGATCAATTGCTGGGGAGACTCCCTGCCCAATGCCTGTCCTCAAGAAGTTTTTGGAACAGCCTGGTGTTTAGTTTGTTTATACTGTTAGTGGAAAAAATGAAGTTGGAGGAAAAAGGATTAAAATGCAGTCGTGCATGAACCGGTCAGGCCCTTCACTTAAGCTTGAGGTTAGAAAGAGAGGCCTCAAGCTCAAAGGACATCCATTTTGGACAAGCCACTTGCCCTACAACTTACTGCAATAAGTTGACAAATCATAGTCATAAGTAAGGGGGGGGGGACGCCTCTGTTTCGTAATATGATCGCAATACCCACAAAATGTTACCATGTCCTTACAACATAAGCAGTAGAAAAGTCTGTACAGAGAGCTTAAATCATGAACTCATCTTCAAGTGACCCCACCCCATCCACATGGATGTGTCTGACCTCAGTGGCCACTTCCTCCTCTAACCATAGCTCAAAGTTTCACTCAGACATTACACATTCTAACTGCTCACGATCTGGCATACCGTGACAGGACGAGCAGTGGAAAGGTTTTTATTATTTTGGGTACTTTTTCAATATTCTTAATACAGTGGGCATTAATGGCTATGAGGTGTACTTCTAAAAATCAGCTTCTTTTAAAAAGATCGTTGATGATACCAAAAAAAAAAAGAAAAAAAAAAGAGCTGCACTATGAATGTAGATTCCGTCATTACAGAGGAATCAAGCAGCAGCCCTATGAGGCTGAGGTGGAAGTGAAACTCTCAGATGTGTATGGAGCTGTTTGGAAACTCTTTGTCACACTTCCTCATCACAGAGCTTCACACACAATCTGTGGAAAAAAAAAAGTAGGTCTAGTAGTATTGCTACCGCTACCCACCCAGAAACCTTTTTTTTTTTTTTTTTTAACTAATCCTATTTTAAACAACTAGGTGCCATTCATGAGCAACCAGAAACCTTTTTCTGCTAAATGTACTCACAGAAATACATATTTTAGCACAACACATCAGAAGACCACCTGACAACAGGCACATTATTATTTAACTTCACTATATTTAGAGTTTGACTGATTCAGTTTCTAGCATAGTCTGGTGAATCTCTCACAAGGCCTTGCTGGGGACAATACTGACTGGTTATTGAGAACATTCAGTTCAGTTTTGTTCCTGCCATTCTCCCATAAATACAAATAGAGCTGCACTGCCATGATTGTTTCTAAATATATTCTTATTAAATAGTCTAACTAGCAAATTTGAACCACACTATTGATCCCCAAGTGGAATTTTGGGTTCATCTCAATTTTTACAGTCATGTTTAGTTATTTGAAAAAAAAATCCACATTGCTATTATCATAATCAGGGAGGTGCATTTGTCCGTTTTGACAACAGATGATGAGAGGCTAATAGGAGACGGACGAGAAGTACAGCGTACTATAAGTTGAGGTTTGTTTGAACTGAAGGTCAGTACCACCATGAGCTAGTGTTGCAAAACTAACTGATAGCTCTGAAGGTTATGAGACCAACAGCAAAAGGCAGTCACTCAGAACAGTGACTGCAGAATTACTTTATATTACAGTCTACCACGCCCAAAAGCAAGTTACCAACTTTATACGCAAATCAGTTGTTCAGAGTCGCATGGCAGCCAGACTGATGTGACTACTCCCTTATCTAGTGTGAAGAGGAAGAGGCAGCTGACGAGTTCAACATCCGTTCAAGATGGTGGACACCGCAACAAGTGAGCAGAGCACTTGTCATTAACAGCCGTGTCAGCAGTACAAACATTTGTGCCACGCACCGACGGCCTCCCATCAGCTTTCTCTGTGTGAAGCAGTTTAGCAGCTGTGGAGCCATTGGAGAGAGGAGCATCCTGTTTTCAAAAAGGACTAAAGTGGGGGAATGCTTAGTTAGGCAAAAATAGGACCACAGCATATGTAGCTGAGTCTGCCTGTTACATTTATTGGCCTATTTCTATATGCACTAAAAGATAAAAGCAATGGGGACATGTGTGTGAAAACCCCCTACTCAAAGAAAAAAAAAAAATCAATAACTCTTGCAAATCTAAAGTCCATATATTTTTTTACCGAAAGTTCTTTGTCAGCAGAACTGGTTGACCAATTTAGTCAAATATTAAACTAAGCTTGCATTCTTTACATTCTCACCCCTTACGAATTCCAAAGTACTTAGCAGTGTTCCAGTCTGTAAAACGCTGTGCAAATATAGCCTGATAAAAACAATCAACAGTTCATATAGTCTGAAAAGCTCTGATTTCACAAGGGTTGGCCAAACGAAGACTCAAACTAAGAACATACCATGTGGGCTTGAACACGTTGGTAGAAATGCAGACAACTAACGAGAATTTGCTCAGACTTCTTTTTTCCCTTACTCATTTTGGTTTGGCAGTTTTACTGACTGTGGAAACCCCCTGCAGCAACAGTGTTAAGATACTACTTTCTTTTGTGCTATGTAGGGGATTAAGGACATCTTACAAATGCACTGAAACAAGAGTGAAATAAAACCTTTAAAATGACTAAGTTTAATTGGAGGTTACAATTACAATTTGTTTCTGTACATGTTTTTTGAAATGAGAAAAGCAATGAGAGAAAATGAGTCTTACGAAAGGTTTCTCTCCATTTCAATGGCAAGTTGTGTTTGCTCTGATGCAAGAACTACACTGGAAATGCAAGAATGTAACAATGCCACAGTTTGGAGACATAAAACTGCAAGTGACACACAGTCTGGTGCTTTAAAGCCTAAACTGTAGAAAAAGGACTTCATGGATTACAAAAAGCATTCAGTTGCTTTGAGTTTTTCAACAGCCTCTGAAAACATAATTCTTCCATTGGTTTTGGGCTACACGGTGAAAACCAAGAAAAACCCATTATTCAATCCGAAAGCTTTTGACAGCATGACATATGAATGTATGAGAATCTAGGCAAGTAATCCGTCAAGAATCAGCATCAAAGACCTGTTGCATATAATGTTCCCATGGGCTCATTTACAGTTTTATCTTGTGATGTCAGGGTCATGACAATGGTACACTTTAAGCCATCAAGCTATGCTCGCTACAACTTTCTCAGTAAATCTGTCCTTTACTACAGATGTTAGAACAGTTCTAAAACATCTCTGTATATTTAAAAAAAAAAAAAATCTTGTTACATCGTAATGATGAATTATTTGCAGGAGACAGACTCTCAGATATCCCCCCCGCCCACACAGACTCCAAAAACACAGACAACTGACAAGAGATGTCGGGAAGAACAAGCTTTAACCAAAAAAAAAAAAAAAAAAAAAAAAAAAAAATTTCAGAAATCAGAGATACAAAAACCTATATCATTCAGAAGAAAATAGAGAATCTGCATTTAGATTAAATTCAGGAATGCTCTACCATGTCAAGCAACAGTCAATTAAGTAAGGTGACATACGTGCCACAAAACAAAAAACTAAATGCAAGCAAAACCCATTCTTGTTCAAAGAGATAAATTAGTAGTTATAAGGGTCTTTTCAACAATCAAAAATAAATGAAAATATAATTCAAAGTTTTGAGCGCATTTATCAGAGAGATAATGTGTTATTTTTTCCACCAGGTTTATTTTCTTTCTAACTACAACAGTCAATGCCAATCAGTCGGTCATTAAGACTTGTAATTTGAGGTTAACCATGTCAAGCCCTCGTACAGTCCATCACCTGTGGTAGCACATGAAGGCTGCACATACCAATTCCTATCTCTGATACGTGTCAGTCCCAGCTTCTCTTGAATTTCGTGTGGTTTCATGGCATCAGGTAGATCTTGCTTATTTGCAAAAATCAGAATGATGGCGTCCCGCATCTCTCGGTCATTGATGATCCGGTGCAGTTCTTGCCTTGCCTCGTCAATACGATCCCGGTCTGCACAATCCACGACAAAAATTAACCCCTGTGTGCCTGTATAGTAATGCCTCCACAGGGGACGAATCTTGTCCTGTCCACCAACATCCCACACGTTGAACTTGACATTTTTATAAGTGACAGTCTCCACGTTGAAGCCCACTGTCGGTATAGTAGTCACTGACTGTCCCAGTTTCAGTTTGTAGAGAATGGTGGTCTTTCCAGCCGCATCGAGCCCGAGCATCAATATTCTCATCTCTTTGTTGCCAAATATTTTTGACAGCATCTTCCCCATCTTGTAAATTGTTCATAAATATGTCCTTCACCCGTCCAAAATACTATATACTTCACACTTGAAGGTTTTCAACTGTTATTGTGGCTTTTTTGCCCCCAGAAGTTTGTGAATAGGTTGATTAGTCAGTCAACATGAACTATGAAACTCCAAGAGGAGCAGAGTTCCCTGCAACTCATCCAACACATATAACTTCGCCTTTAGGAAGGTCAGACAGAGACTAACGGGATGGGGTGTAGCTCTGGTGTCAAATGGATGTAAACCTGTCGCTTGGGGAGTAATGTACACAGTCAGCAGCAGTAGCAGCAGCTTGTAAATGTTCTCTGAGGGTGAAGTGGATGCAGTAAAAGCCTTGAGCACCGTGCAGTCCAAATTGAGAAGGTAGAGGAATTCAGCAGCAGCTGCAGTGCACAACAATCCTCACGCTTCAAGGTTATGAAAGGAGTTAAAAGAGACCTTTTCAGAGGTTAGTGAAGTGAGCTCCACCGTGCTGTCAGTTGCTTGAGGAAGGCCTGCGGTCCCTCACACTTCCTCTTGGTTCTTCCTCGTCCTTCTCCTTTCCCCCCTGACAGCGCAGTTGGGGGTTGAAACTCAAAGGCCCACGGGTTGAAGACTCAACCTTTTCTCGGCCGCAATAGCAGTCACGCAGGCCGCCTAAAGCGTCGATGTTGAGAGACAAGAGGTCTTCACGGTTCCCTTGAGAGACAGGAGATCTTCAGAGCACACCTCAGCAGGCCGGCTCCGTGTTAGCCGGCGGCTAAAGCTAGCCGAGCAGCCCGGGCTCGTCCACAAACAACACAAAAAAGTAAACAGGAGTTCGACCAGACCAGCCGAGCACACTCTTAGTCGCCAGTTTATAGGCAGTAAAGCATGTCTACGGTTACCTCTGGAGGCCCACCATTCTAGCGCAGCCCGCCGCCCCGCCGACTCTCTCCGAGCTCAGAATGAAACAGCGGAAAAGGTGTGGACCCGAATCATCCGCCACTTCCGCTCCCGCACCGCCCTCCGCACCGCCCTCCGCACCTGCCTTCACCGGGACAACAGTGACACCTGCCGGCTCTTCTCATACACTACATGAACAAAAATATTGGGACACTCCTGTTTTCCATTTTCCAGGCTTTGGGATACCCCGTCTTACTTCCAGCGAAGGTTAATTCATCTTAGTGCTTCAGCATACCAAGACATTTTGGACAACGCCAGTAGAGTCTGTACAGCTCACACACAGTGATCCACCTGGCCTGCTGCTCTCTTACACTACATGGACTAAAGTATTTGGACACACCTGTTTTTTCATAGGCCCCCCTGAGTTTTTTCTGTAGATTTTTATTTAGATTTATTCAGACTTTGTATTTTGTATTGTTCCTGTCTCTGTTTCTCTGTGTGTCTTTGCAGTCATAACATCAGCAGTTTCCTTTCATATCAATAAAATTAATAAAAACTGATTCCCATTCTGCTCTTGATGCTTCAGCATACCAAGACATTTTGGATAACGTCATGCTTCCAATTTTGTGGACACAGTTTAGGGAAGGCCCCGTATCGATTCCAGCATGACTGTGTTCCAGTGCACAAAGCAGTTTCTTTAAAGACGTGGTTCCCCTCATCTGAGGAGTCTTTAAAACTCCTGCAGCACTACTGTAGGCTGTTTACACCAGATGTAGCAAGTTACATTTTTCACTTTGGACAGAATGTCCTGTATATTTTTTTGACATATGCTCTATATGAACACTCACAGTTTGGGGGAGGGCCTTTTCCATTTCAGTATGACCCTAGTGCACAAAGCAAGGTCTATAAAGACAAGGTTGGATGAGTTTGTGTGGAAGAACTTGACTGGCCCGCACAGAGCCCCGACCTCAACCCCATCCAACACCTTTGAGATGAACTGGGCCTGATGCTCCAAAGAATGATTAGGCAGAAAATTCTCACAGAAACTCCAAAATCTTGCAGAAAGCCTTCCAAGGAGAGTGGAAGCTATTATAACTGCAAAGTGGGGACCAACTCTTCATATTAAAGTCTATGTATTTGAATGCAACGTCAATAAAGTCCCTGTCAGTGTAATAATAAGGTGTCATAATACTTTTGTCCATATAGTGTAGACCAGAGGATGCCCCTCTGTGCTTTTAGAAAATGCTGGAGACAAATGTTACAGGCTTCACCCAGCAAAGGAGGATTTATTTTAGGAAAACTGACTGGCTTTTCCTCATCCTAATCCCCCTCTGTATAACAAAATACCCCACCCTCCTGAAAAATGGCTCAGTACTTATAATGATAGGAAAGTATTTAAAAACAAACAAACAAATAAACAAGCAAGCAAACAAACAAACAAACTCAAAATGGATAGTTTTATTGGCCAGACCACTGGCGTATAAGTGAGATGGCTAATGCGGCACCAGGATTTTATGGGGCATTACCAGAGAGTACTCTGCTGGATTATTGAAAGACAACCAAAGTCCGAAAGACTTGGAGCCATAGCTACACTCTAAATACCCTGGAAACCCCTGTAGTTCCAAGGGAGACTGTGCTTGGCTATTACTGTTAACCACAACCACAACAACAACAAGAACAAGAACAACAACAACAATAATAATAATAATAATAATAATAATAATAATAATAATAATAATAGTCAGCTCTACAGAGTTGTTGACATATTTCCAACACTGAATGATTGACCCAGTACTGTGTATTTTTAGGTATCACTCCTGATGTTTCTAGTTTATATGTAAATAGTGACAACAGATATTCACACTGTGCTTTTGAAGTAAGCATATTCATTTCAAAACAGTATTATTCATGTTAAGGATACAGATGCTTCATCTGAATTGATAACATTGTCCGGGAGCTTTCAAATGCCAAGCACAAGAAATACCCAGGCTACATGAAAAACAATGAAAGTTCAGTCAAATTTCTTATGGAAAACAAGGAAATGTTATGATGATAAAATAAGCCATAATCATTTTTTCCCTGTGTATATGTGTGTCATATCATTTAATTTTCCAGAAAACTGTAGGCTGTAAAAGCCGTATTTCCTGGACCTCTTTGGACTTCCCGCTCCAGAGAACCTTTGATGAGATAACAGATGATTCTGAAATTTCATGAAAGGCTGTAGAGCTTGCATTCTTGCTGCATTCCTCTGTTTGATATCAGCAAACGTCAGAGATTCCCATGTGGTTCTGCCCTCAGCTTCTAGACTCCATGGTTTGTCTGCTGTCTGCTCCTCACAAAGGCCTTTCATTAGCGGGTCCTGTGGCTCATCTTTCACTCCGTATGCCTTTTCCAAAGAGGCCACTTGGTTGATCCTGGGGCTACTAATTTCTCCGCTGGAACTGGGAGTGCCTTTGAGGGCAGGAAGGATGGGTGTGTAGGTGGCTTTGGTCCTCATGCCTTGTGAAGAACAGTGAAAACGTCCCAGTGAGAGCTTGCTCCGTGATCTTAGAAACTGTCTATGTTGCTGTTCAAGTTCTCTTCGGTTATACCTGTATTCCAACTCAAGGCTTCGTATAAGCCCTCTGTGCTGCTGGACTTGATATCGATGAAGCCCACCATTACTCAAAGCATTATGTCCCTGCATTTTCATCCTAAAACTGTTAAAGCAATGACCACATTATAGAGATTAGACTTCTGTACAAAACACACTCAATGTTATATTATAGCTCAACAGGATCCAACCAAATGTTATAATAAAGAACATTCATCTGTGTCTCAAACCTACCTCTCAGCAGTTCAGCACAGGATCATTAAAATATTCAGTAATAAATAGAAACCATATCGCAGTCTGTCCTATTTGATGTTCCAGTATGTGCAAGAGAGCTCTGCTCTATGTTGTGTGTCCTCCTACAAGGGGGAAACAGTTCAGTAACTAAACACCATATGGTTGTAATGTGATAGCCTTATTATCATTATTCAAAACTGTCTGGATTTCTAGTTTTTTAGTGCTTTAGTGTGGTTACTGTTGGCCTACTAATTCAACATGATTATGAAGCCTTTGCCTGATTTATTCACATTGGAAATATGTTCAAAGCACTAAAAGTAACGAGACAGCACTGAGATGGTATTGTGATTCAGCAAGGTGTCTGTGCGGGGGTCCGTCTACTGTACACATTGGTTACTGCTATTGACTCACGAGAAAAGGACAATGACAGACTCTTCGAGTTTAAATATTTAAGTCTGAGATCAGATGACAAGACATTCTGTTTAGGAGGGAGTATTTGTGGACAGCCTCATCAAAATTTCACACACTAGATCCTATTCACTCTCACATGTTAATCTGCTTTTAATTATGTACAAGTGACCAGCTTGGACTGTTATTCAGTGACACTGATTCAAGTAAAGACTAAAATTAGCCTCATCCAGGTAAGAACATTATCTGAATTTAAACATTTAAGCAATTAGATTCATTTAAGCAACTATTTCAGGACGACAGAATATTCTCAAGGAATCTTCAGGTGTCGTGTTTAGAAAATTTCATTGTAAACACCTATTTAAAGACTTTTGCATGTTCTGTGACAAGAAAGATCTTCTAAACAGACATAGGAAGAAACACATATGAAAAGAAATAGCTGCATAGTGCTAAAATAGCTGGTAATAGTATTAGTGGGCTTGAGTGAAAGTTAAAAATCATGAAAAGATATATTTTTATTCCCCCCACCCATTAACTTTAAATGATCAGGCAGATGCAAAGAAATATATGTATCTTTAGCAACAGCATACCTTTAATAATACCAACGGCTATGGAGGTGTTCTCAGTATGCAAGGCTCACGGATGCGTCTGTTGGATATGCTGGAAAAATGTGTCCGATCCCAGGAGACCGCACCTCTCAACTCACAGGACTTAATGGATCTGCTTCCAAACTCTTGGTACCAGAAACCACAGCACACTTTCAGGGAGTACATCTAGAATATGTTCACATTTAGATGTTAAGACACACTGGAAAAACTGTTGTAAATTATAATTTAATCACACTGTTCCCCGTATTTACTGGATCACAGTTTGCTTCATTATTCTTCTATTTATATGCTTCATGAAATATTCACTCATCAGTTAAACATGGTTCTTTGTCAAAAGACATTTTTTTCTCTCGCCATCTCTTTAAGTCCGCTGGTGTTGCCAAAATCCCTCATGCCGGACTGTTCTCACCTTTTGGCAAATACCGACATTAGAAATACACACTCATGACTTCTCTCAGGCTTCTCAAATGCAAATGCAAAAAAATAGTTTTAATCTGGATGTTATAGATGGAATCTTACAACATCTCCTGTACTCATGAAAAAAACTTTTCAGTTCTTTGAGGGATGAGAGAGGTGGAACTCTAATGAATTGTTCAGTTTCCTCTCAGAATATCGCATAAAGGTTTATGTCTGGTGAATGAGCAGGTCATGATAAGCATATGATATCATTTTAGTAATTGTAAAACTCCTCTTGAATATGTTCAGCAGTGAGTTTAAAAGTGCTCTGGTCTGGTAATGTGAGACCATCATGAGGTAAGTGTTTGCATTCCAAGGTGCATGTGAGTCTATAAAAAGGCCTTGTAGTTCTTAGCCTTTATGTGACCTTGAAGAACCACCCTGTTAAACGGCTGAAAACACAGCTTGTAATTTGTCAGTTCATCACTCGAGGGGAACAGCAGCAAATAGAAATGCAGAGAATACCCCAAAAATGTACATAAGATAAGATAAACCTTTATTAGTCCCACAAGTGGGAAATTCTTATGTTGAAATGCTAAGGCATTGAATACACAACAAACTTTTTCCTCAAAAAGTTTCCCTCAAATGCAGAAAACATTTTTATTCAATAAATTGAAAGAAGCAACTAAAGCAATGTTGTAGCCCTTACTTGACCTGAGGAGCCAGTCAGGTCCAGTCATTAAACTTACTGGCAAAGGATGGAACCTGGCAGATCATGATGAAAACTATGGTTCCCAATTTAATAATTAAGATACACTCAGAAGTGTCAGAAGCTTTTTTTTATGTTTGTGTGAATGTGTTTTGGGGAGGTGGGGGTGGATGCTGGGTTGGTGGTATGGCGTGTGCTACACTCTGCTCCTCATACGACAAAACAAATGATTTTTAAAAGTGGGGGGACACGTCCCTACTAATATAATGGTTCCGGTGCCCATGGATGCACTACATTCTCCTGTTCCACAAAAGACCATGGACTGGCCTTCTGCTCATAAGAAATCTGAAGGCACATGCACTGGTGACACTTAACCATACAACTAATGAACTAATTTAACACTGCAACCAAGTGCACTGCATTTAGATAGGTAGGATATTGCATTTAGAAAGCATTTGGACATCAAGGTGTTGATTAACACACAACAGTCAAATTTTCCATTTATTTCAAATGCTAAAAAATAAATAAATAAAGTAAAGTAAAATAAAAAAATGTTGCCTTTGAGAGTATATGTCCAACAATGGATTTGCAACTTATGGAACTAACTATCTAAGACTAACATCATAGTTTCAGTATAATCTCTGAATGTAAAACGAATGACTCTGAAACCTTATTTAACTTCAGACTACACATTTAGCGTTGGTCACATGCTTGTCCCCCGCTCCCTTGGCATTTTCCATTGTACTGGCATACCTTGTCCTTGGGTTATTGAAAAATGTATTGTTTCCCTTTTTCATTTTCATTGAGCCAGACACCTACTCAAGGAGCCCTTTGACTAAAATTATGCCATGATCATACGAGTGACTCGGAAGACTGACAGAGCAACCAACTGCCATTTATTTTTATGAAAGCTGGAGAGACACGTGAGCATGATCTGCTGGGAGTCTATTTTATGCAAATACTGCGGACCAACTCCATGTTAAAGTCTGTGTATTTGAATGCAATGTCTTTAAAGTCCCTGTTGGTGTAAGGGTCAGGCATACACAATACTTTTGTCCATATAGTGTAGCCAGCAACCACGGGACAGGAACACCCTCCTAGACAATCACGTAGTTTTCTGTAGATTTCTTTAATCACAGACCTAGATTTGAAGGGTATCCTAAACCACACGTTTAATTAAAGAAAACCTAAGGGGTAACTTTAGGTCTTACTGAACTAGTTGTATAACTGTCACGTAAGGGTTTCATTGCCCAATGTAACTTTATATATATTGGCCAATACCCAAATATTTCAGGTATCTTTGTAGGTATCCATTCACTTCTTGAACATGACTCTTTTAAGACCACACCAAGTACCTGTAATGAGTGCTGTGAGTTATGGTTATGGTTAACAAGTCATCCGGTATGGTGAAATTAAGATTTTATGGATTTATGGATTTTCAAGTGGGCTGTATAATATACGGAAGGAAGTTCTGGTCATTTTTATCCTATTAACCATAGCTCTATTTGGTCAAATAGGGCCAGGTTCGTGCACTGTTTGGTGACTTTCCAAACAAATGTAATTCAGCCCAACAGTTACTAGCCAGGTTCAGCAGTCAAGTCAAGCAGATTTGTTGTCATTTTAACCATAAACACAGAACCAACGCAAGAACAGAATCAGAACAACAACACAAGTGCAGACAGGACAGAAGAGGGGCCAAGAAAAACCACCAGTAGGCGTGTTGGAGGAGGAAAATCAGCAGTCCAGCCCTCATGTACACACCCTTGATCTGAATGGTTGAATAAAATAGCTGTCCCTCTACTGATTAGACGAGGACGAGAGAAGGAGACACCTCCAACTGTGGTGAATCGTGCTGTCCCTTTAAGACCCCGAAATAAGCTGCAGATATGGCGGAGAGCGCAACACCAACTCCGGCTCTCTCATCTTCAGCCGACAACATGACCTCCTTGGCGAGGGCACTATCTCACTCAAAGTTGAGTCAGATCGATCAGTCGGAGGTGTTTCAGTCGCAGACGTCCCTCTCCAGGATGGGACAAGGTCGGAGGCGAGCCGTATCGAGCAGTCAGAGTGTTGACTCTCTGGAGGTGAGCCCCAGCTCGGAGGCTCGGGTTCTGGTCATCAATACTGGCGGCACCATCGGGATGATGTATCACAATAATGGTAAGATCCTCACCTGACTGATCAGGCCTGTCTGTGGGTGGCATCATGGTTTTGTCTGTGACTCTAACCACCTAAAACCAGACTGCAGGGCAGGATTCAGCTAGCTGAAGGCGACGTAGCCCTGGCTAGCTGAATGAACATGTGGCACTGATGATGACACCAGTATCGACAGTTTCCTTCCCGTTTTCGTTCTGAAAACATTACGAGAAACGCCTTGTTTTTGTATTATTAACCCACATACTGCATAACTTGCTCTAAACCCCATCAGAAACACGTGGTTGTCTTTATCCATCAAAATGTTAGATAAGCAGTGAAGAGGAAGGTATCCTCAAGTAAGAGTAGCATGAAGTTGCAACTGTGCACAGGAGAATCAGATAAAAGTAGCAAAAAAGAAACATCTAGACAGGAGAATCGGGTCCAAATGAACAACCAAACCTGTCCTTTATATATGAACGTTTAATACGAGGCGATATTTAGTGTCAATTTTAGGCAGTGTGTAAGCTGTAGCTTATACATTCAGCCTGAGCTTATTATATAACTACAAGTGGTTATATAATTTCATTCCAGCTCCGGAAGGGACACACTGCTAATATCTCCTGCCTCATCATATAGGGAGTTGCCCCTGCGATCAGAAGGTTGTGGATTTGAATCCCAGGAGTATTAGTGGCACCACTGAGGTAACCTTGAGCAAGGTACCGTCGCCACACACTGCTCCCTGGGTGCTGTGTTCCTGGCTGTCCACTGCTTCACTTGGTGAATGGCTTAAATGCAGAGAACGAATTTCACACTGTGCACACTGTGTGCTGTGATGTGTTCATGTATGACAAATGGACACTTTATGCTATATGATGTGTTTTGGACAAATGATGACTGTTCAGGATATATTACATCAATGATACATTACATGAATAACAAATAGTTATTCAGTTTGTAAAACATTTGACCTTCTACAGTTCAGATTATTATAGTTATTTTTAAATAAGCATCATCTCTCCCACAAGACTTATTCAAAGTTATACTGCAGTAATGAAGGGGGCGTCTTCTTCAAATTGGCACCTATAGTTAGTACTGTATTTCTGCAGAATTCAGGGTGGCTTCATCTTCGTGCCTGAATTCCTGAGACAACATTTCACATGAATGTCATTTCCATTCCTTGACCAAAGGTAATGTTTGTAAGTCCTAAGGTTGTGTTTGTCAGCTAACTCTGCTACCACAACATTATGTTTGCCAGCCTCTTCACATGGCAGCCCATATTTAGACTGTACAGTGACTGTTCAAGTTACACTCACACACGTGCTCCGAACTGTGGCCGCAAGGTCCACATCAGCTATGCGTAAAACCATCTGTTACTGATTTGCAGGGCAGTTTGTGACCATGACTTTTTAATTCGGTCATTCATGAAGGTCATTGCATTCTTTTAAAGGCACATTTATGGTGCACGTTACTGTATGGGGTGAAATATGTGAGTTTGTTTTGAGTACAGCAGATAAAAGCACAGGTACTGTAGTGCATTAGGGAAATGCCATTTAACAAGCCAAACACAAGGAAGTGGTGTATTGCATAGGTAGTTTAATAATGTCATTGGGTATTTGGCTTCTGTTCTTCACCACAGTGCTGAGTCCGGAGCCTAACGCCCTGGTTAAAGCTCTCCGCAAACTCCCCATTCTGCACGATGAACAGTACGCCCAGCAGACCAGGCTGTACGAGTACTATGAGCACCCGGAGAACTCACTAGTGCTGCCGTGAGTAGACACCTAAACATACACATATATGCATTCACACACTTAGTGTCTTCGTGTGTTTTGCTTAGTTTTGTTCAGATACAAGCTTGTTAATTTAAACATTAAGTTACAGAATGCTCCACCTGAAAAAAATGTGATGGAATATATTTAAGAAATCTTAGAGAACTAAAAATTAAGCAAAATACCAGTTTATGGAATGTCATTTTAATTAATCCTGAGGTAATTGATCCTGAAGTAACACTATAATGACAGTATTATCATAGTATAAGATGAGAGTGTGACAGTGATTTAATGTTTAGATGAGCTTTTACTCAGTGTGACATTTCTAATGAGAAATTTTTGGATAAATGTGTTCTAATCTTTGAGTCCAACAGAGGGAGCTGTTTTCTCAGGTTTGTGTATCTCATCTGTCATCCTCCTCAAACTCACTCCTCCAGTAACTCATTCTAAATCTGTATGTATTACTTTGACAGGATGCCAACTCACCATGCTGACGAGCTTTCTCAAGGGTCCTGTAGTACTGGTAGCAGAATGTTTGCCCTTGCGGGTTGGCTGTGCACGCGTGTGTGTATGTGTGTGTACGCGCTCTTGTATTTGTATATGTGTAGAAACGTTTGCTTGGTCTCAGTCTCTGGAGATTGTGAACCCGTCACTGCAGTGGATAAAGGATTTGGCTGCAGTGATACTGTTTACCAAAATGCTCAGTATGACGTGGACTTCCATTAATATTTAGTGTCTCTACCAATCAGTAGTAATGAACCAAAAAAAACCCCAAAACACAATGCAAGTATAGTGAAACAAGAATATCATCACTACGAAACAAAATGTATTTAAAATGTGCTAAACCCTACCTTAATTCACCCTTGAAAATGACACCAAACCCCTTAATTTTAATTAAGTGGCCATTAATTTGTGAACATATCCCTTAATTTTACCCTAAAAGTGGATTTAAGACATGAGTGTGAAACCCCTTAATCTTAAACATAAGGCATTAATTCAGGAGGTTCTATTATTTAACGGGCAAATTTGCAAAAGCAAGGGGAAAATTCAGTAGTTTTACACCTTAATCAGCCTTAATCTGTGCACTTTTCATCTTAATTTTCCTTAATTTCCAGGAAATTAAGGTAATTTTATGGGGTAAAATTAAGGGGTTTGGTTTTGTGGTGCATTTTACATTGCATTTTAATTAAATTCATTAGCTTTTTTTTTTTTTAGTTTCTGATATTATAATTTACATTTTAATATACTTAAGCAACAGTATGTTCACTACACTTTGGTCTCTAAACCACAGATTACTGAGCTAGTGCAAGTAACACTTTAATCAATATGTGTGTATTTTTTAAATTTTTTTACTAACATGACAATATCAGGTAAAACAGAATACATGAATCAAGTGAAATATCACTAACTTAACAGCAGAAGGATAGTTACTGCTCTTGTCCTTATATTTAAATCTCACACTGAAATTAGTGTGCAGCTGTGGCTCAAGTTAATCCTCAGAATGACCCAGCGTGTTTCACAGGGTTGTGGCCATTAGGGGGTCTGCTGGAGATGGCCTGCTCCCTGACATATAGAACAGAACTGAAGTCTAAGCTCTTTTAGCCCTGTATCAAGCATGTTTGATCTCAGAATTTGTTTGCTAGAAGCTTTGCCGGGTTGGTTGGTGTGGTGTCTGGAATCAGAAGGCCAGATGGGGGCCAGTTACCCACTTTAGGGGTTTTTCTCTAAGCAAGGAGAGATAGCGCTAGTGGGGTGTCTCTGCATGCCTAATCTCCAACATACAGGGACACGAAGTTCAGGCTTCTATAGGCTAAGGCAAAAAAAAAAAAAAAAATGAATAAGGACCTATGCACAAGGCCAGTTGATAGAATTTGTGTTGCCTACATAAACGACTGCAGTCCAGTGAGACAGTGCTAGGACAGTCAAGGAAAACTCTCTGTCTGCATTTTTTTTGTTTTTATTTTTTTCCTACATTATTTGTACACAGCATACTTTATGCGATGAGGCAATAGTAATACTCCAAATGAGATGGAATGAGAATGCTTTACATTAACTTACAGTAGAAGTAAATAATATTTTTGCCTTCAAATAATGTAATTTCCTACAGTGCCGCTCAAAACTTTGGACACATCTGGTCGAATATATGGTTTCCATAATGTCAAAGAGGTTTGGAAATATGTAAAGATGTTTAAATCTAGTAAGTAGTGAGATATAGAAAATATTTTTTTAAACAACAGCCCGTTGATTTATTTTTTATATTCAGAGCTTGTCCTCAGTAAAGACATGAAAGATCAGATGTTTTTAGTGTTATTTTAGGCACATTATATTTGTCGACGCTTGACTTGAAGATGATCAGATCACATTTCGTGACGACTTAATGCAGAAAACCATGAAATTCCATAATTCCACATACTTTCTCTTGTCACTGTAAAT
>JBBJLS010000001.1:33191138-33211956 GCA_037577275.1 Bryconaethiops microstoma
GTTCTTTGTTCATGTGTGGACACAGAGAGACAGCCCTATACACATATACACACACACACACACACACACACACACACACACACACACACACACACACACACATACACACACAAGCTTAAACTATAGACTATATTCTGGCTTCTTTTTTCTTTGAGGCACCCTGCTGATTAAGCAGAAGGCCTCTGAAATCGAGTTTGTTTCGCTTTCTGTCCAAGGTCTCTCAGGCCTCACCCTACAGCCCTTTTATCTCGTTTCCTTCCTCTTCCCAGAAAATCTGAACTCTGTCCAACTCTCATGGTTTTCTTAAGGACCGCTTAACCAGAACAAAAGCCTGGATTTAAGAGCCTCTATCAGTGCTTTTGCTAATTCAGATGTTTTAATTGGCACACTGACTTAACAGAGTTTGTTTAGATCAGCTCACGCAGCCGGTCCACACTGGTTTAAAAGGGGTGTTTTTTCAAGCTTTGTATGCCATATGCTTTTGTGTATGTGTGAGCTTTTTGTCTCCAAATGTTCTGATTTTGTGTCTTTCTCAATACAGGCTTTCTAAACAGAACAAAAGGATAGTGTATACTGTTATAGAGTATTCTCCCCTGCTGGACTCCTGCAACATGACAACGGATGACTGGGCCACTATTGGGAAAGACATTGAGGTACAATTACAATTCTACAATTACATAGATGCCGACTATGCAGAGTAAGTGTGCTGCACTTAAGATAAAATGATAGGAAATGTGAACTTACTGAGTGATTTGTTTGACGTAAAACTGTCATTTACTTAAGCTTTGTCTCATTTGGTGAGTAGGTGGTGAGCATGTGAAGTTTTTGAGTGTTTTCTCTGTCCACAGAAACACTATGAGAAATACGATGGCTTTGTCATCCTGCATGGTACTGACACCATGGCCTACACGGCGTCAGCCCTGTCCTTCATGTGTGAGCATCTGGGCAAGCCCGTCATCCTTACTGGCTCTCAGGTATCCCTGCTGGCTTTCACATTACTCCTGATCTCTGTCTTTTCACTCATAGGCCAGCATAACTGATTATCAGTGGCAGAACATTTTGTAAAGTTATACTTGAATGACCCCTTGCAACCCCTAAAATTGTAGATTTATTATTTAGTATTAACTATTTCGTTACTGATTTGGAACTAATACATATGTTATGCAGTCACAAGACTACAGAATTGAAGTTATTAGATGTTTTTTTCAGTAAGTATAGGAATCATCAGTGACCTCTGGTATTATATTATTCGGATATCAAGGTACCGATGAATTGCACGTCAGAATGTATTGTGATTCTGTAAATATCCTGATTCTGTGCTATGATTTTGTGCTATGAAACCTTGAACAATGTAAAAAAGCTTTATTCAGCAGTTGCACAGCTGAACTGAACATGACTTAAACGTAGCATACTCCAAATAACAATTTTTGCCATCGAAAAGCATAGGCAGCATTTAAGCAGCGCAAAACAACATCAAATACAGCAGTATACATTTTTAATTTACAATAAACGTAATTCGCTGTTTAAAAAAAGCTGCATTTGCTGCCATCGTAGCATAAACAGCACTGAACAAGTGTTTGGAAATGGTTTAATGTTTAGAATGTTTAGTTTCTATGCAAAACAAGAGCTGGTCATCATGCTCTGAGGCAACATTGCTCCTCTTGGGCAGTAATAATTAAATGTAACCTGCTCCTTATAAGATTATTTTTCTACTTAAAATCAATCTTTCTGCACCTCAAATTCAAACATATATAAATTATAAATAAAAAGAGATTTCAGAGTCGGTGTGGCAAAACATGAATCGCCGCACAGTTGTGACTCATCTTTAATACCAAGTTTTGGTGACCGTTTTGCATCTGACAGGTACCTATCTATGAAATGAGGAACGATGGGAGAGACAACCTGTTGGGGGCACTGTTGATTGCAGGGCAGTTTGTCATCCCTGAGGTGAGTTAGGCCTCCTTGGCTTTTAAGAAGTCAAACAGTTTTCAAATGCATTATGAATCAGACATGACTGTTGTTACGTGGTGGCTTTGCTGTAAAGACGTACATTTTGGATCTCTTCAATACTGACAAAGGCCAGAACTGACCTGCTGTCTCACATTTTTCATCCACTAAAATGTAAAAACGTGTGCCTTTGTACCTGTAATTGCACAAATACAGTTGGAATTTACTTACATATATCTATTGGACGGAATAAAGAGCTAAGTAAATATCACAATAGTCAGTCGTTTCTTTGAGCTGTTGTGGAGGCTTTTCTTATGCAGCTCGTCAGTCTGTTGTTTCTTTTGTTTAAAGAGAGTGATTTACTCTCAGTAGCAACCACCCCCACCCCACCGGTTCAGCGAGTCTGGTCAGTTCATCTGCTGTTGCAGGGTGTTGCAATGAACCCACACTGAAGTTGTAACCTGCAAAAGTTAACTTTTATGATAAGGGAAGAAAAAGTTTTTCCTTTCTTTCCGTTCAGGTGTGCCTCTACTTCCACCATAAGCTGTACAGAGGCAACCGTGTGACCAAAGTGGATGCTGGGAGTTTTAATGCTTTTAACTCCCCCAACCTCGCCCCATTAGCCAATGCTGAAGTGGACATCAAAAGTAATTTCAGTCACTGTCACCAACACATTAACCGCACCATGAAACTTTCTCACCGAACTCCACAAAAGTTTTTTGGCACAAATTAGTTTAATGGCTTTTCTTTTCTGCTACATCACAAATTCCACGTGTCTTTCTGCAGTAAATTGGGACACGGTATGGAGAGCTAACACGACAGCAAAGTTCAGAATCAACACACAGATGAACCGCAACGTAGGCCTCCTGCGAATGTTCCCTGGAATCACAGCTGAGACAGTAAGATTATATTGAGATTATATTGAGTTTTTGTGTGCCAATGTCTCTTCGCTACGTCTTGGCAGTAGTGGCTTCGTCCTACCTTTGTTTTACATAAAAACATATGGGTGCTTATATGTAGTGTTTTGCAGTTGATATGAAACAGGCTGTTTTGACCAAACTGCATAATTTTTCTGTGATTTCACCATAAAATCTAATATTCCTTTGTGTAAATGTCTGCACCTCAGATTTGCAGTATGACAGATCTGCTT
Source organism: Bryconaethiops microstoma (assembly GCA_037577275.1). Classification (NCBI taxonomy): domain Eukaryota; kingdom Metazoa; phylum Chordata; class Actinopteri; order Characiformes; family Alestidae; genus Bryconaethiops; species Bryconaethiops microstoma. The sequence continues at coordinate 33,194,236 of JBBJLS010000001.1, forward strand.
GCCCATCACCAGTACTGGTAGCTAAGTAATGAGGTAGAGTTATGGAGCATGTCTAATTCTTCACAAAGGAGCAAGGAATTGGTCCTTATACTTTCACTCCAGCTTTCATTGAGAGCAGTGTGGGGGAAGGAGCCCATATTTACTACCTCAATCTGGCTCTTTTGCCACGCTACGCCTCGATAGCTTTTTTTATCTGCTTTTATGACTTTCGAGCCATTTTATTACACGTCCCTCACATACGGTGTAGATTTTATATCATTCCTCCTCGTGTTCATTTAGATAGGAATCGTTTTATCCAAGAGACGAAGTGGATGTAGTTTGGTCTGTTGTGGAAATGAGGTTTCAGTTGTTTACTAGGAACTGCTGTTGTTTTTGGCATTAAACGTTATTCGGTTGGATCAGTATTACATATAAAATTATACAAATCACATTGTCGCTGGATTTAGGAATATGGCATACAGGCAGAATGGGTCTTTTAGTCTTATGAATGTCTTTTTATTTAAAATGTTCTTTATAGTTTTCTATCACATCCTAGTAACTTCCTTGTAAACCCTTAAAAGTGGCAGCTATACTTTATATTATGTGAACATTTCCTGAAGAGATCAAAATAAATAATCCAGCATGATAGCATTACAGTAAAGTTGAAAAAAAAAAAGCCGTCTCTTGTATAGTTACCATTTCAGATAATGATCCACAAGCAGTTCTAGATTATTTTCTGTTTAGGAGATCACTATTGCTGGGTTAGCAGTATAGCAATTTTTAGGACAGTGTTAAAGAGTAAATGTGAATGTAATGAAAAGTCATACGAGAATCATATTTACCCGTAGCTCCCAGGTAGAGAGTGTTGATGTGTTTTCTGTGGTTGCCTGTTCAGGTGTTTGGGAGAGCCTCCAGATGTGCTGCAGTGGGAAGGGAGCTGGCAAGATGTTAATTTAATCTTTGGCATCGTTAATTCCTCTCTCTCTGGGACTATTTGGCCAAAAAGGCCCTCAAGTTAGACAATGAGGTGGTGTGATAGGTTCTGTTTCCCAGTGGAGCCCTTCACAGCAGAGAGCAAAATTAAAAAACTGAGCTCCCAGCATTTGCCAGTGCACTTTTGTTTGTTGGTGAAAAACATTGCTGTTAACTAGCACTTTGTGTTAGATTATTGTGTACCTCAAGGGATCGTGTGACTAAATCAGAAAAGCAGCCTTACAAAGGATATACATAGGTATAAAATCCTCAAGATAATTGTCATGGTAATGAACTGTCCTCTTTAACAGACCTGTTTGATCATACTGAGAGCATGAATATCAGCATGTTTCTCTTTTGACTAGGTTAGGGCCTTCCTGCAGCCACCCATGGAAGGGATTGTGCTGGAGACCTATGGCAGCGGTAATGCTCCTGATAACCGTGCAGACCTGCTGCAGGAGTTCCAAAAAGCCACAGAACGAGGACTTCTCATGGTCAACTGCACACAGTGCCTTAGGGGCTCTGTCACTACATCATATGCCACTGGCAAGGTGTGAGAAGGTGCATAAATATGTATCTGGGTTGTACACAAACTGTGTGTACTGGATATGGCATTTGTTTATACTGTTGTACAATTTCTCTGTCCTCTTTCTCAGGCTCTGAGTGATGCTGGACTAGTAGCTGGGTGTGATATGACTCCAGAATCTGCTCTCTCTAAACTATCATATGTGCTGGCCAAGAAAGACCTCACCACACAAGAGAAGAAAAAGGTAGCCTGAACTTGACGCATTTGTGCTTTTTGTATATTACTGGCAAAAAAACAAGTCCACACTAGACCGCTGTACTCTGCATAGAGACCATATTTGTGTATAGTTCTGCTCCAACTGACAAAAGCATCCGAACCAGTTAATTACATCTCACTTTCTTCAAACAACTGACTTGGCAGCCTTAAAATCTAAAATATTACTGAAATGTGGGCTGGGAGAGCATGTTTGTAGATTGGAAGAAGCATAGGCTGAATTTTGGTTCTGTGTACATCCTCATATTTACTGTTTATTTGTTGAATTTATAATAAAGGAAAAGAAATTAAGCTAGATGTGCGACATGTTGAAAGGTTCGGTTAACGTGGAAAGGTTATTTTTTTCTAATCTTTTAAAGTCTGCTAAAATAAATTAACGTAAAAATGCCATATTTGAGTCCTCCGTAGGGGACGTTTGAACTTTTTGCGCTTAGGAATTTTACTAAACATTTTAAACTTTTGCATAGTAGTGTGACTGTAGTGTTTTTGTCACTGATTTGTAGCGTTAATTGTTTTTGGGCCCACAGATGCTGAGCCGTAACCTGCGTGGTGAGATGAGTGCTGACTTTGAGGGTGCCAAGCTGAGTCTCTCTGATAGTCGCTTTATTCAAGTCATTGCTAAGTCCCTCAGTATCAGTTGCAAAGAGGTGAGATCCCTTAATATGCTTTGGAAAAATATGTTTCGCTGTTAGACAGTACTCGCTGTTATCTTCTCCAAATTTCAGCCTTAGTTTCAGTACTATAGTTTGCAACACAGTCTAGTTTTACACTCATTGAAGTGATTATGTTGGTGTCCACAGGAGCTGGAAGCCATCCGTGATGCTCTGACCCCCAGTCTAGCCTGTGCAGCTGCTAAGATTGGTGATATTGAGTCCTTGGAGGCAATCAGGGAGATGGTAAGCTTTTGTCCAGGTTCTCTGCCATGGTGTTTGAGTCACTACGGAGATCCAACCCTGCTTTTCCCCGCTTTGTGGTGCGTTTCTAACTGAACATGTCTGATAAAACGTGGGCACTTTCATTCTCAGTCATTCAGCCTGTAATGACTCTTCCTTTACATCATTTCCTTAAAGCATTCTCCTATCTCTGCTGAACTCCCAAGACCTGTTTTCAGACAAGTTTTCAGACCTGTTTTAGTTCAGCAGCTCCGATACACACACATACACACCCCTAAAGTGAACTCAGTGTTTCATGAGTCAGAAAGTGTATTCGCCCTCAATTTAAAAGCTTCAACAAACTTTAAATGTAAAGCGTTATTTATTAATCTAATTCTTGCATCCAAATGATCAGTTTGAACTTCAAGTTAACAGACAGTGGCTGACTATGTAGTTGAATATTTTTTATTCAAGCAAATTCACGTCAAAAGGTTTCGACTGAACCAGCCGCGTTCTCTCTCAAAGAAAACATGAGTGTCATGCTATCCCTAGTTAAACAGAATGGAGAAAACGTAACATGTTTGTGTGTTGTTGAGTTAAAGTGAGAGGTCATGGTCAGATAAGTCCTCTAGTGCACAGACGAGATGGCATCCATCCCTTGTTTGCAAAGGCCTGCCACCGATAACCTTGCCCTCCACAAAGCTTCACTTTAGTAGTAGATTTTGCCAATGTGTTTTCACAGTAAGAGATCAAGGCCGTTAGACCAGTGCGCTTTAAATTTTTTTGCCAAATTAAACAAGGTTTTCAGTTTCCTACTGTATACATATTAGTGCTTATTTTTGCAAATTAAAAGTCTGACCGTCAAAAAACATAAATGGGGCTGTTGGGTTCTAGTGGTTAGAAAGTTGCTCCTGCAATCAGAAGGTTGTGGGGTTGAATCCCAACACTGTTGCATCAGCACTGAGGTGCCCTTGAGCAAGGTACCATCCTCACACACTGCTCCCTGGGCACCTCTGATTGGTTAAACTCACTTGGTTAAACTCAGAGAAAGAATTTCGCATTGTTCACACTGTGTGCTGTGGTGTGTTCACATGTGACTGTAAGGGGACACTTTACTTGACTTTAAACTTTGTAAGCCATAACCCCTTAAAATCTAGGTTTGTTATTAATTGTAAGACTGTTGTGTGGTAGATACTGTGAATTATTCTGTAACTATCTGGTAGTTTATGTAGTATAGTAGTATATTTAGAGAAATGAAGGAATTTATGATTTTTCATCAGTCGTGACACTATCGACATTCATTTTCCATTTCTCTCAAAATGTTTCTCACGATACTCCAGAAAGTGTGTAATTTTCTGTGCTGATTGACTGCTCTTTTCTGCAGGGCAGTAACTTGAGTATGGCAGATTACGATGGGCGGACTCCTCTTCATATTGCTGCCTGCGAGGGTCATCTGAAGTTAGTGCAATATTTACTGGGCCAGGGAGCCACTGTCTATGCCAAAGATCGTTTTGGGGACACACCCCTTCGAAACGCTGTTCGGTTTAGGTAAGACCGATCTGTAAAAATGTAATTTGCTGTACAGCTCTACAAAAGTGTCATTGTGTATGTATGAGGTTTGCCCAGTGAATCTATTGGTTGGTGCTGTATTTAGCACTATAGCTACAGAAACTGTACAGTGAAACCCCCAGGGTAAAGGGCCCTCATGAGCAAGTACACCAGTCACACCAAAGTTGTAATGTGTTAAATAAATTTATTAGCTTTTACTGTAGTTTACTAGAATTCTAGTTTTTGCTAAAATTTGTCATTTTGCAGCCTAGTTTACATATTTTCTGTAAAGAAATATTACAGTAGAAATACAGATGCTGTGATTTTAATGGTGTAAAATTACAGACAGTTGCACTGATTTACTGCATATTTACAGTACAGGCAACTAAGCTGCCAGGAACGTTTTACATTTTTACATCAGTCCTAGCTATTCTGTAAAACGAGACCAAGAAGATCAAGATTTAATTAAATTAATTAGTTGGAATTTGTGAGTGCGTGTGTAAGCTGCAAATACAACTGATTTCTTTGTATATACATGTGAACTTGCCTGTATGTGGTTGATGGCATGTGTTGTTGCACAGGTGCATGACAGAAAGCGTGGGTGTCAGTGGGTGGGTAAAAGTGCATGTGCATCTTGTTCTACAGGTCTTTTATCCTCAGTGCTCTGCCGGCTGGTGTCCGAAAGATCTCATCGTTTTCATTTTGGCTGAACCTTTTAACCTTTTAAAAAACAATTTTTTTCCATTGATACATTGTCAATTAAATATATAAAGATACAGCACTTAATTCACATTGAAAAGGTTTTTACACATTTTGAATATCATTTTTCTCTGTGACTGTCTAATCTTTTATAATGGAGCACATCATCACTGTTCGAGAAAGGATTACTTTTTGGCACTGATGTGTTTCTGATGTAGTGTTCTTAGTGATTGATTCTATTAGTAAAAATTTAGTACATTAGCAATTCTTCTGATGGTTGAATGATTCAAGTAATCTTTTTTTTTTTTTTTTTTTGAAAGACTGAAGAATTAAAAATGGACTGAACTGAACAATAACGAAACATGCTTAACTTATCAAAGATAAAGGAAAGTTTTAAAAGCTCTAAAAAGACTAAAAACACTATGTGTCAGAAAATCTTATGTCTCAGTGTTAGAGAAATTTGAATCTATTATTTTAAAGCTTGTTAACAGCTTGTATCAGGCTTAAAAATTAAGCATCATAATATCAATCATTTGTCTTAATTATTAGCTGTCTTAATTATTTATTAATTATTATTAAGTATGAGTTTGACCGTGAGGATGTACCAGCAGATCTCAGGAGGTCAGCTTGCTTACTCTTACGCTCATGAAGCTGCGCTGTTTAGTTCTTTCTGTTCTGCACGATCCATATCAGTAGTGTGTGCTTCTTATTCCACAACTTCTCCATGTGTAATCATTAGCTGTGTGTCTGGCCTAATTCCACTGTGTTGTGCATATGGAGCACACTATCCTAATGGCCACTGCATGGTCTATCGAGCACACCAAATGATAGTTAGACTCAGGAAACTAGGGCAGAATCGCTTTCCCCTTCATTTTCTCCAGTCCCCCATAGACTTTCAGCAGTCTCTTCACATCTCGTCCCCTCTCTCTACGGAGAAGTAACATACAAACAGACCAGGATGAGATGTCAACCTCATTAAGGGAGAATGAGGGGAGGGGGTGCACCTAAATTACAGTTGTGTACTGGAATGAGAGAGTGTGTGTGTGTGTGTGTGTGTGTGTGTGTGTGTGTGTGTGTGTGTGTGTGTAGGAATTAGCTATGCTGTTTAGAAGCCATGACAACAATTATCATTTAGTTAGAGTAATCATGAGACACAGATTCAGTGGCGCTTATTTTTGTTCCAGCTGCTATATTTTGTGGTATTCTGAGACATTAGACACATTTCCAGTCCTAAGGGAGTGGCTCATTTCTCTGAGCTGGAGTTTCGATGTCCTTTGTTAAAGTAATGTGCGTCCTTGCTTTGTGTTAGCAATACTTGTCGTGTCTGTTTATGTGCTGGTTGCCTTGCAAACTAACTTTAATAAACAGCAGCAACGTAAAAACCCACCAATTGCAGATATGATCTGAAAGGAGTTCATGATTGTCCACGATAGCATGAGCTTCTGGAAACTGAAATGAATCCCCTCTAAAGTCCAGATCAGTCAGAGTCAAGCGTCTGTCATTAGTCCAACTTTCTGAAAAGGTCAGTTTGACGAGACTCTTCTTTTACTCAGTGGAGAGTGAATAAGTGAATAAGAAAGGTGTCCTGTTCCTATGAGGAAGAGAAAACGGGGGTAAAAAAATAGGTGTGTTATCTAAACCAGCCCTACCTGCTACACTCTTCATGGCTGTGACTACTCGAGGTAGGACCAACTGGATATTCAACAGGCACTAGTTTTGCAAGTGATTTACAGAGAAACGGGCAGGGTAGGGCCAAAACATGGCCAAACGTACTCGGAATAAATTTGTAGGTCCACACCTGTCATTATGTCACACAACTGATTCACACAACACAACTAATTCATAGCCAAATAATCATTGAAACTTGGTCTTGGTCACACTGTAATAGGTCATTATATGAATGTCCACATTTCATGGTGATTATACAGTGTTTCAATTGTTTATGACATCATTACAGTCCTAACATTACTATGTTACCATTATCTCCTGTGTCCAATATGCTGAACTTTGGGGCTGTCTTTTCCAGTCAGGTGAAAGACACGTTTGTTTTGGGAGATTAAGTGTCGTTGCCTCGACTTGTCACAGCCTGTTGGGACCATTACAGTCACCGTTGTGTTGTAAACTCATGCCAATAGTTGCTAAGTGTGAGGCTTAATTAGACTTTGGGCTTCTTTACAGTTGAGTTCACAGTTTCAGGAATTATCAGAAAGGAACCTTTTCTATCAATACCATTACTAATTATTAAATAGCAACATCAGTTCTTGACAGTGTTAACTGTATATGTATTAATCCTGGGTCTCCAGTTTTTATCACAGTGTCAAAAAGGATGATCTTCTCAGGCCAAAATTAGGCTATAGTTTCGACTCTATACTGTTGGGCAGTTGTGCCTTTGGCTTATGGAGTACCTTTTTCGCTCTTTCTCCTAGGCATAAGGATGTTGTGAAGCTTCTGAGAAAAACTGGTGCCCATCTCTCTTGGGATGAAATGGAGGATGCTGGAACAGAGTTGTGCAGGTGACACACAGATATCCCCCTCCATTCTTGTCTTGTGTGCCATTCACGCAGGTCTGACCAGTCATTCAAGGCCTTCACAAGGTTTTAGAATGTTCCCTGACTGCATTACAGTGAAACAGCAGATATATGCATGCTATTTAGCTCTTGAAGCAAACGCAGGAGTTACACAAGTTTATTTGTTTTTTCATACAAGCCTGTTTGCATTGTAAAGGAACTGGTCATTCTGACATGAGTGATGTGTATTATTGGTACCAATATCAATTTCCTTCTCATTATTTACTCAGAAGAGTAGTAGCATAACATGACCCAGTCATGACGTTTATCAGAGTTGTCCAGGTTAATGGGCCTGTTGTATACACTCTTCAGGACTGATAAGCTACAGCGGCTGTAATGAGCACAACTGTTTAACAACTTCTCATATCAGTATTTAATGGCTGCAGATACGGTAGGTCATGTGTATGTTTCTGTGTATGTGTGTGTTTGCTCTTAGGCTGGCAGCATGCGCAGACTTGGAGGGCCTGGAGGTTTGGCATCTAGCTGGGGCCGATGTGACCATGTCAAGTTACAGTGGGCAGTTGCCCATAGAGATGGTATGTAAATGTAAATGCAGCCCATGGATTAAAAAATATGTATACATGAGTACTTCTGTGCATCAGTCCATATACGTTCATATATCATGTATCAGTCCATATATGTTCCAAGTAAAGAAAACAGTAGCTGTTATGTTTTGTTGATTTTTAGAAATCAACAAACTATGTATAAATACGCCCCCATCGGAGAGCGTTCTTACACACAGTTTAGTGCACAGTTCCTCTTTAATTGGACATTTTCATGTAACTACGATGATGATCTTCTCAGGCCATGCAGTCAGGCACTGAGGAGGTGGTGCAGTTTCTTCAGTGGGCTGCTCAGTATCGACCTCAGGTAAAAATCAAATGCACACACCCGCTTATTCAGAACAAGTACAGAACACATTATAAGGTGACATGAGTTGCACGTTCACTTTCAGGCAGATTAAAAATTGGGCTTAGCAGTCGAATGCAATTTGATGATTTGTTTGTTTGTCTATTTGATTCCACTCTGCAATTTTCAGCCTCAGACAGATGAGGGTAACAAGGTAAAGATTTATTTTGTAGTCATTTCACTCTAGAATGACAACATATCTATTGACATTTCTACACAGCACACATAAATAAAAAAATGCATTTGTGTAAAACTACTTGAACTGTACGTCAGAAAGGGGTTATCTGGTATAAATCTGTTAAGACTATATAAAGAAACAGAAGAGTTCACTTGACTTTTTGGATGTTTGAGGTTTTGTCATAAGATGAGTAAAGTGTCATGCATTTCTCTCTACATTTATGTCCTGTGAATTCATGTGCTGCTGTCCACTAACGTCCAGGTGTACTGGAATGTGCTGTCCTCTGCTTTCTTTGTGTTTTCCAGTCTCTCAATGATTATTCTTTATTTTGCAGCAAGTTTTTGATGAAACTGAAGAGGTACATTGTGGTTTGTGTATGATATTACTAGTGTTGTGTATTTTTAAAGCTACAATCAGGCATTTGCAAAAATGTTTTGGCCTATACAGTCCTGCCCTTAACTCATTCCTGAAGAGTCAAATCTGATGCTTTACAGTGCTGTCATCCCTGATTGCAGCTGTAACACGAGCAGCTACAATGAGATTTAGTGGCTTCTGAAGCACAGTGTGATTGGTGACAGTTGATTAGTGCACTTTGTGTGACTCAGTCCTGGTCTTTTTGTTCTTGCAGTTCATTTTGTGTATCCTGATTTTGTTGGAATATTCCAACACATTTTCAGTATCCAGATGACTGGCAGAAAATACCACTGCATTGGCACTGCATGGCCGGAAATACTAAAAGGAATGTTCTAAAAGCGAACGCTTATATTAATGTGTGGTACAATAACTAAACACATCATATACTGAATGATTCATGTTTTTAAAAAAGGTCATCTGAAATGTTTGGACACACATTCGTGGTGACATGCAATCTACTTTCTTTTAATTGCTGATTAAATCATGCACCAAAATAGGTTAAGAGAGTATAAAACAGGATTCACAGGATTACCTGGTGTGCTTCACAGGGTTGCAAAATGATGCGAAATGGAGAGAAATTTATTATATTTCCCTGCATTGACTGGGACAAAACAAAATGTCCATGCATTGATACTTTTTACATTAAGCTTATTGTAGGCATTAAAGGATAGTTCACTGTTTTTCAACAGACTTGTACTGTTGAAGCTTTTGTTGTGCATCACATGCAATATGCATAGCATATCCTCACTGATAGCTTTAGTATTTCAACACAATCCAGTGGGGAAAATCTACATAAATGTCTAAATGAAAAACTTTGAGCATATCCATTTGTTTGAGATTAACTGTGCTATGCAAGCAGCTTTAGAAGCTAAATATAGTCATGCTTATGGTATTCTTTTTCCCTGACACATTTTTTTCTTTTTTTTCTCTAGAATGGCGAATTCATCGAGTTCACTGCTTGTTCACAAAATTCCTGAGAAGACGATCCTGCTATGCCATCAACTGTCTGTCATTTCCGTCCTTCCTTGTGAGGATTTGACAATCTCACCTTTTTTTTTTTTTGCCTCATTTTAATGTCATTTTAATTTGAGTGCTTTCCATTTTAGAAAGCCATTTCGTTTGTCTTCAGCCCTGTTAGTCTTAAGCACAAAAATGTGAATGTATTTCAATGTTAATTGCGGGGATTGTTCTACTGATGTCACATCAGTATTGCAGAGTGATATTGTTATTAACACTAATGAATAATATATGACTTCCAGGCAAGGATGCAATATGTAGGTTTTTAGAAAGTTCAAAGTGCTCGTGTTGGTAAACTATTCCAGTTCAAACCTACACCATATGGCCAAAAGTATGCAGACGCCTGATCTCTTATTATCGAGTTCAATTGTTTAGGACAACTGCTAACAACTGTATGAAAACAAGAACATGTCCACGCAGTCTACACAGACAAACTCTGGCAGTGGAGTGGGCCGTACTGAAGAACTCAGTGACTGTAACAGTAACGTTGTTCCACCTATGCCACAGGTCTATTTCTACCCTGTAAGTGCAAGTTGTGTGAAATGGAAGCATCTATGAGCTATGAAAGCTGCCAAGGGTTAAACAATATAACGAGTATCCTCTGTTGCACCACTGAATACAGAGTTCCTAACCACCTCTGGAAGAAACATCAGACCAAGAGCCATGCGTGGGGGGGCTTCATGAAATGGGTTTCCATGTCACAAGCTTTTACTCACAAGCATAAGATCTCTATTGGCAAAGGCAAGCAAGCAAATACTGATGTTAATAGTGCAGCGTTGATAAAGACGTATCTTGGAGAGTGTGGTGTTGGTGGATATCCAGTGGCTGTATTTCTATACCTGGTTTTGGAATGGGATGTCCATACAGGTATACTTTTGGCCATATGGCGTACTGTTGTATCCATGTGTTGACTGTTCTGTAGCTTATAGTTACAGATGGTTGATATTTGCGGTGAATGTTGTGAATCACACAAGAGTGTTGCATCCGTCCAGCATGGGTCTCTATCTGGTAAGAGCTTGTTTGCCCTCAGACAATGTGAACTGGCACAGAGTGTATTAATCAATATGTTATATAAATGTGTTCTTGTGAGTGTTATGTAATTTGCTGTCAAAGTAAACATTTTATCAATGGTTATGCACTTTCTGTTCACATTGACCTGCAAACGGTCAGGTTTAAAGAAGTGCATCAATACTGAATAACTCAGGTAATACAAATATTAGATTTATTAATTCATTAAGGGTCCTCTCAAAATCTCCACCTCTGGACATTGTACTTCATAGTAAAGCTCAAAATGAGATTGTGTAAAATATGCCCTCACATAATGCACAACATAGCAAATGCTGTAGAACTGTGAACATCTCTGTAAAATTCTATAATAGGTCAGAGTCTCTTTTGTTTCAACATTAAAAACAAAATCCAGTTGAATGGGCATCTGACATAACTATAAATGCTGTTAATATATTGGTCAACATTGATTTTAATTGTGTTAAATTATATCAGTCTAATTCCATTTGTTCCTAAAACTTGTTTGACATCAAGTTTCATGCTGTATGTTCATCCCCATACTCAACTTTTTCATATAGTCTCTGACTTTTCCTTTTAGATCCAGCTTGGTTAGCCTTTAGTTTATATGTTTACGTTTCCAGAGTAAGCCAAATGAAAACACAATGCAGTGGAAAATTATCGTATTTAATTATTTTTCTCACAGTGACTGAGAATATGTATATGTGTGTTGCCTGTAAGATGGAAATATATATTTCAGTATATTTTTGCTGTCTAATGTAATGTTGAAAATTTGGAAATTAAAAAAAAAAAAAATCATATTTGTGTTTTTTGTCTCCTTTGAAAACATTCAACTTTTCATTTCAAAATAAATGCCTTAACTCACTGTCTGAGTGAAGCTTTTGAAGTTGTGGCATGTTGTTATGTGAAACATTTTAAAGTGCAGGTTGGTTGGTCTTTGTAAATCTGCATTAAGCAATTTGCTTCATTATGATAGAATACTGCACGCTTGCCTTTAAAAATGGGATGAAAGTTGTATTTAAAGGTGTCCTTTTTTTTTCTCAAAGGCTCTGTAATCTGTAAGCCCAAAGCTGATTGCAGGGGGCCAGAAGCCACTTCTGTTCAGGTCTGAGCCAGTGTAGATGCTCTGTTCTCTGCAGCTTGGGCCCTGCAGTCTAACGACAAATAGAGTAACATCTATAGTATAATGTATGTTCATATGTATACATGCGGTACTGTTAAAATGTTTCAATAATATTGTCATATTAATACTAATTTCTTGCTATAGGATATAGTGTAGCATTAATAGGATGAAAAGAGTAACAGTGTAGTAGCACAGTAATGTAAGGATTTAGTGTAATATATCTGTGTCCGTGGTCAGTGTATCCGTATAATAGTGTAGTGCTGTAATAGTCTATGAGAGTATCGGTGTAGTAGTGTAATAGTGTAATGCTCTATGAGTGACAGTACAGTATCATTTTAGCAGAGTAATTGTCTAAATGCAGTAGTGTAGTAGTGTAGTAGTCTGTGAGTGTATCAGTTTAGTAGTGTAATAGTATAGCACTGTAATAGTCTATAAGTGTATCAGTATAGCTGTGTCAGTATAGTAATGTAATAGTCTATGAATGTATCAGTTTAGTGGCGTGTGGGTGTGAGCACTAGTATAATGTGTGAGTGTAACAGTACTGTAATAGCCTATGAGTGTATCCGTTTAGTGTGGTAATGGTGTAGCAGTGGTAGTGTCGTAGGTCTGGAACCCAGAGGAGCCGGTCAAACCTGCAGGGCCTTCATTCCAGTCTGAATGAAAAGGCTTGTGTGAACAATCCCCTTCGCTGTCAGTATAAAACACACCGCGGCCCGGACAGTGTGTATACCGTGGGGGAGACGCAGATCGGAACACACTTCTCCCTCTGTCTCACTCTCTCTTCTCTTATTGACTCGTCCGTCCGTGGATGTGAGGGTGAGGCGGGACGGAGCTGGGCCGGAGCGGTGTGGGGTAAGAGCGCCTGTTGCGGACTGATCTAGTCTCTCTGATTCAGTGGTTCTCAACAGTTCAACAGTTCTGTCTCAAAATTGTGAAATGTTTAGGACCACTTGACCAGGCAGACGCTTTCTCTGGTTCAGGGGTGGTTGGAGAAAAGTGGAGCTGGTTGTGTTTGCGTGGCTCATGAGCTGCTGAAGAAACCACAATACATATGCACTGTTTCAGAACAGCAATGTTTTAAATGATATTTTTAAATATGCTGAATTATTTGTTTTTTGTATTAATTAATTCATTTATTTGCTAAAAATAAAAAATAAAAAACATTGCAGAAAAAAAACTGTGTTTGAGTACGTTTTGCGTGCGCGTCCGCCTCTCTCTTTCTCGGGGTTGCCACGGAGTTCCTGAAGGAATTTTCGGAAGGTATGGGTGGGGAAATTCAGAGGGTGGAAGTTTTTTTGGAGGACGATATGCTCATGCAGGTAATCAGGCTATTAAATGTATGTAAAAGGTGTCTCTCTCTCTCTCTCTCTCTCTCTCTCTCTCTCTTCTTCTCTTTTCTTCTTCTCTATCTCTCTCTGCATTCTTCGTACTTCTTGCTGGAAAGTTGCTGAGGGGGTATATTTGAAGAGTATGGATCAGGAGCTCGTCTTTTTTTATAAGAAGTCAATGTGTGTCTCTCTCTTTCTCTCTCGTGTTACAAAATAATTATTTTTTGTTTTCTCGCTCGTTATTTACTTCTGTCTCGTTATTTACTTTTCTCGTTATTTCCAACGTCGTTTCAGACGTTCCCACTCTCGTGCCTTGGGGTTGTCTCTTTCCAGAAGAAGAAGAAGAAGAAGGAGGAGGAGAGGAAGGAGGAGAGGAAGAAGAAGAGCTCTGTCGGTTTAACTCTTAATGAAGATGTTCACACAGCGCCGGAACTCTCCGTGGTGCTGAACACCTTCATCATCCTTCACTTACTAACATCCAATCAGTGCTTACTATCCTCCAATCACTATTTACTGTCCTCCGAACACTGCTCACTGCTTACTGTCCTCCAATTACTTGCACTCTGTCTTCCAATCACAGCACACTGTCCTCCAGTCACTGCACACTATCCTCCAATCACTGCTCACTGTCCTCCATTCACTTCTAACTGTCCTCCAATCACTGCTCACTGTCCTCCACTTACTGCTAACTGTCCTCCAATCACTGCTCATTGTCCTCTACTTACTATTTATTGTCCAACAATCACTGCTTACTGTGCTCTACTCATTCTTTATTGTCCACCAATCACTGCTTACTGTCCTCCAGTCACTGCTTACTATCCTTCAATCACTGTTTCTATCCTTCAAGCACTGTTTACTGTCCTCTAGTCACTGTTTACTCTCCTCCAATCACTGCTTACTATCCTTCAAACGCTGTTTACTGTCCTCCACTTTCCATTTACTGTCCTCCAGTCACTGTTTACTCTCCTCCAATCACTGCTTACTATCCTCCAATCACTATTTACTGTCCTTCAATCACTATTTACTATCCTCAAATCACTGCTTACTGTCTACCTATCACTGTTTACTATGCCCCAATCACTTCTTACTATCCTCCAATCACTGCTTATTATCCTCGAATCACCCCTTACTGTCCTCCAATCATTATTTACTGTCCTGCACTCCTTCCTTACTGTCCTCCAATCACTGCTTACTATCCTCCAATCACTGTTTACTATCCTCCAATCACTGCTTACTATCCTCCAATCACTGTTTACTATCCTTCAATCATTAATTACTGTCATACAATCACTAATTACTGTCCTCCAGTCACTGTTTACTCTTCCCAGATCACTGCACACTGTCCTCCCCTCACTGTTTACTGTCCTCCACTCGCTGCACACTGTCCTCCGCTCACTGTTTATTGTCCTCCACTCACTGCACACTGTCCTCCGCTCACTGTTTATTGTCCTCCACTCGCTGCACACTGTCCTCCGCTCACTGTTTACTGTCCTCCACTCGCTGCACACTGTCCTCCGCTCACTGTTTATTGTCCTCCACTCAGTGCACACTGTCCTCTACTCACTATTTATTATCCTGCAGTCACTGTTTACTGTCCTCCACTCACTGCTCACTGTCATCAGTTGCTTGATTCATTGTATAGGTGCTTTATGGGACAGAATAAGCTCATGATCCTAACAAAAGCTTAACTAATGGCAATAGCAAATGAACTGAAGAAAATCTCACAAATCAATAACTGCAGTTATTACATTAAATCAAATTATTTTGTTGGCAATCTAAATAATGATCCAACTCATTAGCAAAGCGGGTGAGTGATGCAGGCCGTGCAGACAGCACCTCACTCCAAACATCTCCACATTGTGCAAATATCGAGCCATTAGTGAGCAAATCCCCTGGATTATGTGACTCTCAGGACACCACAGACAGTGGAGGATACTGAAGAGACTTCTCATGAATTGTAAATAAGGGCTGAAATTCAAATAAGATTGATTTGCCCCATGCAAGGAAACAAATGGTAAGACAGCAAGTGTCGTGTTGTATACATATATCAGTCCTCAGACCTTGAAAAAATGTCCATGATGAGGGCTAAACGTCTGGAATAAAAACCCTTCTTTTAGACAGCATGCAGCCTATTAGACTATAGCTTATTACTTATCCTCGCATTAACCAATTTGCTGAAGGCAAAAAAAAGGTTTTTCATGTCAAATGGTTGCACCCAGACCTCATCGCTTCAAGGGCCATTTGAGAGCCAATTTAGTGAAATATAATTTTGTGGTTTACTTTCAACAGCCTTTTAAAAAGGGGCGAATTGAAATAACATTGTCTGATTTCGAAAATTAAATCCTCACCAAGCAGCGTTCTAATCCTTCACTGAACTCACATTTGCTTTCCAGTGTCTCGCCATAAATTATTCATAAGCCCACAATCCAATCGGTTGCTCGCTTTATCCTGGCAAGACATGCTTTTCTCTCCCCTTGATCTCAGTGGTGCCTCTAAACAGCACCAATATTTGCTAACTGCTCCTCGTTGGCCCCCACCGGTGCAGCCAGGCCAGGCCGGGAGGAAGAAGATACTTCAGCTCTTAATGAGGAGCCTTCAGCAATTTGCCTACATGCAGAGGGGCAGCAGGGTGACAGATGTGGTGTGTGTGTCCCCTGGGTCCATCATCCGGGTGAAACTGCCTGCCCCACACAACCCACACCCATGCAGCGCGTGCACAATCACCTTTACTGCGGATTGTAATCATCAGGTCCTAAAACACGAGAGTACACGAGTGACCTCTCACCTCTGCGGTGCATCCCACACCGTCAGCCGAAATGAGAGTGCGTGCGCATGTGTTTCATCTTCTAACCCAAAGGATCTGAGGTTACTGAGGTTAAAGAGTAATTCAGAAGGGGGTTTTCTACACAATTAGGTGGAAACAGAGTCACAGTGGTCTGAACTTGTCAGCGTCAGAAATTGCTCACAGTGTAATACAGCAACCAGAACCGAAATTTAATGCCTCTTAAGGCTGCTTCACAACACGAACTGAGGTGTAAGGCAGTGTTTTCAAGTCTTGACATCATGTTTGGCATTAAACATTTGTTTCTTAAAAATCATTATAATATATATATATATATATATGTGTGTGTGTATGTGTGTGATTTTAGCAAATCTCTTATGGCACTGTGTGTGCTTGTGTGTGTGTGAGTGAATGTGTGTGTGTATGTGTATGTGGGGGTTGTTACTCAAGCTTATATGTGACACATTTACAGTGTTCCGCACAGAATCTCCTGCTGCAGAGATGCTCTTCATGGTGGCTCTCTTGGCCTCCATCAGGACACAGAAGCGAGTTTATAGGGGCTCTAATGACCATCTGCTTATCTGCAGCCAAGCCTCTGCGGACCCCAGATAAGATTTTTATTAAGAGTCTCACAGTAATGTCCTGTATTCCTCGTACAAAGGGCGCATCTCACTGACTTCATGTAACATAATAACGCTGGGATTTGGGCAGTGAGCTGTTCACGGAGAAGAGTGGAAGAAAACTCAGACCTACACTGAGCCAAAAGTGCTTTCAGTCTAAATACGGAAACAGTCACCTTACGATAAATGTCGAATAAATCAGAAAAATGAATAAAGGTGAAAAGAAAACTGAATAAAAGCGAGGCGTGTGTTTCTCTGGGTCCATTATCAGTGACTCTCACATAGTGTTCAGGTTCTAAATGTTACATTACTTTAAACACTATAATGCTGCTTTGGCAACACTGTTCCTGAAACAGTCCTGCCAGTAAAAACACTTGAAGTCTGAATTTGAATTTGACTCTAGGGGACTCCTGAACGATCGCGCGCAGTAACGCGCTTCATAGCTGAACCTTCACTGAGACTGCTGAAGCTCCACGCAGCTCCGAGCGCGAGCGAGTGAACCAGAGCGCGCGGGAGGAGAGAGAGAGACAAAGAGAGAGAGAGAGAGAGAGAGAGAGAGAGAGAGAGAGAGAGAGAGATACCTAATGCCCTATGAATCTATTTTTATATAGCATATACTTTATAAAATAGATTAATACTGTCCGTTCATCATTCTATTATCATTTTTATCCTTTATTTCTTTTTCTCCCTCCAGTTATTTGGTTTAGTGGACTAAACTGTTTCATTTCTTGCAGACGGAACCTGTTCAAAACGTATTATCGATTTTTAATATTTAAAAATATAAAAAATGGCTAACTTCACAGTTTAGCTCTGGAGAGAGAGAGAGAGAGAGAGAGAGAGAGAGAGAGAGAGAGAGAGAGAGAGAGAGAGAGAGAGAGAGAGATTGAGAGA
>JBBJLS010000001.1:33232253-33256299 GCA_037577275.1 Bryconaethiops microstoma
TAAGTTTAGCTTTACAGGTTTAAGAAACAGATGTGGACTACTTGAGCACTGTTGTACGTTGCTCTGGATAAGAGCGTGAGCTAAATGCTGTAAATGTAGGTGTAGTTAACATGAAAACATTTAAAGGGCACATAATTGTGGCAAAGTTCATGCATGTTTGGTGTAGTTTGTGAGCACTGCTCAAGTTTCAAAACGTACCTATCACTCCACAATCTTTACAGTACATATATGAAAACTACGCTTTTTGTATTTATTGTTTTGTAACAAAAATATACTCTTCTGAGTACATATGCTCCATTACAGCAGTTTATCCTGCTAGTTCACGATGAAGTTGAAGGATATTTTATCTTGGTCTGCTTTTTGAATGAGAAGCAATACAGGATAGCTATGTTTTGGTCTTAAAGGCACAGTAACAATCACAGCCTGTTAAATTCCAATAGAGAAAGAGCGGTGATGAAAAATGACCAAAATGGTAAAATCAAATTCAAGAAAATGATAAGATATGGGCTCTTTAGAACCAATACAATTTTGGGCCAGACATTCCGCCTCCTGCAGTCCATGAGAAAGTGAGCTTGGGCAGGAAGTCGCAATCTTGTTATACTTCCTGTTGCTGCACTGTGTTTGGGTGGAGAAGGTTTGTTTTAGACTTTCAGAGTGCCAGACCATGTGCAAGCACTTCGCTGATGATCATCAACATAAACAGACAAAAAGAGGGATTATAGTAGTTTTAAAGGATGTTGAATGGGGTGTGGCATGTTTGTGACGTACATCTTTAAATATAACAGACAGAAGGATCCTTGACTAATCCATGACTGAAAGGTTATGTGTGTTTTTAAAGAGTGGATTTGGGATCTGGGTTTATTAGTAATATGAACAGTTATGGAGCTGTTAGTCTGTCTGTTTGTGAGTGTGTATATGTGCTGGAGGACTGTATATCATCTGTTAAATAAGCAGTAATGCAACTGGTGATATGGTGCACACATACTGGTCTTGGCTGGTATAGTGATTGCAGAGGGCAGAGGGGAGAGGGAGAAGGGAGAGGTCAGTGCTCCTTGAGGCTGGACAGACCTCCACAAGTTGCACTATCAGCCAACCTTTGACCTCTAGCCTCTAAGCCTGCCAACAAACCCTCAAGCACGGACTGAGCTCATGCTTATGCATCCTTTACGCACATTTATTGTATGTGTTAGTGTGTGTGTGTGTGTGTGTGTATATTTGTATTTCCAATGCATGAGTAAGTAGATACCAAAGATCAGACTTTGCTGTACATTTATCCATTAAACTGCATTTGGGTGCACACTTCAGTTCTTCACTCTCATAGTTACAGAACTTTTTGGCTTCATAGTAGTGACAGAGTATTTATAGATACAGTGTGTGTTGTTGCAGCGCCCTCTAAATATGAAATTACCCCAAAAGTTTCACTCTTTAGATCACAAGATACTGGCTGGTGAAGGCACATATTTTTGCATTACTGTTACTGACTTTTCCACAAATGAACTGAAATGAGCCTGGCTCATAGAGACCAACTTGCTATATACATTTCTTCGAAATGGTTGTCGAACTATTGACAGCCGGTGCTTTGTGCCTACTCTATTTCAGGGGGCGCTAGTGCGAAGGACCAAAAATTGGAGAAAAAAAGAAAAAATACTTGGACAACTATGCTGGGCCATCATAGTAATTAAGCTCTCATATTTATCGGTTAATAATATATTAGCAGCCGATAGACTACGCCTCTAAAAATAATTCATAGTGGTTACTGATTAGTAAATAATATTAATAGTATGCAACTGAATCTCAGAAGGACCGAGTGTGTTTCACTCTGGTAGTGTGCAGCTGAATGGCTAAGTGGCAGTAGAGAAGCCATTAAAGTAACGTAATGGTTACATACAGTAATGGGCCCACATTCATATGCAAATCAGTCTGGATTTAGCCTTGGCCCTGCTTACTCTCTCAGCTCAGACAAACACCTGTGACACCATGATAGGAGACATTCTGGGCCTATTTCATGTAATTGATGTGGTGGACAGAGGAAATGCAGGTGTTTGCTACAGCAGAGATGCATCAGCCTTTTTTATTTCACGTATTGGAGGGAAACTCATGCAGATGCTGGGTTTACAGATTGTGACAAACTCTAATGATTCAATTTTACGATAAGATAAGATAAGAAAGAACTTTATTTATCCTGAGGGAAATTCTTTTGGAATAAATATATACAATAAGAATTTAAAAGAACCGAACAGTAGAATAGTGCAAATATAATATCAAAAATAACTTTAACAGAGTAACAATAACAATATTAGATAAAATAAAATAAAATAAAATAACAACTATTAGTGCAAGTGATTCTGAAAAGTGACACCGTACGCAATGAATAAATAAAAGAGAGTAGCAGCATGTGATGGGGGGATGAAACAAACATTCAATAACATACATATGAGTAATATTGCATGATTTGAGTGAGAACCAAGTAACATTAGTATTGATCCTGAGAAATCACCTACAGAGCACGGAAGAGTCTCATTGCCACAGGTAGGAAGGATTTCCTGTGGCGGTCGGTTCTGCATTTAGAGGCGGAGAGTCTTTTGTTGTGTGTGCTCCGATGGCCCATCATGGAGGCGTGCATGGGGTGAGAGGGGTTGTCCATGATACAGAGAAGTTTTTTTTAGCATTCTCCTCTCAGAATTTTGGTGTATCGCTCAAATATAGGTATAGAGGAAAAATACAGGAGAGCTTGGAAACCACTGCTCTATGAACATTTACTGTATTTCTTTCAGTTTCTATATTCAGTCTGCAGGGCAGTTTTTGGTCAGCACAGACAGTCTGGGTGCCAGTGAAATGAAGCCAATTCACAGCCAAAAGGCAATGGCAATCATCCCTCAGCCTGTGCCTTTTCTTCACACTGGGTTTATCCTCCCCTTCTGTAATTTTGCCGTTTCAATTCAGCCCATTATAACTCAGGGCCAACCTCACCCCTCTAACCCCTCTTTTTGAACGCTCAGAGGAGAGACTTTTTCTTGTGCCATACAAGGCCGTTTGCAGTCTCCTCTATTGTTGCTGTCAGACGAAGTGACTAAATAGCCATTGTTGTTATTCTTGATAAGTAAAGCTCTTTACAAAAAAAAGAGAAAGAAAAAAAAAATAGGAGGAAACCCTCTTTTACAACCCTTAAGTGGATTAATGTGTGCGCCTGTGTTTGCTTGTCCACGTGCCTGGTCCAGATAGAGATGGGTTCTGGGGATTCTCCGTCTCTATCTGAGCATCTTTATTGAGTTTGTCTAGACGTCCCTGTAAGCCTGCAAAAAAAGCGCTCATTCCATTCATGCTCCAGGGCCTTTAGATGTTTCTATCAGCAGCTCCCCTCTCTAAATACCTGCTACACAAAGAAAAGCCTACATTGATAGATAATGGGAAATTAGAATTTCATTGCCAATTGCAGGATTCACATTGTTGCTCAACACACCGAATTATGAGGATTAATTGTGTTCTATTGAGGCCATTCCGCCAGTATATTTACTGATTAGTGTGCATTTACAGATACCTCAACCAACAAATTTCATTGTTCTGTTGACAGACTGGAGCTTACTGAGTCGAAAAGACTGGTGACAGTTGGTTTGACGTGACAAGAAATTGACTTGTCCAACGTTTTTGAGTTTTCTGGTTGTTATTATCTGTGAGGGATGAGTGTTGATATGGAGCTTTGCTTAAGTATAGCACTGTAGGCTACATGTGCATCTCTTTGGTTTATTTAGATCAGATTAGTTTTACATGAGTAGGTGTGATAATTCCCAGTGAACGTGTATAATTTTTGTCCAGTCTGAATTCAGTGTCAGTAAGTAGACTGTAGATTCCTATGTTTGTAAAGACCGCAACAGCTTTTACCTACTGTAAAATGAACTGTAGGTATAAGCCTGGGTTATTTTAACCTCACTGATAACATGAACACCTGTAATGTGTGTCAGTGGTTGATAGTTGGTGGTTGGCTGTAAGCTCCACTTACTAATGGAAATGCCATAATTGTATCATCCAATAAAATAAAATCTGTCGTTACAATTTTATGTTCAACTTCTTGTCTGTGAAGCCTAGGCTTATATCTCCCCATTCTTTTTAGAACAAATAAAGTTTGAGAAGTTTCAGATGATGCACAAGTCTGCCTGAAAGTTTTTAAGCTATGTATCTGACAGATGTGTACCACATGAACTATGCAGCAATCATGGCACACTCAGAGGTTTGCCCACTTAGACTAGTTAAGGGCGTCCGTCTAGGTTGTGAATTACAAAGCCTAATTATGCTGATATGCAGCTTTGGATAAGCCTTGGAAAATTGAAGCCCAGGACTTGTGCTGTGGATTGTGAATGAGGGGGTCTCATGCAAATGTGTTGGAGTGTTTACCTCTTCCTGTTTGCGTTTTTCAGTCTGTAATTAACTTCTCCCGCTCTCTTGTGGCGTGTTTGTGTGGGGGGAGCTGAGGGAGAAAGGCTAGACTTACTCCAGCTGCCTCTCCCGGCCCTGGCGGCCATCAGGAAACGAGCGAAAGTTAGTGGAGGTTGAGTGGAAGTTTGCCTGAGCTGTTCAGTTAATGCAGTTATTTGTGCATGTGTGTATGGTAAAGTTCTGCTTTAGTAGGGCGTTTGGACACAGCTGGAGTTTTTCATGATGATTTAGATCTCAAAGTGTGTACTTCTCCATAAAAATCTCTATAGTGTCTTTGGGGATGTTTACCATCTCTTATTTGAGCCTGCACATGTCCAAACTTTAGATCATTTTTACGACCTAAATAGTCCAGTCCTGGTTATACACTAGCCTCTCACGTTTTTTACGGGCAACTTGTCTGTGCATCTGTTTTGTACGGTTTTTCTACAGTTGTTCTTTACAAGCATAAAGTATATACATGAGTGTATATATAATGACTGTGCACTAATTTAAAAATATAATAGCTATGTACTCTTATTGTTAAGATATTGAAATAGATATTCACTGATATTAGCTTCAAGCATGGAACTGGCATTCAATATACTTATTTTGGCTGACTTGTTTGACAATTTTATGACATAAGAAATGTGTGCAAGCCAGAAAAACATGCATTGAATTGAAATTCACATGAATGCATTTATGAGGCCTGCTCACCAGATACGTCTTCCAGATTAGTCTGTTTAAGCCTGCAATGTCCAAGCCTCAGCTAAAGAGCAAATAAACCATATTTTGAATAATAAATTTGACCAAACAAATGCACCACCAACGTTTTTGACTGTAATGAAAAAGTGGAGTTGGCCATAAACTGCTTGTTTTGTCATGAATCGGGAACTAACAATGAATGTGACCTTTGAAAAAATGTTATGTGTGGCAGAACTGAAAGCTGGATTTAGCCTCTGTTAACATTTTTTTTAAATCCAGTTTTTTTTTAAACATTTCCTTTAAACAAAAAGAGGACTAGGTCCTAGTGGCTATGAATGAAGAAGGTTAATGTGAGATTTAAGCAGCACAAAGATGCACTGTAGAACTGTGGTTTCAACAGAGATCATTTATCATTGTGATGATGAGCTCCCTTGGATTCTGGCGCAGCCACAGAGCCTTATGTTTTATATCGGAATTCACCATGAGCCCGAGTTTGTGGCTTGTTTTTTGTTAGTGGAGCCCACCATGACCATGAAAAGTCTCAGTCCCATTCTAAAGCTCAAATATCCACCTTATCTCCAGTCACTCCCTAGAAAGGCTTTCAAAAACAAACAAATTAACAACAAATACTGATAAATAGAAATAGAGAGCAATCTGGTGGGCTTATGTACATTCTCTGCAAAAGGTATTTTAATTGGGTTAGCAGTTGAACACACTCACACACATGAAAAAACACACTCACACACATCAGCATCTCCCAAGTGAGAGAAATAAAGGTTTTGGTTCAACTCCAGCAGCCGTAATGTAGCATGCTGTTTTCCCAGATTAGCCGTGGGCCAAATACATCTTGAGCTGAAGAAGGCCACATTGTGGTTCCATGGGCAACATAGCGGTAAATTTCTGCAATTTCTTAACTTCACACCTGCATGCATGACCTAATGCTTTTGTTGGCACTCAACTGTGTGTTTGTGGCAGTAGGCGCCTTTCACATGAACTGTTTGAGGAATAAAATATAAAGTTTAAATGTTTTTCTATTGATAAGACACAGACACACAGTAGATACACCTTCTAGAAATCCTAATAGTCACTTCAAGAAATATATTGTCACTGTCAGTACAAAACTTGTACAAAAAGCTTTTTCATATATCTTTTGAAAACGCTCACACTCCTTTACAATGTGTGAAAAAATCTTCATGAATGGAACCAAGACTATGTGTAAACGTTTTTTACTCCAAAAAAACTTAGAAAAAGAAGAAAGATACGGCTATTGTTCAGCGTAGACCTGACAGTGGCAGCTGGATTGATGCATGAGAGACAGATAGAGGGCAGAAGAAAGGGAAAAAGAAAGAGCCATGAGCAGTGAGACGATCAGTCTGATTGGGGGGCTGTTAGTGTTAGTGGGGGCAGTGGGCTGTCCAAACAATCTGAGAAAGGAGTTGTTTCTTTTGCAAGCCCAAGTGAGCTAGAAAAGGTAATTAGGTCAGCAAGTGATGAGAGGTTTCTGTGATGGAATGGCAAACACACTCCCCAAACTCTCTAATAGCTGTTTGCTTCTGGTGAAGCTACTGGTATTCCTGAGGGGAACAGAAGTTAGTCACTGCATTTCCTCCACTTTTACAGGTAAATGATTTTTAATAATACCTGGGATAAATAGACCTTAAGCTAAAGGATTAGCGTGGAAAATGTTTTCTTTGGCTTTGGTAAGTCATTGTTATAGGTTCGATGTTGGTTGATGGGTCTACAGCAGAGATCTGCATAATCTATTTGTAGCAGTTGAAATGCAATCGAAGTTCTAGTCAAGAGGATTCATTCCTTAAGCTTGATGATTTAGCATGTTTCCTATAGTGGATTGGTAACAAGGTGTTGCATCATGATTAATATTTGTCCAATAGCTAATTTATTTTTCTTTTTTGAGTTGACTTTTAATTTATATAGATAGATTTAGATTGGCAGTGATCACTTTATATGCAGTTTAGTCCTGAACATGATCAGAACTTTCAATCCACTAATTTACATATGACACATAGTTCCTACCACTTTTAAAATGCAGGTAAAAATCCAGATAAAAGTGAATATGCAAAGAATGGACACTTGCACAGTCCTCTAGACTTTAGATGTAGTTTGTGGTTAATATGCACTGACCCTCACTGACTCACATTAGGAAGTTCAGAATGTATTGATGTTATTGAATGATGTTGCATCAATGAAGAGGGCTTGGGAATTGAATGCTGCTGTTTTTTTTAACAGCTGGGATATTGCTTTAGACATGTCTTCAGTTCAGAGTTTTATATTGCACACTCACGGTAAGGGGAATAATGGCTAAAGCTCTGAGGCAGAATGATAAATCAGGTAACGATGAGAGAAAGCACCAGCTGCTCCTTGTCAAATTTGTCGCCCGAGAGAAACAGAGACAGACGTGACTTTTCAGGGAACCCTCTGTCTCCCTTGTGTGAGTGTGAGTGCATGTCAGCTTTTCCTCAGCCTCTGCAGTAAACATGTAGGTGTTGGGTTTTAGTTTATTTGACACTTTCCACTTCAGAGTGGTTTCACCTATCTGCCTGAGTCTTTCTGTGGGTGGTACTGAGCATTTAAACAGAGCGGACCGATTAAATCATTGTAGAAAGTGAACAGTTTCCTCTGACACTGGAATGTGTGTTTCCATGAGTATTAAGTTTAAACCAAATCACGAACAGAAAACATAAATTTGGAGGACTGACTTAAATCTGAGCCCTTGGCCTAAAACTAAAACTGACTTTAACTTTCAAGAAGCGATCCAAGTCCACTTATGCAATTTCCTTTTGCATAAATATTCAATATAAAGATGAAAGACACAATTTACTGAAAAGTATATTGGCAATCAAAAACAAAGCAAAAAAAACACCAAAACCACCAAAACAATATTTAGAACAAACTGACCACATTATCTCATGTCTGCTGTGATCTGGTGGACAGACAGCACTACTGAGGGTATACAGTACAGAAGTATACAGTACAGTAACGTAATTTTAAATGGAACTTCAGGCATATGGATGTAGAATAGAATACAATAGTCTTTATTGTCACTGTTACAAGAACAGTGAAAAACAGTTTGACAAATCTAGTTTGATCTATAGCGACAAAACGTGGATGTGGATGGAGATCTTGCTATACTGTGCGAGATCTCAATAGACATATACTGTACTTGCTATACTTTCTTTCTCGATCTCCCTGCTGCTATTGTTCTCAGCAAATGACAGAAAGTCATTAAGTCCTCAGGGGTCCAGCTCAGCACCCAGCACAGGAAGAACCCCCCCTACTCCAAAGGATTGACTTGGGCATGTGTGTCCAGGGTCAGTTGGGATTAGGCCTGGATGTGGTCTTTAGTAGCACAGCCAGGGTAATCTACGTTAATGGCTTGCTGTGCGAAGGCCCTGCTTTCCTCCTGTGTCTCTGCGGGCAGGATGGTGGCAGCTGCTTGTCCTGCCTTGCTGTCCCACACTCCTCCTCCCCTCACGAGGAAACCCCCTCATTCACCTACCTGTGGGAAAAATTGGCTCGCTGTCCCACTGCTCCCAGCTGTTCACCATTAAGCTGAAAACAATACAGTAATTTCTATCTCTAGTGTCTTAAGGTGCTTTAAAGCTCTGCAGTTTATTCGGACTGTGCTCGAATCGAAGCTCGGGCCAGTATGAACCCTTTCCATTAGCGCTTAGTGTTAGTGAGCGTTTGTTCAGTCTGTGCAGCTTCTGTCTCTGCTCCGGTGTCAGGTAGCATAACCAGACACATAACTTTGCATTACTGTGTAGCTGAGATTAGTCACTGTTTATAAAATAGCCAGCACAAATATGCAGACTAAAAGCATGGAAGTGTGTAGAGCAATGGAAAGGTTCCAGATGTCCCTTACATTAAAGGTGTAATTTAAGTTGTCTTTTGAAAGCCTTGGCCAGTACTTTGCTTAAAAGCAGTATAGTCTAATCTGTTTTAAGAAATAATGTGTGTCCTTCCAGATTTTTTTTCTTTTGGTACTATTTGTAGATCTTTAGGTAGAGCTTTTTAAAATATAAAAGCCATTTGGTCTCTCTTTCCCCAGTTTGGAGAGTGTAACAGTTGGACTGACCCTTAGTCTGACAAAGCAGCACCACATTGAATAAAACGAATACATTTTATTCAATACATTTTATGCAACTACTAAAATTCTAAATCAAAATGCACATTTTAAAATTTTGTATTTCTACATTTTCAGCTTGTGGTTTTATGGCTGTGGGATATGCCAGAGATTGACGGTTAAAATGCAGAGACAGTTCTGAAATAGAGTTGATTAAGGGCTATTACAATCAGACCAAGCTGTGCAGTTTCCTTCAGCTCCATCATCGGCTGTGTTGCCACAAAACCTTGTATGTACATTTTTGCCATTGCTGTACTGCTTGTTTTTTGTTTACAATGCAACATTTTCCATCCATTACATTGTGTGAGCATTTCATGTAGACTGGACAATGATAAAATAATGAAATTCATGAAACTGGACCTGTTCCTCACCCAGTGCTTTTTACAGCAATCTGCTGTATTTAGTGAATGCAGGATTTTTACACTATGTCAGTTCTTTACTATGTACTTGTTTAGAGATACAAGGTTTTATTTAGACAATGGTGATATTGTGCTTTTGTTGAGAGGAGGACCATAATATTTATTTGTCTGTTTGTTTGTTTACTGAGGGTTGATTTCTGTAAATACCTGGGGAGAACTTGTCAAGACAGGTGTGTGAAAATTGACTTGGTAAAAATAGGAATCAGAGAAATCCTGTTTTTATCTCCACTTGGAAATTGAGTGGCCACAGCTGAGACCATCTCTTTCTGCCACACAGGGGTCAAGGTTTTCAGATGAATTCTTATGTTACACTCCCTTGTCTCTTCTCACCCCCCCAGCCCCCTTCCGTTACATTTGTCTTTCTGTCATTTTGCTGTTTCAATTCTTTTCCTTTCTCCCCCAAATCACTTGTATTTCCATAACCCCTGCCTTCTCTCCTCTCCTCTCTCTTTTTCATCGTACCCACTCTCTCTCAGTCCTCTTTCTGCCTATATCTCATCATCATTATTTCGGCAGGCAGACAGACTGAGGGCACGCATGCAGTCGTTTATCCTGCCGCTCCCTCTCCTGTTCTTCAGAGCGTTCCTAATCAGGAGACAGTGTCGGCTTTCATTCATCCCCAGAGTTTCATAAAAATTTGAGCTGACTGGAGTAACACAATGGCCTGCAAACCCCCAAGCCAGGGGTCTAACCCTCATCATCTCTCTTATTCTTTTTTCTTCTCTCTCTCTCTGTTTCTCTGCCCTCTTCTGCGTTACTCCCTACATCTGTAATTTTCCTCACTTTTACCTTTGAGAAACGAGCTGCTGCATTCTAACACAATATAGCTCCACGTAACCTTCCGTCTAACTCAAGTTGAACACTGAGCTGCTGACTTGCTAACTCGCTCACTTCACCTGGCCTACAGCCCCCACAATGCAACAGCAGCAGATGGGGTCAACAGATGAAATGTTATTATGCTCCCTAAATCAACTCTTAATAATGCATGGAGGGATTGGGTTGTTGAATACAAAGCAGGGTTGATTTGTGACAAGAGAAAAAAGCCCTGAGGTGCAGGAGGAAGGTCAAGGAATAAAAATCATGAAGGAGAGTTGGTGTAGATGTGTTTTGTGTGTGTGTGTGTGTGTGTGTGTGTGTGTGTGTGTGTGTGTGTGTGTGTGTGGTGAACTTATGAATCGCCTCTGGCTACCTCCAGCATGAATTTTGTGCAAGCTCTTATTCTCAGGCCATAGTGTGAGGTTGTGTATATTTGGATTCCTTTCAAATAATTGACTTTAGCCCAACAGTCTTCTTATTGTTGCTGACACCAGTTAATGCCACCTACTAACTGAATTTTCCCAACTGTACAACATCCACCAAGCTGGTCATGACATATGTGTCTTTTCTCTGAGACTCATGACGCGTGCTATTGAAATCGTATGATGCAGCATCATAGGTTGACAGGAAAGAGAAACTGTAGTAAGCAATTTTGAACATGGAGAGTAAAACATATATTTCCAATTCCATTGGCATTTCTACCTGTACATGGTTTGACAGTGTACAACTTGTGCAAGAAGAAGTGTTTAGGTGTGTGGTGGTGGTGGCGGCCTAGTGGTAGGATACCTGCCTCTGGACCAAGAGGTAGTGGGTTTGAATCCTACCCAGCACACCACCACTGGGTTCCTGAGCAAGACCCTTAACCCCAAGTTGCTCCAGGGAGACTGTCCCCTGTAGTTAGGGAATGGAAGTCGCTTTGGATGAAAGCGTCTGCTAAATGCCGTAAACGTGTCATTACTAATGGGCATTTTGTTGATGTCACCTGTGGGATGCTTGCTGTTGAATACAATAAAAAAAGCACAATTCAAAATCCAAAAAGTCAACAGAATGCGAAGACAACAACTTTATTATAAAAACGCCACTGTGCCACTGTTGCCTCTGTGGTTTTTCTTCTGTATCTCCTAGTCCTGATTTAGCAGCACAGCAGATGGAAAAAGAACTTGAAACTAATCTCAAAAGCCTGTGCTGGCACGGTTGGGCATGAAGTGGCTTTGGGAACTGTTTGGCTTTACGGTACAAAAGAAGCTACAGACCATCTGATTAGGATGCAACAATACCAGCAGATTGATACTATGAAATGTAGCATCACAGTACTAGATATTTTAGCAAACATGATGTTAGGAGCAACAAGAGATTCATACGTTGCTACAAATGAAAAGCATGCTTCAGACATAGCAGTGCCCTCAGTATTGTTCTGTTCTGGCTTGCAGCAAGATGTTCTGGCCTAAACATGCTTTAGCCTCAATGTGTGACATTGTCGTCTTCATATGCGTATTGATAAAAAGTATTGAACATCTAATAATTTACACAAGCGACTCACTTTCATAGATAACAGTGGCATCATTGAGATTCCAGCTCAGATCTTGGTAATACTACACAGCCCTCTATGCTGGTTGCGCCACTCGGGAGCCAATTCAAATCCTCTTTAGAAATTCATACTCTTTTTTGAGCGGAGTGACTCTATTAGAAGTGTGTTTAACAAATCCCACTTTTAACTGGAAGGAGGCTTTCGAAAGTGCTCCCAGTAGAACTGGATGATCTATGATAAATACTAAGAGATTTTTCAAAATCCTTTGTTTCTAAATCCCAGAACATAGCGCTTATTGTATGACTGCTGAGAGAAAGTGAATAGGTGGTGTTGGATTTATACAATTTTAGTAGGAGAGAATAATAGGACCCAGTATGCTGATAAAGATGGATTTCGAAGTGCTGATGCTGTGTAATATCTAGTAGTCACTTCATTAGAGCTCAGTCATGTGGAGTGGCTCTGCAGGACCATGGCAGTAGACCTCACCACACTGTACCCCATTATTTTTGCGTGCAGTTATTGCCGTTCCCCAACTCAGTGCAATATGTGTGTGGCCCAGCTGAAGGACAGTTTAGTGGGCAGCAGACTATCCGTCTCTGTGAATAAGCCTATTCTATCTATGGTCATGATTACCACTGTCACTGGGTGAAACTCAGAGGCCCTATAAACATTTACTCAGCTCGTAGCTCACCACTGCTCCAGAGACTAGGTCCCTTTATGCCTCTCAAGAGACCTTTTTCTGTGTGTGTGTGTGTGTGTGTGTGTATGTGTCTGTATATGTATGTGTCAGCGTGAAAGACTAGCGATCTCTGTTTTAGCCATTGGTGTCGTGCATATGAAAGCTGCATTCAATTTTTGTTAAACTCATTAGATCTTTGGATACTTCAGAAATAAGCTTAGGTTTGAAATGATGTGCTGGAAATACAAGAAAGAGACTGTGTTACTTATCCTCATACTGGAATTGTAATACCAATATCGCAGAAGACAGTTCAAATAAAGTCTGTAATAAGTCATGTTTAGTATTATTGAATTAAATGCTATAAGCTTTTTGAGCAATCACAGATGCTCCAGGTAAGTCCTGTGATTAATCATGACATTTACTTGATCTACCATTGCAATTAATTTAGCCAAAATTAATGCGCACATTGTCACATCAAGAATATCAATGAAAACAGAATGTAATGTAACTGTATGCTATATCAAAACTGAACTTTGTTCTAACCACAGCATTGAATTTCAGCTGTGCAGTTGGAGTATCATCCTTATTTTTCTGAAGTAGTATTAATTCTGACAGAGCTGCTGTGCTCTGAGTAAGCACATGTAGTGTAACCTCACCTTGAAGGAAGCTGCCTACATGCCCCTGTTGTTGAGTGGAAGGTGATTATTTCCGCACTGTGTCTCTTATCATATCTCTCCCAGCTGGGAGTCTAATCATATGTAAATATACATGCATCCAGATTTGTGTCTGGACTCAGCTGTCTTCCCTCCCTCCCTGCCTGCATGCCCCCATCAGTTTGTCACTCCTTCAGACTGCTGATCTGTTTGTATCTGAGAAACAATAATATTGAGGCTGTTAAAAAAAACAACACAACTCCACCCCCCTTTTTCAAACTGCCTTTTTGTATCTTACTTCAGATATTGGTTGAGCATAATCATTTTCTTTGGACTAAGAATCCTTTATGGGCTTTTTTTTAAAAGCATTTTCTTTGTTCTTACTTTGTCTTCTTGTTCTTGTAGGACCCTGGTTTTGCCACCTTCCTCTTTGAGCAGCTGCAGGTACCGGACTGGCCAGAGCATGAGGGCACTCGGTGCCAGGTGTGTGCCACTCCGGTGCAGCAGCTGAGGCAGCAGGCTCTGCGGGCTCTCCAGGAGCCGTGTTCCGGTGCAGAAATGCCAGCACTGCCTGTCAGCACCTTCCCTGGACAGTCCGCCAGACTGACCACACACAGTGTGGTTACGCTCTCCTCCAGACCACCCACTTCCAGGATCCCTCACCCAACCCACAGCATCCTAGCCGTGGGGGAGCAACGGCGGGGCCTGGGCTGGACACCCAGCACCAAGCCCAGTGTCCAGGTGACTGTAGGAGGAGGCCCACTTACAGGAGCACTCAGCTCTGTCACCATCCAGGCGCAGCAGTACCTGGAGGGCATGTGGAGCATCTCACGCGTCAACAACTTCCTGCCTCAGCCAAGCCCGGTATGTTCTTTCAATTGTGTATAAAAAAATAGTAAAGGTCATTTTTTGGACAATTAGTTGTCTAGATTTGATTTATGGTGGTGTGATAAACATACGCACAAATATTTTCATTCAAAATGTTTGATTTTTAGGTCCCATTTTGGTTTTATTTTCAGTGGTTTTGACCTGTTTTAGTCTATAGTTTATTCGTTTTGAATAGAAAATAACATTTGTTTTGTTTTTGTCAACACCGGAGCTACAGTATATTGTTTCGTTTGGTGAAGCAAAGTGGAACACTGTCATTTAATGATATGAAAAACATGAACAATTCTGCCCTTATCACTTCTTTCAGTGGTCGTAATCAAACATTCAAAATGAAATATTTCTTACCCTATCATTGTTATGTACTCAGGGCTGTTTTCTCTGGATCAAGAACCCCTCATTTCATTTTGTTGCTGTTTTAATGAAAATGCAGCCATTGGTTTGTAAATGGTGGCAGTCGTTTACAATTACATGTTCTGGACAAAACTTCAAACATCCTTGTTGGAGGAAGTGAGAAGCATTGTTGGAGCTTTACGTCTCATTGATTTTTCTGTTGTGGAAGCAGGGTAATTACACACCTGTCAACTTGAATGAGCAATGAGAAATTTTAATCACCTCCTTTGTTATTGTGGGAATTATCAGTTAAAGCAGCATTTCTAGCCTGTAAAAGGTTTTTAAGCCGCTGTAGTAATGGGCAGGCTCTTGGGCTCTTGTTTTTCCAGACATCATCGGTTTGTCTGTTTTAAATGGGGAATTCCATCTATTATTTAAAATTTCTGCATCGTTCAATTGTTAAAGTGTTAACCAAGTAATTTGGGGTGGTTTGGTATTTTAGATAATTTTTTCTTTACAGTGGTGGTAATTGGAAACAGGGATCACAATGTCTTTAACACAAATTGTTGACGGTCCAAAATGACCAGTGAAACTACAGGTATCTTTTGAGAACGGCAAAATGGTGGCAATATACGTTTATGTACATCACTGTTGTGACCGTGTTTAAAAATACTCTTTAGAAGTAAATCATCTCTCAGAACTATAATAAAACATCATTTCAGGCAGTTTATTCTAAACCACATTTATTCTAAACCATGTTTAGAATCTGATTCATGTAACAGGTTTCTGTGGTGCTGCTTTAAGATAGATCCCTTCAAACATCTGGTTCCTATCACTACTGCTGTGAACAATTCTGACTCGTTCAATTTCTCTAGATTGGCTTAGTGATTTAATTATGCA
Organism: Bryconaethiops microstoma; assembly: GCA_037577275.1. Taxonomy (NCBI): domain Eukaryota; kingdom Metazoa; phylum Chordata; class Actinopteri; order Characiformes; family Alestidae; genus Bryconaethiops; species Bryconaethiops microstoma. The sequence goes on from JBBJLS010000001.1 coordinate 33,247,723, forward strand.
ACAACTGCAAAAAATGTAGGGAATCACACTGAAATTCTGTGTGTTTAGTATGAGATTCCACGCCAGACATTCTGAGTCGCTGCACTGTGGCTTAAGCAAACAAGTGCAGCGTGCCACAGCTGCCAAATCAACTGTAACTGTCCCTTTTTTAAGACCCTTTGCACTATTTATTGCTCTGAATTCTCATTTCATTTGCTTGTTTATTTTTATTGATGCTGGTTTTAAAACACTGCCTCCAATCTGCCCCTTTTGTTCCTGGCTGGAGGTATACCCATTCATGAATGGTGGAGGTTAAAAGTGTGAATGTGGCTGAATTCGCCTCTTTGCTCGAATGTCAACAAGTGCTTTTGTTCCAGTGAGCCCGCAGCCGGCGAGGCTTTTAGCAGCCAGTGTGTGCCTCGCATTCAGATGGCATAAAGAGCTTTGATTTGGAAAAAAGCTGCAGAGATGGACTTCTTTCACAGCATGGGGGGAGCCAGCAGTGAAAGCCTAGTAGCATTCACACACTTGTACGTATGCTTACACTTACACACATACACACACACACGCACACACACACACACAAAACCATCCATAGGGATAGTGTTGTCCCCTCCGGCTTCAGGATGTATGTTTAGCCCCCGCCACACTGAAGCGTGCCCACCATGAGTTGGAAAGGCTCCCTTTCTTTCGTTACACGGACATGTCGGCGGAGTGACAAAAACGTCCGTGTGAGTGCAGGGGGAGCCGAGAGGCAGGAGCTTTAATTTGTAAGAGGAGCGTCATGATTTCTGTGGGGAGAGAGAGAAGGGATGAAATCGGACAAAGGCCTAGAGATGGACGGGGCCTGACAGCAGGCCTTTAGAGAGCAGTGCTGGTGTTGTGTCGCCTCAGGCTGCGGGCCTGCTCAACCTGGTAATGGGACACCTGTGAAGAAGCTGCTTTAGAGGCTGGAGAAGACGAGCAGAACAGGAAGTGAAATTCAAGGCACAAAGCCAACGACTGAGTCTTAGACAGCCACACGCTGGGGAAAGGAAGAGAGCGATGAGTGTCAAGGGCGAAGTGGATATTAATTGGATGCTGAATAAACACACACGAGTACATGCAAATACACACACACACAGATGCACAGAGTGGATGATGCAGCAAAGACACTTAAAGATTTATTCACAATAAATGATCAATTTCACAATTTACTCAATCACATAATCACAATATAATTTCAAGTCAGTCGAGTAGGTTTATTGACATTTCAGCCATATACACAGTACACAGTGAAACAAAACAGAAACAGAAACAACACAAGACTGCATTAGTGCAGGCAGGACAGGACTGCAAAGAGAGCAATGAGAGTATGAGTGTAAGAAGCGAGAACAACACAATTCAGTTTCAAGTTGGAATGAACAAAATATGCAAGGAAATCACTAGCACTACATATTAAACAACGTATTATGATTTCTAAATTTCAGCCCTTTCAAAAGTGAAGTGTGAGATAACACACTGCAGCCTCTCATTTCCACCTTGTTGATAGTCATTTCTGCTTGCCTACACATATAGATAAAACACATGTAGAAAACACACTACATTTACATTTGCTCAGCATCTCTGTAGAGCTTGAATGTGATTTCAGTGATCCAATTGTAGTCTGATTACAATGCATCCTAGTTGTTTACACCTGGCTTTGCATGCGGTCGAGTGAAATCAGTGGAAATGCATGTAAACAGCCTCAAATTGACCTCAAGCTGTAGTTGCTCTCCAATCTCAAACTTGATGATCGCATCAGACTCACTGACTTAGAGCGTTTTAACAAACTGCCTCTAAAATGTGTTTGCTGTAAGGTTTTGTGTGTTTGTATGAAAGTATGTTCATTTTTGGGGAGCTGCTGTTGTCTGTGGGCATGTAAATCTCCATCTTATCTGTCTTCTGCTCCAGAACCTTTGAAGAAATTAAATTATTAGAGCAGATTTGGCATGCATCAGCCATACGTATTCCATCTGGACTACTGGGAACGAAGAGCAGGGGTCATCAAGGGGACTCCACAGACCCCTAAAGAAATGAGACAGCAGCTGAGGCAAAGAGAGAAAGGGGAAAGGAGAGAAAGAATATGTATGCATGGTTGAGTTGACTGTTGACTGCTCCGTTCCCATTTATAATTCTGTCTTTTGCTGGATCTGTGAGGTGATATGAACACCATATGCGGCTGTAGCCTAATGATCTCACCAGAGGCTACAGCACGCTTATCTCACTCTCTCTCCTTCTGTCTGCCACTCACCGAAACAGGTTGACAGATAGGCTTAAGCCCCACACCTCTTCAAAAGTGGGGTTTTCTGACAGCAGGTTGACACACTGTAGGTCTCTATGAGTGTGCATGTGGGTGCGTGTTGTGATAGAAGGCTTGGCACTGCACTTTCCGTATCTGTGCATGGAGCCATGTGCTGTCCAAATCGTCACCACTTGCACAAGTGTGAAGCTGTTTTTATTTATTGCGGCTCATGTGGAACTGGAGAGCAGTGTGCCGTGATCTCCCTGCTTGTCGAATCGCTGGTCTAGCATAGAGGTGTTTTCATTTTCCACCAGGGTTAGAGCATGAGAGCATTCCTCTCTATGATGATGTGGGCTTAACACTTGAGGCCTTCTTGAATAGCCCCTCAAGCCATTTAATTAGACATTACACACTGTTTGTGCCATCATGGTTTGCATTCATATCACTAGGTGTCAATGGCACAAATGCCATTTCTTCCTTACTGTGGACCCAAAATTCTTTCATACACGGTCCTGAATTCATGTGCTTTTTTTTTTTCATATATTACTGTCATCCTCCAGTGCTTATATTGTGACAGCTGTCACTAACTTGGAGTTTCTGGCAGTAAATGCTGCAGAAGCATTATTGGATCTTACAGTAAAATCTAATCACCCTTGAGTGTACATTCTTTCAAACACTGGGCTTTTCAATTACTGGCAATGCCCAGGGTGTATAGAGGCGTTCTGCAGTGCCCCCTGCCTTGTGTGAAAGTCCCTCTTAGCGTCCTGAGATTTTGATGTGTGCTGCTCGTATATCGTCTTAGCATTATAAATAGTTTCGCTGTCAGGGTACTTTGACATATTGCGTGTGCTGGAGGGCATGTGCTTTATAAAAAGATTGTAAATGATGTTATTTTAGTTGTGAGACTGTGAATCCAGGGCAAACATGGAGTAAGTCAGTATGCACAGTGACTGGAACGCGCTGACAAAACACATCTTGCTAAGATGACATGCCGTGTTAAAGTCAAGGTTGTCAGTTGCAGAGTGTGTTTAAGTCTTGGCAGACTCTGAGAAATGGCTCAGCCTTACATGCTGCTCTTAGTGCTCTGCTTACACACAAAACAAGCTTTTGGCAGTTAATATTGATCATAGCCTTATGCTGCTTAGTTCCTTGCAGACAAAACGGCAGTCTGGCCTAAATAGAGATGCCTCACAAGACTGAAATAAGGCTGGGTTGCAGCAGGAAGCTAGGCTTTTTTTTTTAAAATGACATTATGATCTTGTGCAATTTTAGTGGCATAAGCAACATTTTTGTGTGCAAAAAACACATTAATAACCAAACTCATTCACAAAGGCAGACAGTTTTGAACCCTGAACCTCCATTACACACCCATTAATATTATTTATTCAAATGATTTAATTATTCACATTATTCACATTATTCAAAGTAGTAGTTGTTTTCATGTTATACATTTCGCTGAAAGCTAGAGTTCATATAATACCAAAAATGTTTGTATGACTTAAAGTAGTAGGCTTTTTTTTGGTGCTATAGGGAGCAAATTTTCAAAAGGTGAAGAACTGTTTAACTATGTAGGGAACCAGAAACATTCAGCATGTTCTTAGAGCTGGCATAGGCCTATATAGGACCACTGGCATTACTAAAGAACACTTGGAGAGACATTTTGAGGGTGTACATGGTGCCTCTCCATTTCAGCCTCTGCTAGTGTCACAGATGAATCTCCAGCTGTTTTCACCCTCCCTTTGCGGATCCCTGGACCTGGTTTTATTATCTCCTCACCCCTACTCAGGAGGACCCCTGGGGTCCTGGTTTTGGACTACTACTGTTTGCCTCTGCCTGTGTCTCTCTTTTTCCAGCTGCTGTTGTGACCCAATGCTGAAGATGCTTTTATTGAGGAGAGGGCAGATCGGTTTGTATGGGCAATTTACAGCTTCTCTCATGAGAGTTTGTTTGTTTGTTTTTTTTGGTTGGGTATTGCTGGCTCTTACTGTGTTTAGATATTTCCCATGTTGTGCCAGTATTTACATTTCTGTACAGGATTAACTCAGCAGACCTTGGTGTTTGTTTCTTTATTTAGGAACTGACATTTAGTTTTTTTTAGATGTTTTCCATGTACTAAAACAGAATGACTTGTTTCAGACGCAGGGTCCTGTTGCTGAGTCTGAGCAGCCTCTGCCCTCAGACACGTCCATCTCTACTGTCTCCCTCACCTCGTCCAGACAGAGGAGTCCAGTGCAGTATGGTCCAGCAGCACCCATGTCCTCCAGCCAGCCTACCTCAGCGGCAGCTTCTTTCTTCATCAGGTAAGAATGTTCTTCTGAATAAGTTGCAAAAGGCTCATTCACACTGATAAAATATTCCATTGCCACACTATTTTAGTTTTAAAAAATTTATTTGTTTATTGGATTTTTTGGCCAGAATTAAATGTTAATAATCCAGAAGCAGTTAGTTATTGTAGACATGCTCATTGTCTAAAGTTTGCTTCTTTAGTTTTGCCAGGTTGTCACAGTGCAAACTGGATGTATAACGCAATGGTATTGAGTTGAGTAATCTAAAAAAATAACTTGGTATGTGGTGATTTTTGGCTGAACCATCAGTTAACACTTATTTAGTGTAAGCTGTTCGAATGGGTTTTTAATGGCAAAAGTGTACACAGACATGACAGAAGGAAAGAACTGAGAATGCATATTTAGGATTTGCTACACGCTACACACCAACAGTGTGATTAATTGGTCTCTGGTTGCGTGGAGAGGAATTGCGACGCAGCCTGAAGATCCGCTCTGTGAACTGCCACCTGTAAAAGTGCTTCCAGGTCATACAGGCAACAGAGAGTGGAGACCTCAGACGGAGACAGGGCTAATTTTTACAGGATGATTTATTATTGCACGCCTGTTTTCTTTGGACTTCATCTCAAACAAGCGGATAGGCAGGGAGGTACTGCTTTGTCCCTGAGAGAGAGGCTTGGGAGGGAAAGATAGAAAATAGATTTGTTTTTTCCCTCCCAATCGCATGCTCAAGGGAAAAAGGACGAGAAGTAGGAAATGATGATGATTACCACCTTTCGGTTCATTGCGAATATTAGCTCCTGCCAAGAATTGCTGGTGCTTTTGTTGGCAGCGTACTTAATTATTGCTCTAGACACCCTAGCATTCATCAAATACTTGTCCAGGGAAGAGAATGAACTTTAAACTCAAACGACTTTGTTGTCATTAACTGCTCTAGAAACAGACAGCTATATGGTACAGTTTGAACTGATGCTGCTACAGGGCCTATTGTCCTTTTGTACTTTTACCAATTATTTAAAATGAGATCTGTGGCAGGGGTGTGAAATGCGCATCTGAAGCTTGAGTGTACACTTTTGGTTGCTTCTACAGTTCCAAATCATAACCCTTCATTAAAGTAATCTCTTCCTCCAAGTATTGGAGTCAATCAATGTACCACATGTCTGGGTGCTCCACAAAATAGATATGAAAAACCAATCGTTTTATCCTCTGAAGGAATAATTAGAGGACATTTCCAGCAGAAGGCGGAGGATGCAGGTAAGGGGAGAGGAATGTCCGGCTCTATCTCCGTCTCCCTAGTGTGTGGCCGCCGCGTGCCCACTTGTACAGCATGCAAGTGGGCTTGCTGGATCAGCAGCGCTTCTCTTGTAAATGAAATGTTAATTAGAGTGCAATTAGAGTCACACAGAGGAGGGAAAAGCAACAGGGGAGGAAGTGAGTCCGTTTGCTCTCATCCTCTCAGCTCACTGATCTGCTCTCATCGGCTCTCCCTTACATGCTCGAAAAGCTCCTCGTTCATCAGGGACTGGATGTGGGTTTCTATTTCAAATGTTTGTTTTGTACCATTGGTTCGTTTGTTAAACGTAAAACAGATTGGAATATCAATGATGCCATTTATTTCAGATTTCTTACACAAATAATATTTAGGCAGTAACCGCTATGAATTATTCAGATAGTAATATGAGCAGTTGGGTGGCTGTGGAAGTGGGGAGAGGGTGGAATGAATGGTGGGGGCCATGCCTAGAAATGCCTCTGTATGTCAGTGTGAACATTTTTTTGTATGTATAAAGGTTCCGTATCATAATATTGTTTTGGTGCCATTTTACCTGAACCCTCCTACATAACACTGACATAACCAGGTCATAAACCTGTCATGTCAGATATTATAAGCTGCCATAATCTGTCATGACACATTATGTCCAATAATGAAACGGTGTCACATCACCATTACGGGTAGTTGCCATGACAGATGTTTTGCAGTCAGTGTTTTATGCCATAACACATTTGTGTCACATGTAAATTTAATAAAATCATGATATCAGCATATCAATTACCAGTCATGGTTCTATTTTTGGACATCAGTCTGATATCTGTTATAAACTGCCATCACATTGTTATGGCAAGGTTATGAGTGTTAGTAAGGTTAGTAAGGTACAAGTAACATGTTAGTCCTAGGCCAAAAACCTTTGAGGGATCTTTGTTCTTGGGTGCTCTATGAACTTATTATGTAAGGGACGGAGAGCAAAGTCTGATATCGCTAAGAGGACCTAAAGTTTTAAAGGTTTAAGTTTGTTCACCTTTTGAATTCTTGAGCTTTAACTTTAAAATATTGCATTCTAACTTTCAAAGATTGAACTCACTAGGATTAGCATAACGTTACCATTGTGCTTATTAGGAGTTTCTGTGGTCTTTGTGGTCTCTTCTCACTATGCGCATATTTAGTTTTAGGCTGTGGAGCTGCTTTGGAGTCATCTAAGCATTAGATCTGGCAGAGCTTTAGCACTTGTACTGACAAATAGCTTGAGGATGGGAGAAGACCATGGAGGACAGTGCTGAGCTATGAGGCAGGGGGAGAGTGATGGATAATTCAGAACGATCTCAGTGCTCAAGCCCCCAATCTCAGCGTATGCTCCGGTGTGACGAAGCATATGATTAGTGTATTGACATTCTCTGCAGCTTCCATAATGAAAACAGACAGAGATGCTGGCAGGGCTTGAGACCTCTCTGATGCTCGGTTACAGTCAGCAAGCCCCTCACTGAGCAGCCTTGTGTATTCTTATTCCACCTGGGTGCTCCAGGAGATGAAAAGGCCAAAGCAGCACAAATGGAGCCCTCTGAACAGAGGCATGGGGAGAAACACACTGGGCTGGTGGTAGATGGGAACTGGGCTAAAACTGATTGAAAGAATATAATGGTGTTTAAGATGGGCACATGCTCCATTGCTTTCCAAATGGATGAGAGAGAGCGAGTATGAGGAGAACAGAGACACTGCCAGTGTGGATATGGAAGGACAGATGGAGAAAAACAGTGCTTTTGAAAGATGGTTTTTGTCTGTGTGTGTGTGTGTGTGTGTTTGTGTGTGTGTGGGAGGGGGGCACGGGTGTCAGGCAGGGGAAGTAGAGCACTGTGAGGGCATGCACTGCGTTTGAAAAGTCGCAGCTAAAACTGCGGGGATGGGCGTTTTTTGAGAGAGTATGTGTGTGTGCCTGTGTGGACTTTTTGTGGCAGCGTGCAGGGCTGCTGAAAATCTGAAACTTTCACAAACAATGCCAATACCAGTTTTACACAAAAGGGGTCAAATATCTGTAGTGGGAGCTAGGGCTTGTGGAAGCCTAAAAAATTACAAATGACCAGAAACAGTGAACAATAAAATGCTTCTCTTTCATTAAAAATAAATGTTTCTCATTTAAAAATATATTTCTGCTGGACATCATTTTGGCTATTTGTAATTATTATTTGTAATTGCTCTCCCCCTTCATTACATCCTGCCTCGCTTTGTGTTTTCAATTAGTTTTTTTTTTTAGCTGTCCTCATGCGCCCTCACACATATTTCACTTTATTTGTGGTCATTTTCTCATCTTTTGAACTCTCTCTGCCCCTTGTTTTAGTGGTCAGTTTCTGGACAGTGGAATTTAAAATGAAATGAAAGGAAACCAAGGCTGAGCTTAGTTGAATTCTTTCTTTTTTTCTTTTCAATGCTGCTGATTTGGGTTGAACCATCATGGTGGTTTATATGAATGTTATGGCATGGCAGCCTGGTTTTCTCATTATGCAGCCATGTGTTACTGGACAAACTTCAATATATTTTATTACTGTTATTTAGTTACTTTTAGTCATGTCTGTTGGTCTACTCAAGGCCAGGTCTTCAGACATTCACCTCAGGATTACTGTTGATACTAACAAGTCCAAACAGCATTAATGCTGGCCGTTTCTGTTGGCTAGTCGATCAATTGCTCAGGCCCTTGAAGTTTGTGTGTGATTGTGTGTGTGTGTGTGTGTGTGTGTGTGTGTGTGTGTGTGTGTGTGTGTGTGTGTGTGTGTATGTGTGTGTGTGTG
>JBBJLS010000001.1:33256399-33267830 GCA_037577275.1 Bryconaethiops microstoma
ATGCTTGCCTTTTCTGTTGGCTAGGCGAACAATTGCTCATGCCCTGGAATTTTGTGTGTGATTGTGTGTGTGTGTGTGTGTGTGTGTGTGTGTGTGTGTGTGTGTGTGTATGTGTCTGTGTGTGTATATGTAGAAGAAGAGCACAGCTGTTTGGTGGTATGCAGCCCTGCAGTGTCAGTGAGTAGCATGCATGGGGAAGTGTTCATGGTCTCTTCCAGATGCTGGTCCAGGTGAGGCTGGGTGGTAATGACTATGATTGGAGTAAGCATTCCACCATAATTGCCCTACAACAATCCAGACTATCCCCAGACAAGGCCTGCCCTTTGTAGCTGACAAAGTGCTTTGTTGCCCAGGCCTTAGGGAGTAACCATAGTAACAAAGTGTTTTTGGCAAGTAATACAAAGGTAGTCTGGTGCCGTCTGTCAAACGAGAAGCTAAAGAGGGCAGCTAAAGAATAAGGCCCGATTGAATGCATGGACTTGTGAAGAGTTTTAACATTCAATGTTTATTTTTTCTACATCATGTCAGAATTTCACACTATTTTCATGAGATGCCAAAGAGGTTTGTCTTGAGTGGATTTATTATTGCTCGCTGACTGTGGCTTCCTCTGCAGATATCTAATTATTACTTAATCATTATCATCAGCCCTGGCTAAATTAGCCTAGTTAGCCTCGAATAACCTGTATTGCCCCTAATTCGAAAAATGCCCCCAGGGTGGACCCATTTAAAATCAATTAGGTACATAAATGCATCTGTTTAATCTCATTGTTAAGCTGATTAGCTTCCTATTCCAGCTTTAGAACAGCAGCACAGACAATACAGCTAGGCACTGTAAACAGTTGGATGCCGTCCTCTCTCTTATTTATGAGCTATGCTAATAGGAGGAGGTCTTCTCCTGGGTGAAACAGGGGGAGGGGGGAAATAGAGTGGTTGAGAGAGTGGAATGGGGGTTGTTTTTTGATGGGTGGGAGGGTTGGAGGAACAGGGAGAGAGTTCAGAGTTCACTCTCACTTAGCTCTTGTGCACAGACACACACACACATGCAAACAGATCTCAGTTAAGCTGATAAGGCTCCATAGGCTCAGGATTTGTTGAGAGTAAGAGAGAGAGAGAGACAGAGAGTGGAAAGAGAAAGAGAGAGAGAGAGAGAGTTAAAAGGAGAGTGGTTGGACAGTAGTAAAGACACAAAGATGGAAGTTCAGAAAGGAGGGAGAAGAAAGTAAATGGTCTGTGTGGCTGGCTGCTTTTTGAGTGACTGCACTAATCCCTGTCAGGGACAAATTGGCAAAACAGATTAATGCTGAGTGGTGTTGGCCCTATAGCAGAGCTGGAGCCTGTCACACAGCTGCATCACGGGGACCAAGAGGGAAAGCGGTGCAGCATGAGTGCGCTCCAAGGCTGAGGACACACACACCCACCCACACACATCCTCAGAGCTGGGTGCTCCTATCCTAAGGAAGTCTCACACACACGCAGTAGTGAAGCAATGGACATTGAGAAGGACATTCAAGCACGCTGACCCTTGGTGGGCAAGCTTGGACTGTTGCTCCACACTACTGTTGGAAACAAAGAAGAGCAGAGACTGTAGAGGACACACATTGGGGTACCACCATGAAACTACAGTAAGTTAGTCCCTCAGAGTGCACATATGTGTGTGTATATGTGCAAGTTGTTAACTTCTGATGTTTTTTGTTCTATTCACTCCTTTAATATCAGAGCTGGAAACTAAAAACATCTTTTTGACATAATTTTGAGACATTTTGACAGGTTGTTGTCTGTTTTGTCTGCAAATTTGATGCCCGTGACTAGGTCCCACAAGCTTTGAAAAGCAGTCATGTTAGTCGCGAGTCAGAAATTTGGTGCAATCATCCCTTGCTTTTGTTCCATATAAATGAACAGTTTGGGCCCAGCAGGACTCTGGCTGTAATAGGATCGGCAGTGGCTTGTTGTGAGTGCAGAGATTCTGCTCTGTTGTTTTTACCCTGTGTTTACTCTGGAGCTGAACGACCAGCTGGTGGTCCCCAGTTGTAATCAGGCTATCATTCGTGTGTGTGTGTGTGTGTAATGGTTTTGGGGTATAAGAAGGAGCAGCTGGGGATGAGTGGCAGGGAAGGAGGGTGGGGCACCAAGTGAGCAGATAAGCCCAGGTGTGAAGGGCTTGCATTGGGCCGTGAGTCGTTTTGCTGTGTGGGTTTGAGTGCTGGGGGTGGATGCTGGAGGTGTTGATGGATCTATCAGTCTGACCATGCAGCCCTGGGGATCTAGCCCACTTCCTGTCCTCAGGGGTTCTGATGGGCAGTGGTGACGTGTCCAGATAGATCACTGTTTACCACTGTCACAGCCAAATCCTAACCTCAGTACTTCTGCGCTGTACATCTATTATGTTTGCATCGCAGAAATAAGTGATACCGCCTGGTGGCCTTCATGCAATTATACCATTGAGATTTGAACAAAGGTTTCTTCTACATGGGTGCAGTTTTTTTTTACTTTAGGCTAGAGATACACCTATCTAACTTTTTCTCTCCTGATATGGATCTCAACTCCTGATATGGATCTCGACACTGTATAACTGTAACAAACTGCTCTTGCTATTAGTGGATGCTCTTGATGACATGTAGCTTAGATCATTCATTTTCAACTTACTGTTCTAGAATATTACTTTTAAGTTCTAATCCTGAAAACTGATCTAGTATGTTAGAGCAGTGCATCTCTATTTTAGACTCCTAAAATATCACTGTTCTTTAAAATCTCTCCTCACAAAGCGGCTTTCTCTATACCTTCACTGATTTCACCTACTCTTTTAAATCACTCCCACCTCCCCCTACACGCATCCCTCAGGTTTCGTTAATAGCCCCTATTCCCTGACCCATTCTCCACCAAAACAGTTCACACTGGGCTGATTATCACCTTCAGGGAGTGCCCTGAACACTCTGAAGGCTCTTTGTTTTGTCTTAAAGAAGACAGGCTTGCCTTTGAAGGGGATTGTGAAACAAATGTAATATGTCAGCAATTTAGCATCACAATTGATTCACTTGTGTCAGATGTGTGTGCCTCCTTTTCAGTGCTTTTCCCTGCTTTTCTTTTTGCTTTCTGGATTTCCCCCCTTTTGAAGTATAGGGACAACTGGAAATGTGCATGGACAGTTCCCCAACTGACCCAAGAGCACATTGTTGCCGAGCAGCTCCCAAAAGGCCACCTCATCAGAACCTTTGTGTGTAATGCCGGGACAGAGCTGAGGCCAGCACAGCTAGGCTGCATTCCTGTGTCTCTAGAAGTGATGACCACATGTGACAAGTCCACTCTGTGTCCTCAAGTGACTACTTGATGAGTTATGATGGAGGGGAAAGTGCTGCAATTGTACCTTTCAGCTAGTGCAGTAAACACAGCCAGTGAATCAGTGGACCGCTGACCGCTGCAGCATCTTTTATTGTTCTGCTACTGTGGATGCATGCAGAAGGGTACACTATTATTTGTACCAGCACTGTAAGTGATCCTCCCAGCACTTGGGGCCCTCCATTTGCACCTTTAAGTGTAATTCCAATCTCTAATAACACATAACAGAGTCTGAATCTCTACTGCCAAATCCAATTTGACAGCTCAGGTATTTGAGTGAATATTTTAAAATGTGTGTCAGCATATTGTGTTGCTCTGCTGACTCAATTGTGATTTATTCTTTATCATTATTTAGTCGAGTCACAGGACAGGAAAAATGCTTTTTCAGGAGAGACAGCCCTTGCCACCAAGGGAGAGAAGCAACCATTAGCAAGCCCTCTGGACACAAAAAAAAAAATGCTGATTCATGACTACTCTCCTGAAGCCCACAGGGCTATAGGAGAGCCTGAGTATACTCAAACACACCATGAAGAGAGGAAATGGAGAGGAGAGGACACTGTCAAATCAATCAAGCTGGAAGTGCCTTTGTGGCCCGGGGACTGGCCTCCTGCTATGAGACAGAGATGACTTCGTTTGCAGGTCTTCAGGTGGTGCAGAGCCATTCTCATAGATGAATAGAAAATCTGTATTGCGTGGAAAAACAGGACGACATCTGTATTTATCAACCAGCAGGCTGCAGAATTCTCAGCAAATCCCTTAAGTGGAAATTTGAATCTAGTACAAATTGCCTTGTTTGCATTTGTCCCTGCAGCATTCACATGGCAAAAAAGATCAACCGAGTCTCTTGGATGGATTAATAGCCCTATCTCTCGATTGGTTCTTTAAGGTTTCCCAGATATCTCATGTACGCTGACTCTGAGTAATAGTGGGAAGACATGTAGGTCAGATCACAACGTTCTTACAAGATAAGGTAGACTAATCTTCCACAAAGGTTTTGCAGTCGCGTTGTTTGGAGGACAAAGCTCAAGTTGAGAAAGGATATTAATTGTGTTAGCACGTTGGATGGAATATGCATTGAAGGTTTTATGACCTATTGTCTATTTAAAACACAAGTGTTTGTGGCCATCTATGAGATCATTCAGTCCACATTTCCTTTGTTTTGACCAGAAGAAAAAAAAGGGTGCAACCTTCCCCCCCCCCCCCCCCCTTCCCATTCAAACCGGTAGCTTCTGAACTACAGACCTGGGTGTATATCTGATAACAGCCTTGTGTCTAATTAGTCTGCAGGCTGCAAGTTGATTTCCCTAACCAGTGCTGCTCAATTCCACAATTCATTCTTATTCATGCGGCAGCACCATTCCCCACCCACACAAACTTTTTGTGTTTCTAATGAATTCCCTCTCAGTTGTCACTAAGCATACAGTGGGTCATATTTAACACATTTAAGACAAATTGGCAATGAGGTTGATTGGAATTTCCAAAGCAGGTAGTTAGGCATGTTCTTCCATTACTGGAGAACTGAGCTCCTGCTCCCTGACACATTGTAATTCCATTCTCTCTCTAAATGTTCCTTTCCTTAAATTATGTTGTATTGAGTATCGGGACTACATTTCCAGACACGAACTAAGCCTTGTGAATAAAAAAAAGTACTTTTAATGGAGAATCCCTGATTCTCACACACTTGAATTGACTGCAAGAATGTTGATCATGTGGATGAAGAGGCATCACTGAGCACTGCTGTACTGTAATGCATATGATTTCTGAGGTTACTGCCACTGGCACAGTGCCTTTTAATTATCTGGTATGTTCTAAGTCATGGCTTTGAAAAAAATAACCTCCCGGTCTGGGTGGTATCCATCTTGCTGTCAGTGTCAATACTTCTTATGCATAATAAGAACTATTGATGTATATCTTGCTCTTCAGATAGAGCATTACCTTTTAAAGTCTGGGTTCACTTTTCAGTTATTAGTCTAATGAGCCATTATCCAGTTACCACTTTGAGCTGTCTACCCTGGTTACCTTCCCTGCACATTTTTGTTGTTCTATTTCTTGACCTGAGCATGGGACATGTTTGACCTGCACCCTAATCCTGTCTCCTTCATCCAGGGTATGTTCTCTCTCTCGTTTACCCCTCCTCTTCACAGCTCTGTCACTCCAACCCTCTCTCTGATTAATCACACACAAATGTTCCCAGCAGCCACTGGGGCTGTTTGTTGTGATAGCCCCAGAGTGAAGGAGTGCAAATAAATAAGCGCTAGGTGTCCTCCATGCCAGACAGTGATTAATGAATGAGGGATGAGGGGAGATGGTGGAGAGCAAGCGCACACTCGTTCTCTTTGTTAATTCACATGCCTCTTTCAGTCCCCATGGCCCCTTTAATTTGCCTTCAGCTTTAATGTTGTTTCTTATTTTTCTAATTTAACTTGTCTGTGTTGTTTGAAAACTGACCAGAACATTTAAACGTAAAGGCGGAGATATAAAGAACCTGCATTGCAGTATTGGGGGGCGTCCCCTGTTGCAGGGTTGTGGATCTCTTCCTTGCCAGTAGCTGCACATGCTTGTGCTGAAACCGAGAATTCCCCGTTCTCAGTAATCTGTGCGAGAAACCTGATGCTGAGGGCACGCCAACTGTCACGCTGTTTGCAGCTGTGCAGGGAGAAATGGTGAAGGGAGATAAAAGGAGACAATAATCTCCATAAACAGAAAGGTAGGCTAGGTCAACTGTAGAGGGAGCGAAGTCTTAATTATCTGCCAGATTTCTGCTGGTATGGAAATCATCTTCGTAGCTGGCTGTGCTTTTTCCTTGAACGGATTCTCCACAAAAGCTCATCTAGATCTCTCGGACACCCGTGAATTACACTAAAACATCTTTACAAAAAAAGATGACAACCTGTTGGTAACTTCATCCTGTGGCTTTGCAGCGCTCTACCCCAGGGGCCCAGGACTGAACGATGCAACTCATTAAATAACAAAAAAACCAGCCGTGCTTTATGGCTCCTGCTCGGTTCTTCCCCACCGTGTCTAAGCCATCAGCAGCCAGGCCAGGATTAGCTGCACATCCTGTGTGTTTGGGGATGCCATTGAGGGGGCAATTTAAGAAACTGCAAACAGAAGACGGCACTAACTTCAACCCCCACCATTTCCAAGTCCTGCCTTTTCAGTACTTAAGACGGAGTCTTCTAGTCTTGCCTTGGCCTCTAGCATTGTTGGGAGATAGGAGGCTAGACTTTGCGGTGCTGTTTGGGGTGTTGGGTGAAATTGTTGTCTGAGTTTTACTGTTTTATTAGTCACATAACTAGCACAGGAAGCAGGAAATTTAAAGTTTGGCACCTACCTGTGGGTTTGCTAGTAAACAAAAGCTTTCATGGGAACAGACAGCAGGATTATTTCGAGAAAAGCATAATTGGTAGTGGCACATTGCGGCGTGTTTCGTCTGGTGTGTATTTTTTGTTGATGCTAATGCTTGCACCAGTGCGACAGGTCATTATACTTCATAGTTTATTATTGAAATAGGAAAGTTCACTTAATTTGGACTTCAAAGCAAGTCAGCCAGCTGTGCAGACATTTGTATGCTTAACATGATTCATAATTAGGTTACCTCTTTTAATCAGGTCAGTTTATTTTCCCTGTTTCAAATTTCTGGGCACTCTTTTACCTTAACACCCATATGCAATTACTACATACAAAATAGATAAAGGGATTTATTTATTTTTTCCTCTAACATACTACTACAGAGGGTGGAAAAAGTGCTAAAACAGTCGCCATTTCATTTCCAAATGCACTAAGGACTCTCAGGGAATTTCTTTCCCTGTTTCTTTCTTTTTAATTAGAATGTTTTCCATTTAGACTTGAACTGCTTCATTTGTTTTGGGCTGGCTGGGGATTCCTGGGCCAGACGCGCTGAGGGAATAATGCAATCCCTGCCTGGGCTCAGCACGACCCAAGCCATCATTTTTCATGATTCCACTCTCAGACTCAAAATGATTTACCTTCGTTCAGGCAGCTGCTGACTGGCTCCTGGCCAAAATGCTAAGCTCAGAGAGGGATCACGCAAATGCTCCAGCAAGACACCTCAGAGCCCAGTCCTTCTCACACCATCCACATTCAGCACTTTTTATACGTTCAGCTCTTACTTCTGCTTATGTGTCAGTTACCTGTTTTATATCACATCCTTACTCTGGTGAATCCCATCTGTTCTCTTTGTTTCTTCACCATCTTTCTTAAATAGTTTACCCACTTCCTGCCTCTTCATCCCTTTTGTCAGTGCCTTGGACAATCTACTTTAACACTCCAGTCTTGCTTCTGCCACTTTATTCTCAGTAGAATATAAAGTTCACTGTTTGTGTGAAGGCAAATCTTGGTACGTTTAGAAAGCAATTCCCAGATATGCTCATTTGAATCTGAAAATTCAAGAATATTGGAGTAGCTGTTTGAGAAAAGCATTTGCAGACATATGCAAAGCATATGGCAACAATGGTCTATTAGACTCCCGTCCTTTCCCTGTGGCATATTTCTAGCATGTAACTTATTTTCACTATTTTCCGCTGATGAAATAGTACTGTTTTTAATCATGGTTTGTTTGTTCACCTTTCATGATTTGCTTTGCGGTTAAATGAGTCAGCCTAGTACATCATGCTCTCTCAGAAAGGGGGATGGTGACTCCCCTTTAGTGGCCATATTTCCAACCACTTTGTTTTATAAAATGCATGCTGATGTTATTCAGTTTAGACAGAATTTAAAAACGCCATTCTTTATGTGCTGGAGAAATATAGCACTTTACAGTCATATGTTATGGTATTAGCGGGTCTGTACCCTGTGAGACCCTGCCAGGAGTGGTGCCTTCCAGTCTAGAGGCCAGGCTGTTGATATTAAGTTGGAGCTAAACTTAGACATTCGAGAGAAGACTTTAGGTAGGGTTAGAAAATGCACATAACTTGAAGTAGTTTGATGGCTAACTAGGTCACAGAGACAGGGTAGCAGTGTTTTCAGGTTTTAGGTTTACACTGTAAATGGGTTTAGAACAACCTGAGATAAGCCTGGAATTGCAAGCTGTGGCCATTGTGGCCAGTTTCCATGTGGTTTATTTTCATTTTGGTGTAAAATATGCTATCACAGCAAGCCTAAATGCTTTTGTGTCAGTTAGTATGATCATTTCTGAGCTATGAATTCCCTCGTCATACAAAAACGGGGGAAAAACAGACTAGTTTCCAGTTCCTTGTCTGAAAATGGATGTAATAGATATGGATCAGTGGATGCAGCTGAGGCAGACACTGCACCTGACAGATTCTACAAAGCTGAAGCCAAATTCCTCACAGACTGAACTGCAACAGAGAAGAGAAGGCATGAGAGCTTGTCTCAGTTCCACACTTGACTATTAAACTGTACTGAAAGCCCTAAAAGAGTGGGTGGAGAATAAGAGAACACAGAGAGAGTAGAGAGAGGGTAAGTAGGGACAGAGAGAAAGAGAGAGAGGGAGAGGGGGCTAAAAAAGAGCAGTGAGAGTAGAGGTTGGAGGGAGGGAGTGATGAAAAAGAGAACAAAGAGAGAATGGGAGAGGGAGTAGTTAATGATGAATGAGTTAAAAAGACAAAGGAGAGAAAGCGATGTGGAGAGAGTGAACAGTGATGGACTGGAGTTTTTTTTTTTTTATCAGGAGTGTGTGGTGCCATGAGGCGAGCTGTTCATGTGGAGAACAACAGGGGAAACCACCTGGACAGTTTAACTGATATCATATGTTGCTTTTGTTATTTGTTCATGCTCAGTTGGAGTGAGTGTGTACCAGTAACTCCATTACACTCTGCCCTCTGCTGTCCCATACTGGGGAAGGGTATGTTGCTGGAGACCCATAAGCTTCTTCACTCCCTCTTCATTGCTGTCCCTGGTTTCATTTCCCTTTATGGGAAAGAAATGTCATCCTTGTTTACTCCACAAACAACACAGCGCCATGTGTCTGTGGTTATTTAAAGAAAGCTTGTTTACTGCACATATATCCTGGCCTGGCATTCCGCTGGCATAACATGTATAGCTACAGTTGCATGACTGAGCATGTGTTTGGGTGAAGCTAACCTTAGCCAGAGGCTTTAAGTAGAGGGTTTGTGTGTACTTAGACAACTGTCAAACATGAAACTATGACAGAAGGGTTTTAAATGCTCAGAAATACCCACAAGCACTTAATGCCCATGCTTAATCCATAGTTCGGAGTAAGCCAGCAAAATGAAGTGGTGGCTCAAGAGTGTTGACTAGCGGCCTCTTGACCCTACTACTAAATCTCAGCACACCTCGTGGCCTGGACTTGGCTGCTGTGGAAGGTGACATCATCTTTCGGTGCTCTTAGCATGATGTAACCATTTTCTTAATCAACAGAGGAAGACACTGTCACTATGTTACCTGCAGTAGTTACTAGTATTACACGTTAGAATTGCAAATACAACAGAATGTAGACATCATTACCATACCTCTTGTACCTCTGAAAATTGTGTTGATGTTTGTTTCTTGCATTTTTTGGTTTAAACATTGAATGAAAGTTGTGAGACACTGGTTTCCCAGATCAATGCTAGTCCTTAATGACATTATTTCATTATCTTACCCATTAACTGCAGCAGAACTACCTTCTGCTCTAGCAGTGGGTGATATCGTCAGACTCACAAAAACAGAAGCCGAATCTGTGACGGCCCCAGGACACATTTTCAGCAATCAGCATTCTGTATTGGCCTACAGATCAATAATGGTCATTAAGGAGTCAGGATCAAGCTTATTTTTGTACTTGAAAATCTTATATCCCTAGAAGGAAAATGCAGAGGTAAGTGTGAATTCATTTGCTGTTCACTTTTATGCTACTGTCTTCATTAGCGTATGCCAACTGAATGCATTTTCTTGAAAAAAAAAAAGGTGAACTTGTGTTACATTAAAAGATATCTGAGTGGGACAAGGGGTGGGCACAGAAGGGTGTGCATAGGTAATGTAGTCTGATATCAGCCTGGGTGATCTGATCCCTCTCTGAATGGCCAGAGCACTGTTATCTTGTCAGGTGAAAAAAACACCCTGATACTAAAAAGCAAAATGTCAAGGATAGTAAATAGGGCCAACATGGCAATTAGCCCTAAGGACTATCTTGACAACAAGAGAGAGAGAGGGACGAGAGGTGGGGTGGGGTAGAGAAAGATCCTCACAAACAAGCTAATGGGTCTACAGGGCTAATGACTACACTGGCCAGAGGAATTCTTCTTGCTAATTTGACAAAAGCTGAATAGTAGAAAACAGGGTCTGGGGATATTATTGACAACAAGCCAAATGGCTTTGGTCCACCCAAGAATAAGAGGCTGCCTACACATGATAAATGCATCGACTTACACACATTTACACAAATATCCTACATGTCACCCCCTCATACAGACACACATATCCATTCTGACATTGATGAAAGCTTAAGGAACCTTTTGTAGCCATTGACAGAAGCACATTGCATTCATCTTCAGTGGCATGGTGTGTGGGTATGCAAAGTGTGCACTTGCATATGAGCCAGTGTTTTGGCAAAGCTGTG
The DNA here is from genome assembly GCA_037577275.1 of Bryconaethiops microstoma. Lineage (NCBI taxonomy): Eukaryota > Metazoa > Chordata > Actinopteri > Characiformes > Alestidae > Bryconaethiops > Bryconaethiops microstoma. The sequence continues at coordinate 33,267,273 of JBBJLS010000001.1, forward strand.
AATTGCCTATGCGTTTTATTATCAGTGCATAATCACCTCTGATTTACCAGCAAATTCAAAAACTTGCCTGCGTGCAGGAATTCATAACAGCTGCCCATGCTGCCCATGACACCTCCAGCATTGCATTTGGATATTACTGTATTCAGTTAAACCCACAGCTAGACCACAAAACCTTATTCTTTACATTTTGTGGCCAGAAATGTGCTCTTAAAAATGCAGTGTGAAGATATAAGGTAAAGCCAAACGCTAATCGCTTTAATGTCACTAACCTAGTCGGATCTTTTGTCATCTTTTAGCAAGAAAACATTGAGTTTGTGAAGAGTTTATTAACTAATACAATTGACTAAACTGAAGAGCAAATTTCCAAAAGTCACTCAGTCCGAAAGCATTTTTTTTCGGAAAATTTTAGCTATTGGAAAGCAATTCTTACGGGAATTTTTTTTTTATTGAAATTTTACAGTTACTTGTTATTTTTCGATGTCTGTTTCTAAAGTGCAACTCCTGCACATTTTAGTTTGGGCAAATTTGTTTAAAAAATATAATGAAAACAATTTTTAA
>JBBJLS010000001.1:33268844-33271344 GCA_037577275.1 Bryconaethiops microstoma
ATCCTACTACATGACACAGCATAGAGCCATCTTTGTTTATGATCTACCGCCTGGGAGACCTGGGTAAGTAAGTACCATTTGCGACTGTGTGAGTGGACTGAGTGAGTTTTGGTCGGTTATACTATTAAACATAAAGAAGTTATGTAAAAATATGCCAATAGTAGTGTTACCTAAAAAATCTCAAAAAATGGTCTGAATGAGTTTTGGAAATTTGCTCCTCAATTATGTAAAACATGCTTCAGTTAGAATCTTTTTGGCACTTTTGGCACGTTTCCATTATGACATAACTACCTTTGTGCTCAGTCACTGCTTAGCTCTTGCTACTGTGTTGCTTTGGTCAAGTTTTCAGTTTGTAGCAGGTTACCAGATACGGTCATCAGATAAACCATTGTGGTTGTGTTGTGTGTGAGGGTTTTTATATAATACATTACTTTTTTAATAAGACATTGGTTCATATGTCTTTTATGATTTCTACCATTATGTTGCAATGACCTTGGCTCTGTTGGAATTTTGTGTATAGGTGTATGGGGATGGCTTGCTTTTTTTTTTCTTCCTCTTAACATTCACACATGTGCTCTGAATTGCCATTGTAGCTTGAGAGAGTGATGAGTTCAGCTCTTTGTCACACTGAGCGATCCACACATTAGTATTTGTATCGTTCCAGCATCGATTGCTGCTAATGCTTCCCCAACTCTGGGCTCACAGGTTGACCTTGTATCAGCAAGGCCTTTGGCACTGCTGAAATAAGTGATTTCAAACAAATCGCTCTCACTTATTTTTGCTTAGCTGTCTTCTATTCAGGCAAATGAGTGGTCTGCAGGCTGAGGCCGAAAGATATGGACATTGTGCTTGGTCACTTTCCATATTGTGATTTTTTTTTTGCTATAAACTGCAATAAATTCACACAGCTCTGCTTTCATCTCTTCCCTCCTGACACACAGCTGTGGACAAAACCAAGGAAATAGAGGCAGGATGGAGGAATGAACTGACAGATGGATGGACAGGGGGAAAGAAATAGTGGGAAGATAATAGAGGTGCAGCACACACTGCATGGGTTATAGAAAAACACAACAGCATGAGTAAAAAAGGAAAAAGTGCTCAATACATAGAACCTTACACTTTGGTTAACATATGCAGCACCAGTGTGGCATTCTCTTTTTTGTTTTTGAACTGCAGTACATGCTCTTTCTTCCCTCAAATCCAAATACTTCTGAAACGCATGCTTGAGGACTGTAATATAGAATTTGAAGTACACGGTAGTTCTGCATCAGTAAATTAGGCTTTAATAATGCTACAGTTTAAACCTTAAATGTTTAAGCCTTAAATGTTTGCCATCAATAACAAAACCTGGTGTCATTCGAGGTCACTGAAGCAAAATTCTCTCATAAGTTAGGATTCAAAACTTTTAGTCGATTACATCAGTAATCGCAAGTCGCATATCAGATTTCATGACTTGCATTTGTCCAAAACGTGTTGCATCATTTGCGTTTGTATCACAATTATCTAACTTCTTGACATCACGTGCAGACTCAAGCTTATTGGTACCTAATGTAAAGTGAATGTAAATGTAATTAATTGCCTAACTTACTATGTAATTAAATTCTTAGATAGTTAATTGCATTCAAGTATTACAGCAAAACAAAAGTAATCCTTCTCGACTTCTGATGGTTTGTTTTGGACGTTCTGTTTTTGAGGAAACCTGACCCTTCAGTCAGGCTACATCTGCATTCAGTTAGGTATGTTATAGAACATGTGCCAAATCGCATTCTGCAGCCCAACTCGTTTATGGCTATCAGACAATCTTGCATGTGGGATATTTGAAACTGTGACTGTTCAGTGCTTATTTTGTGTGTGTGGTTTTTACTGTGCAGCCTCTGCTCTTCTCTTGCGCGAGGCAGCAGCACTGTACACTTCAGTGCGCATATGTAGGGCAGTGTGTTAGGAGGGCAGTGTGTGAAGCTATACTACTGTGAGCAAGACTCAGTTTCAGCATGCAGCCGGCATGCTCCTGCACACTCTCTTTTACACACACGCTGTCTGTCTAACCGACTCAAATTGGCAGTCAAGGGAATACGGAGCTTTCACTTCAAGAACTTTAGCGGCGTTCCTTTCATTGCTTATTCCCTCTCTTTCCCTTTCACTAACTAAAGGGCAAGGACATTTCTGCCCAAAGCTTGTGGTTTATGTACATATGGTGGACAGATGCTATGTGCAAATGCACATTTTTGGTAGTATTTTATTTAAAGTGTACTTACATAGACACTTCATAAAACTTGCATAATCAATGAATAACAAAGATCTAACTATTTATTCACTGATTGTACCTTATTAGGTTCATGTATAATGCTGTCATGAAGCATCATTTTTTTAGTATTGTCTTTAAAATACGTAATTCAGTGCTAATTCTTTAAAGTCATGAAGTTCCTATGTAGCCTTCAAATGAAATTTAAATCAGTCTTCGATCAAGGGATCACCTGAAGACATACAACCTTTCTTGCTC
>JBBJLS010000001.1:33273844-33325306 GCA_037577275.1 Bryconaethiops microstoma
TACTGCACTCAGACTGATTATGCAGACTATTCACATTTAGTGAGTGTCAGGTTTTCATGTGTGGTTCAATTTTAGGGTGCTGAACTATTTTGGGGACTATATTGTAATGCCTAAAATAATATCATTATTTCAAAGTTTGGGAAAAATGGTTTGTCTCCTAGAGACATCTATCCTTCCTAGGCCTAATATGGTATTCTTAACTGTTATTACAGTTTCCTTGGTGGTGCTAATAACAGAAGCATGCTGTATGCAAATGAGTCTTGACAAACTCAATGTTTTTGACTAATCACAGATGTTCTTTGGGTGTTTAAATGAATCAAAAATCATGATTAAAAAACATATTTAAAAATAATGCAGATTAATACTTGACCACATCCGTTCTCAAATGTTTATCTTCACTATGCAGTCTTAACCAGAATACGAACGACTGTCTTAATTTCTCCTAATTGCACCCTTTCATCTGCCAGAGTGATGACATATTTTTTTCTCCTTTTTCGTTACAAATACAACAATATTTATCCAAATACAATACCGTGATATAGCTTTTTGACAGTATCGTTCAGCCCTAACCACTACATGATGCGCAGAACTGCTTACAGAGGTTTGCTGTACATCACTGACAGCGAATCACATCCTTATTGCACTCTTTATTCTCTTTTTTCCTCTTGCTCTCCTTCTCGCACACATACAGTGTGTACAGTTCCACTTTCTCTCTGTCTGTCTCTCTCTCTCTCTCTCTCACACACACACACACACACACACACACACACACACACACACACACACACACACACACACAGACCCACACCTCTCTTGCAGGCCGGCAGTTCCCTGGGGAGCAACTTCTCCTGTATTCCTCTTGGATGCTATAATTATTTCATCATCCAGCGGTGTGTTCCTTGATTGTGCTCTAGGGCTGTCGCTGTGGGCTGGAGAGCGGGGAGAGAGAGGAGGGGGTGGAGAACAGAAAGAGGGTGAGAGACAGAGGGAAAGGGAGTGAGGAGGAGAAAGGGAGTCTGTCACTCATGGGGTGTGGAGAGATGCAGAGAGGAGAGAGAAAGAGGGAAGGAGGATGGGTGGTCATATAGCAGGTGCACACACACACACACACACACACACACACACACACACACACATACACACGTGACCGAAGGGGTAGTGACTACACTAATGAGCAATCTGCTTGCTGAAGACCAGAAGACACACAGAATGCGTCTAGCCATATATTCTCTTCCCACACACACACTTTGTTGGACTTCTCTCATGACTGCCTTTGTTTAGTTTTGTGTAAATGAAGACACTTTTCTCCGACTGTGAATTTACGCTGACACAGTAAGGAACGTCAGGTAACTGCAGTACTGGATCATAATGCACCCGTTTGGTTGTGAGAAGGAACTTTTTAAACAGTTCAGCACTTTTATATCACCTCGAAATGTGCAGCCCAAGACTGTAACTTGCTGGCGGTTTCTGTCTCAGGGGAGTGTTTTTCCAGTCTCGCTGTGTGCATGCAGTTCTAAGTAATTTCCTCACTCTCTATGGTGTATAAGACAGATGCAGCCTGTCAGCTCCTCTCCACTTACTGCAGTGCATACACACCACATAGACCAACGCCTTTAAGACTCCTCCTTGTGAGAGCTACCTGTAGTACCCATATATCAGTTGCTCAAATGATGGCTCTCGCATTTCTGTTTTTCTATATTCTAGCCTTTTCCATTTTTTCCCCATTCTCTTTTACTCTTTTTTCCACTGTCTTTCATGCATAATCAGAATTGGGCAAGGCCAGTATAGGCAGATATTGTGATTTTCTGTGTTGCAGTTTTATACCATTTTACATAAGGTAATGTGAGCCAGCAAAGTACACACATGTTGCATGTTGGTTCACATCCACACCTGTTAGGTCCAAATAAACAGTTTGTTTATTTAATCTAGCTTTGGGTAAAAATCAGATAGACAATGTTAATGTTTTGTTACCTGTTGCTTAAAATGAATGCATGTATGAATGTATGAATGAATGAATGAATGAAGGAATAAATGAATGAAGAAAAGAAGGAATGAGGGAAGGAAGGAAGAAAAACAAATCAACCAAACTGGCTGCAAAGAAATTGGAGCTGGAATCGGTGATAAAAATTCATGGTCTATGCATCCCTAGTCTTTCCTTCTACTATTCCTTTGCTTCTTTACTGGACGGATCTGTAAGATAAATCTCATGTGATCAGGAAAATCTATGTCAAGACTAAGGTTGGTTGGGTTGCTGTAGAGACAGAGGCAACAAATGGTTGATGTCAGGGTTAATGACTGAGCTGGCCCCATTAGCTACAGTTTCATGTTTCCTTCTCAAAGCTGGATGAGGTACTAGGGTGTAATGTGGCCATTTGGTTTGTGTGAAGGACCCTGTGGAGTGGGAGAAAGAGTAAAACCTGCCTGTGTTTACTTTGGCTTTGAGATGGGGGCTTTTGACCTTTCAGTTTTGATTTCATAGTGTTGGATTGCAAATGTCAAGCTATACCATTAAATCAATCAACAAAAGAGTGGATTGATTTTTTTTTTACCCAACTTCAATAAGAGGAAACATTTGCAAGGCCCTTAGAAACCTTCTTCCCTGTGGTGTGCAATGAACTTTTGGCTGCTTTTGATGGAAAGCATTCTTGACAGAGTGTGAGGCTACGAACAGTAAATCAGTCAAAACTGTTACAACTGTGTGACTTCTAGTCAACATGTGACAAAACAGAAGTTTGTTTTTAAGCCTGAACATGAATGTGAACATTTGACACCTCCGAAAGAATACAACTTTGTTCAACTTCAGTAGTCTTACTTGTACTTTTGTACATTTCTGTAACATAACTATATGGCATACAGTGTCAGAAGCCACATGAGTCAGTCAATGTGAGATTACTCAACTTGGTGCTCTTTGAGCAAGTAAAGATTTAGGCAATATTCACAATGATAATTAGTGGGTTGTGTCTTACATTACTTGTAAGGCAGCAAGACTAAAGAAGTAAATGTTAGATCGCAGATATGTATTGGATGTTCAGCTGGATCAGACGAAAATTGTGCAAATGTGATTTTTCACCAAACTATCGCCAGGCCAAACTATGCAAATGTCAGTGTGCTCTACCTGTTTCTTATGTGTTGCTCCTTCCCGAGCGCTTCTTCTTCTGCATATGCTGAATTCTGTGCTGTGTTCTTTGACAGGGCTGCGCAGAAGCTGAATCTTTCGTCCAAGCGGAAGAAGGCCCAGCCGCCTGTTCAGCAGCCCCCAGAGCCTTCCATCTACCCCACCAACTTCAGCAGCATCCTCCAAATCTCCCCACCGCCTGCTCCACCATGCCTTCTCAGGGCCGGCTCAAAGGCCAAGGAGAATCCTGGCATGGGCAAGGTCAGAGAGATAAACACACACATACAAACACACATACTCACACAGGAACTATGAGCATGCTTACAAATGCATTATTCTTGACAATGAATAAAGAGCAGTACTCTTAAAGTGACCAAGAGAAACGCAAAGCCATACATCTCCCTGGTCAGTGGGGAACACACATGCAGGTTAGGTTAAGTGGCATGATAAACGTGCACACACCTATACAGAGCCTGGGCTGTCTGACACAGCTGCATACAGAATGCCACATTTATCCGCAGACTGCTACCCTGACTGGCTCAGGGCAGTCTGGGCTAATATAGTGGCATAAGTCCCAGAAAATGTCTTCAAATCACTTTCGGCTTTATTTTCTATGGGAGGGATCATTTGGAGGCGTCGAGCAGCTCTTTTTGCCATCATTCTGTTCGCTTGTTTGGAAAAGATTTTGACCAAGCACTGAACTGTTCTAAAGGAAAGGCCCCAATCCATGTTGTTGCATTACAGAGCTGGCTGTTAAACTGTGAATAAACTTTGCAAACAAATAATGGGGAATGGACCAAAATCATTCATGTCCTTGTTGAATATGTACCACCTCTCTCAAAAAGCAGTGAGTAGTGATGTCTTTTTGCCAACAAGTGCACAGAGAAGCTCTGAATGGGAGCTATGCCAATGGTAGCAAGTGTTCGGTATGCACCCTCTTTGTCTACTGGGTATTGTATTCTACTCCATGTTACTGTATTTATAGTAATGGAGAAGATTTGTACCAGATTAGTTACCACCTGCTCTGTGAGATGATTGTAGCACATGTTGCCAAAAGCTCCAGCCTATTGAGATGATTGTTAACTGCCCATTGAGAATGGACTCATTGAGACCCAGCTTCACTAATGAGTTTCCTCTTCCCGCTACTGATGCACACACATCTGCTCAGTCTGAATACAGTAGACTGTTGGCTTGCTGGGCGTTTAACTTTTTTTTAAATAACATCCCATTGCACTAAACATGTTCGCCTGATATTTGTGCATTTGTAGAGTACCCACTGAACCTACATTGTTTACTCAGATCATGCAGCATTTGTGCAGGGAATTGCGTAACCTTGTTACATAGTTGAGTATTGCACTGATGGCCTACCCTGGGTCTCAGGTCAATGAACCATACAGTGGGACAGGACTGTTATGAGGCTAATGGCTATGTAGAGGTTATGCAGAGCTGAAGGGACAGAGCCATTAGTGCAGATAGCAGGAGGTGTGAAAATCCAACAGTCTCTCCGAGACCCGTCAGAGCTCTAGCTTCATATCAAATGACAGACAAATGTAAATATAGTGGAGACAGTTAGTTCAACCTGAGCGCAGCTCTGTCTGGGTCATATATGGAAGCCTGTTTCCAATGTCATGGCTGCTGTAATTTGTTCACCATGTGTACATGTCCATCAGTGGTAATCAGCCCCTGTGGAGCAGCCCAGCTCGGGTCGGCGCTGCAGTGCAGGCATTCTGCTGGCCATGGGCCCTGCTATACAATTGGCAGGGTGGACACTGTTCTTCTGTGCTGGAGCCATAGTTCTGTAAATAGTTCACAAGACATGACTGTTTCTTTGTGCTGCTTGGAATGCTGTGGTAGATCTATAGGAATATACTGTACCTGTGTTAGCTCTACCATGTGCTGCGGGGCTCAGACCTGTCACCAATGCCAGTCTCTCACTGATGTGATCATGCAAGTATTAATTAGCGCAGTTCCTCAGCTGCTGCACTTGCTCTTGTTGGCGCTGTGTGTGGTCGTCTGTCAGACGTGTATGGCACTGCAGAAGGGCATGATGTTGTATGATAATGCTCCTGCCAAATATTCACATTTGCAAATCTAAATATAGATTTGTGAATTATACATAAAGTTTCTATTACAGTTTTATTGTAGCATTAATGTATGACAGGAAAGTAACTCCGCATTTGTCTTTAAATGATTTTGGTAATGTAGGAAAAGTAGAGCTTATATAGCATTACATTCCTTCTTGTAGTGATACTGTAAACGTATTTAATAATGTTTTATTATTCTATATCCAGAAACATGAATAAAAGAGGGTGTATTCTTAATCACATCGTTGCCTGTAGTTTGCTGAAATTGTTTATGTATAACCAGCCTTTTCCCTACATAAGTTTTGTTCTATTTTCTTTTCTTTACATCATCCCCCATTTCTCTGAGCAGGTGAAGGTGATGGTGCGCATCTGTCCATCTCTTGGGGTTCAGGATTCGTCTGAGTCCTTGTCCTACCTGAAAGTGGACCAGCGGAAGAAGCAGCTGACCCTATATGAGCCCTCGCCACTGACCCAGTCCAGCTTAGCGCACTGCCGCACACCACTGGCCGCCCCAAAGATGTTCGCCTTCGATGCTGTCTTCACCCAAGATGCCTCACAAGTAAGTGCGGCTGATGAGTGTGTGCACTGTATTCACTGGTCTTGTATTTATGAGTACAAGATTGGAAGTGTCTTTCTGCATATGAGTCTGTGGAGGCGCAGTTAACTTGTTTCTTCTGCCACCTCTTTTCTATATTATTGTGTGTTTGGGCAAAGACATTCCCTCAAGGGCACGAGGACATCTGTACAGCACGCACACACACACGCACACACACACACGCTCACACACACTCACACACACATTCTGGGCAGGGCCCGGGGCTTAATGCAAAAATGGCTATGTTGGGACAGCAGCATTCTTCACAGTATGCATTCAACAGCTGTTTCTTTTAAGCCCAGAAAATGGTTTGAATTCCGGCCATAGATACCCAACAGCTCATTCTCAGTTCATTGCCCAGACTCTAAAGCCACAAGGATGTCCAAATTAAGACCACGGCACCTTCCAAACACCCACAAATGAAGACGAGGAGACACTTTCAGTCCTTGAGAATGATTAAGTGAGAACAGTTTTGTTGTGGCTTTGTACCAGTTTAGCTCAACATTTTGATGTCTGTATTGGAAGTTCCTGGCATTAACCTGCTACACAATGGACTCTTTTGTTTTAGATGTAGAGTATCATACAATTTCAATATTTTTTTAATTAATTGAAGTTATTACCATTCATTTGGAATGTGATTCAAGTGTAATTATAAAACCAAATACTTCAATACATTTTGAGCAATACAACGCATTTACATTCAATTTACATTCCGTATTGTTAAATATCTCTTCTACTTGTAAGCACTAATGTGGTATTGATTGTTCAGAATCTACAATTCTGACATGTTTTCTGGTTGTTTCAGTGAAAAATACTGAATTACACCAGGTTTTGTCATTGCTGGTAAAAACTGCAACTTAAAATGAGTTAAAATGCTAATGTAGTGAAGAGTCTAAAGCATGATAGTTAATCTTCTAAATCAGTATCTTTCAGTGATACAAGAGGGAAATTATTGTAGTGAATTGCTTTCTGTGTGCCATTCTTCAGATCATAGTCAGAGTCACTTTAAGTGTGTGTGTGTGTGTGTGTGTAGGTTGTGTGTGTTATTTGATGTATGGAAGGAGATTGCTGCAGTAGCAAACTGTCCCTGTGGACTGAGGCTAGTGGAACAGATTGTAATGATAGTGCTGCAGAATGCAGCAGCGTAAACTTCCCCATGTCTGATGAATCCACAATGAGCTTCTGCTTTGTTGGCTCAAGGGTTTGTAGTATTTATTTTGCTAATGATGCAATAAGTAGATTTATGCACACAGCAGGAATGTCTACTATTCAGACTGACTAAGACAAGGATTTGTTATGAGAATGCCAATTTTATATAAAGTATAGTAATGGAAAGACAAGTGCTTTACACTTTTCATGAGTGATAGAACACAATACACTTTTGAGGATTTTTGAACACATATTCAGACATATTGTCAGTGTCATGAACAATACGCACTAACTGTTGGTGCCCTGGCTATAATGGGCATTAAGGACTTTTTCTTTGTTTTCTCAGGCTGAAGTGTGCTCAGGGACTGTGGCTGAAGTCATCCAGTCAGTGGTGAATGGAGCGGACGGGTGTATTTTCTGTTTCGGCCACGTCAAGCTTGGTAAGCTCCACCGGTCCAGCTGATATACTGCCTTAGCTCATCATTACATCTCATTAATTACCTATGGGTGTAATAAGAGCCATAGGTCTTACGGTCCAGTGGTTTGGTTAATAGAATTTAGTCTACTTATTGGGAAAGCGTGAAAGAAAAAAGCTTCTGTCTTCCCATTTCTTTAAAAGAGTTGAATGACATACTCAAGTGAACTGAGCAAGTGTGTGTGTTCGCATTTGTGTGTTTGTGTGGGGATGATTGCAAACAGAAAGGCCAGAGGCTACTGAGTATAATTAAAAGCTTGGTAATTGACCCTCAAACTGTTTGAGGGTCCTGCGTCATTGCCTGTACAAAAACAAACTATGTGACTTTGCTGTTCTCTTTATGCAAAGAGAACATATTCTACTTTTGTGACACTTGATTACCACTGCTTTCATATAAAAGATAAATGGTAAATATTTAATATAAAAATATATATTTCTTAATGTTGTATAATACATATATTATATTATATTATATTATATTATATTATATTATATTATATTATATTATATTATATTATATTATGGTGGCAGGGTGGCAGGGTGGCAGGGTGGCAGGGTGGCAGGGTGGCGCGGGGGTTAGCACTGTTGCTTCACAGCAAAAAGGTCCTGGGTTTGACTCCCGGGTTGGGAAGAGGGTCTTTCTGTGTGGATTGCATGCATTGGGCATAGGTTGATTGAGCACTGTCTCTGTACGTGGCCGTGTGACGTGCTGGCGACTGTCCAGGGTGTAACCCACCTTTGGCCATTGCAGCTGGGATAGGCTCCAGCACCCCTCCCCCCCGACCCCGGGGAAAATGGATGGATATATTATATTAGATTATATTGGACACATGAATTTGATCATGAAATACCTTTACATGGTACCTGCATAATATTGACCTCATTGCATCACCAGCAAAAAAGGCTTTACTTGAAACACTGCTGTGTCGTCATCATGCCAGAATCAACAGCTTTCTCTCTCCCCCTCACCAGGCAAGACATACACCATGATTGGCCAAGACAGCTCTTCACAGAACCTTGGCATGGCACCCTGTGCCATCTCCTGGCTCTTCAAGCTCATCAGTGAGCGCAAGGAGAAGACTGGTACACGCTTCTCTGTACGGGTCTCTGCCGTGGAGATCTACGGCAAAGACGAGAGTCTGCAGGACCTGCTGTCTGACGTCTCCACAGGCAGCCTGCAGGACGGACAGTCCCCTGGGGTCTACCTGCGAGAGGATCCCATCTGTGGCACACAGGTTGGTGGGAACTTTCTATTTACTTTTTCTCCCCACATGGCTCATTTTAATGTGCTCTTTGTATCAGGGAACAATCAATCAGTTGGTACAGATGAATGAGAGTCGATCAGTGATACCAAAAATAAAAGGAAAACTTTGCAATATGTGCTGAAATAAGAATGTCATCAACAGTTATGTCACAATATATAGCAGGGGTTTTAATAATGTCTATAAATGTTATGCATCTCATAAAAGAAGCAGCATGTCAAAAATGACTAAACTGAATCGACTTTCAACTGAGGACTGTGATAATCAGAAGGTGGCGGGTCTTATGAAAATGGAGAAAGCTACGCTGACGTTAAGCCTGCCTCCACTTTCTCTTTGATCAGATAGTTATCAGACAATTTTGCTCCCAGGAAATTGGAAATCGAATCTGTCTCACAAAAAAAATTTCACCCCACCCCTACTTTGTATATGTGAAGTGATCTCTGTATGATCATATCTACAGTCATGTCATGTCATGATGCCTTGGTCTTTGTAGTAATTCAGTGTTTAATCACACCTCACCTTTTAGTAGCAGTTACTGTGCAGTTAGTAGCAGTTACTGTGGTGTGCTTTAATGTAGCCTTCACCTGACAGGCAGCTGTTCTTATGGTTTTTCCTCCAAGGCCCTACTGCATCCATCTGTGGGTGCTGTTGCTGTCTCTCTCCCTCCCCCTTCCCCCACCAATCCCTTCACTGGAGGAGGGTAAATAGTAGGGGGGTAGTTGGCGTTTGGGGGGTGGGGGTAGGGGGTAGTTGAAAGTGCTGCCAGGTGTGGGCGTCAGATGTTGTTTTTTTGGGGGTCCATATGAGGCCAACACTTCAAAGGCTGCCTGGAGGCTTGTGAAGTTGAGATCCGGGGAGTCAGGCTCCACTCGGTGTTCCTCTCAGTGTTCTCCTCTGTCTCCAGCTCCACAGCTGGTTGCTTGGGAAGATGACTGCCCGTTATTGCTTATGTCAAGCTCGAGTTTAGTCTGTGTAGGACTGATGATAACATTTTGTCTATAACACAAATTCGAAAAAACACTTGGAATTGGAAGCGAGAATGATTGTAATTCAGAGAATTTTTCCCTTTCCCCAAATGTTGTCAGTTTTCAAGATGTATTTGGTGTCTCAAGTTTTACTTTGGATCTAAAAGGATAATGTAGCTAGAAGGTAATAGAAGTCCACCTGTATGCTTTTATTTTCACTCCACTGATGTTGTTCAAAAATGGCCATTTCTTTAATGGCCTGCTTTCCTCTGATTGTACCAGGTCCTCAGCCTGCTGGTTCCTTTTCCCTTTATTATGGGTTAGGGTTAGGGTTTTTACCCACCAAGGGGTCTTTTCTCATGGTCATTTACTACCCATAGGGGAGGCTCTTTTCTGGGGCAGAGATTCTGTATTTTGCCCTCTTGATATACTGTTCTCTGAGCCTCTTAATAATATGCATATTTGTCTCCCTGATTGCCCCCGAGACCTGGTCTAATGGGCTAGCTTTATATAGAGTGGCTCAATTAGCTTTCTCTCTTTCTTCTTCAGTGTCAAGGCATCTTTCTGTTTGTCATAATGGATTTCAGTTTTTTACACACACACACACACACATACACACACACCGGCGTATTCATCTGTCTTTGACTCCACAACTGCATCTTTCTTTGACTTCATGTTGCATTTGCATTTTTGTACACACTGCAAATTTGAATTTTGATACGTATTTATATTTGGTATAGTTCTCAGTAGGTTAGAGCTGAAAGATTAGTGTACTTTTCAAATCATAAGAGCCGTAGTTTCAATTTGCATTTAGCATTCGGGCCCACAAAAATTGCTATGCTGGTCTTTCTCGAGGAAGAAATAGGCCTGGAGTGTAAGGTATTGAAAATAATCACATTTGGCGATATTGGTCCAAAAAATAACAATTAGATATTTTAACTGTTTATCACAGAAATGTCCAGTGTCCAGTAATTTTTTGTGTGTACTAGAGCTGTTACTATCAGTTATGTTAGAAATTGAGTTTTTGAAGGATTGTTTTGTAAGTACTACAGATAGCTGGAAGCATTTTCAACGTGGGGGCGATGCATCAATGGGGGGGGGGGGGAGGGGGATTTGGCAGGGGTTGGGGGGTGGTCCGTGCATGCAAAGTCTAAGTAGTTGTCCGGGAGGGGTGGGGGGTTTGGGTTGTGCGCGAAAAGCTCGGTTGGTTGGGGGGTGCACACACGTCTCGGATTTGTCTAGGAAAAAAAAAGTAGGCTGACGAAAGAATGATTTGGAAAGGTGGCTTCAGCGCCCATGCAGATATAACTAAACAGATATAAATGCGGCCTGTGTTAAACAAAAAGTGTTTAATACAGGCCGCATTACACATATAAATGCTTTTTGGCAAACAGTTATGTTATGTACTATGAAAGGAGACCAGTAGGGCAAACATGCACATTCATTATGCAGATTTACTAATTGAGTAATTGAGTAATTGTAGCAACTATAATGTGTAGTGCATTATAATACACTACACTATAGTAGTAAATGCACTGTGTTAAATTATCTGTTACTGTCTTGTACTTTAGTATGCATTTACGCTGTTTGCTTTTGTATTCTTCATATCATGCATGCAGCTAGAAGTACTGATGCAGTTAAAATACTGTGCCAATAAGGTTGAATTTGCGCTGTGTCACTATTCTTCAGCTCCAGAATCAGAGTGAGTTGCGGGCCCCCACAGCAGAGAAGGCTGCCCTGTTCCTGGACGCAGCCATCGCAGCTCGCAGCACTAGCCGCCCTGAAGCAGACGAAGACGACCGGCGCAATTCACACATGCTCTTCACCCTTCACATCTACCAGTACCGCATGGAGAAAAGCGGCAAGGGTGGAAGTGAGTGACTGTTTTAGTGTGTGTGTGTGTGTGTGTGTGTGTGTGTGTGTGTGTGTGTGTGTGTGGTTAATTGTCTTCTCACACATTTCAGTGACGGTGAAACCCCACTGTGCCATTAATCGATGGTCTACATTTCCATTTACTTTCCTTCCTCACTTTTCATACTCACAGAGGAGGAGAACTTCATCTCAAACTCATTAATCTAATAGCTGAGATATTACGGACCAAATCAGAGCAATCCCTTCACCCTCTCATTTCTCTTCTCTCTCTCCATCATGTAGAAGGTAAATCAATCAGGTCTGCCTTGACCACTTCATTAAACTTTAATGGGAATTTTAACAGACAGTAATAATTCATGAACAGCTAACGACCATAATCATAGTGTAGAGGTACCTGTCACAGTGTGATGCTGCGGTGCTCATTAGCATAGGTAAATGCTGAGTATCTGATAACACAGGAATAACTCTGCATGCTTAATAAGCCCCCTTGTTTCAAACGGACGTGGACAGCTGACTACAAGCTTTTAGAAGAACAGAGTACAAACATAGCACTGGAATAAGGGGTAGTCAACCAGCCCCCCAGCAATTATGTAAATGCATTTCGAATGCATCATGTGAGAATGTCTGGATGCCCTCTGAGTGCCACTCAGTACATTGCTGATGACATGAAGAATAAAAGTTATATGATGGAAGGAAATTACTTTTTTAAGAGCTTTTGTACCGTGTGCTCCACTGAAATGTCTTCATTTCCAAAGTTCACTAAAGTTTATAACACATCCTACTTTTACCCCATAAACTTGAAGAGCCCACACTTCAGTTCCACACTCTTACAACCATGTAACTTAGAACATTACTTTACATATTACATATTTTTATTTATATTTCTTTGTCTTTGAACTTGACCAGGCAATAAACGTGATTATTTAATTTTCTAAGATTCATTTCAGGTTTGTTGACAGGTTTGTGTTCTGTATATTCAATAGCACTGTAATATTTGACTGTCCTTGAAGTGTACTGATTTTGAAATGAGGTGTTCTCATAGTAATTACCAGGAGTTTGGAACTGTAATTCTAAATACTGATTCATCAAGCATGTCAGTTTTAATAGATTAATGATTTTGAAAGAACTTATTTTTTAATTTTGATAGAACATTCTGACAGAAAGGCTGAATTGAAAAGACCTGGCACTGTCACTTTTCCTCAGCTCCAGAACTGAAATGTGTTGAATGCCATGTCAGAGAAAGCAGCTAAGGCTAAGCAGCGATAACTCGCTGAATAAATAACTGAACAATCTTACAGTTTAAGGAGTTAACTTGACATTTTAACTTAATTAATTACATGTTCAGCAAGTGGATCATTTACTTGCATGTGTTTAGTATCCACGGCAACGACAAAATGTTTGTTTGCTATGTTTAATGACTCCGCGAGGGAATGATGAATTACACGTCTTTTGACTAACTCTCAACATACTCTATGTGTACTGTGTGTGTGTGGTCCGTAGCTTAGACCGTATATAGCTGTTTAACTGCTAGGCTCAGGTTTGAATCGTATCGGACTACAAAGATTACTAAGGAATAAATCACACCCGGCCATGTAGGTGGTACTTGTATGTAGGTGTGTGCTCCTCTTTACATGTCCCGACATTATTTCAGAGTGGGTGTGTCAGCAATGTGCTATAAGTTCACTGCTACTTTATTTTCTATTGCATGGTCAGTTACTAAATTAGCTACTAAATCTAAAGCCTTGTTATTGCAAACTGAAGAACACATGACGTATTCTAATGTGCTCCAGTCATGTAACTTTTTCCAACCTTTATGCCCTCCTTCTGGTTCTTAACAGACAATTTTCATATCTCTCTCTCTCTCTCTCTCTCTCTCTCTCTCTCTCTCCCTCCCCCCTTAGTGTCTGGAGGTAGAAGCAGACTGCATCTCATAGACCTGGGCAGCTGTGAGAAGGTGCTTAGTAAGAGCAGAGATGGAGGAGGTGGTTTGTGTCTATCCCTCAACGCCTTAGGCAATGTCATTTTGGCTTTGGCAAACGGAGCCAAGCATGTACCATACAGGTAGGGGAAAACATTTTTTTAAAAATATGGTTTGCAAAAACAGCTTATATCTTAAGATACAAGATTGAATCTGATGTTGTGCAAAATGTTCAGTAGCTCCAATTTTGAGATCAGAAATGCCTCATACCTCCATATGACAGTTACATACCATGTGGACATGTAGACGTGCCTTTTAGAGGTTTATTGTGATTCCATTTTCCAATGACGTAACAGAAAGAGTGAACACAGAATCAAAACAAGACCTAGCATGTTAGATTGCGTTGAGGGGTTTATTATCAGGTTGGTACGCTGCTATTGCTGAATCACTGTGTGAGTGCTCATGTATGACTTAATGTGGAGACACTTCCTACCTCCTTTTTGAAATGACTTACAATGTGTGCTTTCTGGTTTAGATTAATTGCATAATTAAGAATGAAGGGGTAACCTTCATGAAAATGTAAGTCCTATTCCGATTAATATTGTAAATGACAATTGTGGAAAATTTTAGCAAACGTTCAATTTTTCAGGCCTGGCAGCACATAAGGAAATTCAGTCTGCAGACACTGTAAACACCTGAAGATATGTTGATGACATTCTGTATTTTTTTTGGATGTTTTGTATTGTTCAGGGACAGCAAGCTCACAATGCTGCTTCGTGATTCGCTTGGAAACATCAACTGCAGGACGACAATGATAGCACATGTCTCAGATGCCGCAGCTCATTATGCTGATTCTCTTACCACTCTCCAGCTGGCATCTCGAATCCACCGTGTGCGGAAGAAGAAGTCCAAGGTCAGTGGAACTTTAAAGCTTTACATTTTTTGGTGTATAATTACAACAATTTGCTGGAGTATATTTGCAGTATGCATACTATATTTATTGTGTTTTGAAATACAGGTGATAGTTGTAGTTTTACAGTCTGCTCATCAAATTCACCTAGCTTCTGGTACCAAATGTTTGAATGTTCATGCCGACGGTTACATTAAAGTTACATTATGTTACAGAGAACCATCAAGCTATTTTTCCCAACAGCATAGTATTGCTTATCAATAGGTAAAAAGCATTCAGTCAGAGCTAGTTTTCTGTATTCCTGCTATCTCATAATCAAGTAATCAATAGAGGGTCATGATGTACAGAAAACTTGTACATCACAGAGAGGTAGAATGCTAATGCCTCTGCACTACAAATCAGGCTTAATTACTATTCCTAACAGCTTGGTCGTTCATGTTATTGATGTTAATTTCTGCTATTGATTAAAACTTTTTACTTGGTGGTTTATAGTCATCTCTTTGTTTGTGTAGTATGCATCCAGTTCTTCTGGAGGTGAAAGCTCCTGTGATGAGGGAAGGATTCGCCGACCACCACATTTAAGACCTTTCCATCCTCGCACTGTGGCCCTGGACCCAGATCTGCCTTCTTTACTCAGTGATCCAGACTACTCCTCAAGCAGTGAGCAGTCATGTGACACTGTCATTTACGTTGGCCCTGGTGGTGCTGCAATCTCAGATCGAGAACTCAGTGATAATGAGGGTCCTCCAGCCTTTGTTCCTATAATCCCCTCCCTCAACAGAAAGCAGCGTAGCAAGGACGGACCAGCTGACCGTGACCATTTTAAGTGCAACACTTTTGCTGAACTTCAGGAGCGACTGGAATGTATTGATGGGAGTGAGGGACCAACCACTTTCGTTGGGGAAACTAAAGGAAATCAAGCAAGCCCCATGATGGACATTAGTGCAACAAAACCCAAAGAAGGGACTGTGTCTCTTTCAGTCTCCCCCAAGGTTTCTGCCAAACCAGCTTCCTCCCAGTTGGATGGTGTATTATCTAAGCAGCTCCATTCTGCTACCAGTAAACTGCCCAGCAGCCCAAAACACAAGTCCAAATATGAACATTCCAAATGGCCAGGTGCCACCACATCAGATAGAGACATGCCTGAGAATATGTATTGTTCAAGGAACGATGATGAAAAGGGCCTGGCATCGGAAAACTCTGCTACATGCTCTCCAGGGAAACAAGGCAAATCATTCACATTTCAAAACTCGGAGCCAGTGGTGAGGGAAAAAGTCTTTTTAAACAAAAAACAGCTTCCCAAACCTGCCCCTCCACCCCCACAACAAAAAGAAACTATAAAACCAAATGAGGAGACAGAAGAAATGTCTGCCACAAGAGTTCCACCCATTGGAATGAGTCATCAAACTCAGAAGCAGTGTGATTCAAGCAGCAATTCACCTCTTTTGAGCAGGGTCCATCACCTCAATCCCAAGACTCCACTTGAAGTGTGCCAACTAAGGTCTACGCTTAGGGAAAGGTGCATGGACAGAGATATCCTGAGAACTACAGTAACCCTCCAGCAACCAGTAGAGCTGAATGGAGAAGATGAACTGGTGTTCACCCTTGTAGAAGAACTGTCTATTGGAAATATTGTGGACAACGGGAGACCCTCTAGCATCATAAGCTTTAACAGTGATTGCTCTGTACAGGCCATTGCTTCAGGGTCTAGGCCAGTAAGTATCATAAGCAGCATCAATGATGAATTTGATGCATACACTTCTACTGTGGGTGCATCTGAGGTGAACATTGAAATGGTAGCACCCTTGCAGGAGGAAACATGTGCCTCACTGGATAGCCGTAGTTCCTCTATCGGTTCTTGGCTTAGTGAAGTAAGCGTCTGCACGTTAGAGAGTGAAGGAGCACAGTCTGCAGATGTCTTTCTCATTGATGGTACACATATTGGCCCAGAAAGTGCATTCTATCTGGATTCCCTTGGCATGTTCCAAAGCAATCCCCAAAAGGAGCCCAAGAGCTCACTGAATGATAGTGGCTTTAGTTTCTCAGAACTGGATAGCGACAGTGCCACTTCAAGTAAGCTCTCCCTTAGTAAATGCTCATCCTCTCCAGAATCCATAAAAACATCTATCAGAAATTCATCAAAACTGTCAAAGTCAAATAATATTAATTCATCCACAACCCAGGTCTTGCAAGACCCTTACAGTTTTCAGTCTAGTCTTCCCAGGAAAATAAAACCTACCTCATCCACAGTTCAGAGTAGCAGCATTAGCCAGAGCAGTAACAACAGCAGCTGGAGACGTGAACCCCCAAGGCTAGAAGAAAAGCCAGATGACCCATGGTTTCGGATTGAGAGCGTTTCAGAGTTGCCTGTTCCCTCAAATTCAGGTTCTTATTCTAAACTAATAAAAAATGGGATTAGTGGCATTCCATCTAGGAAAACAGGCTCAAATTGCAACAGTATACCTCGCATACCCAAAACACTGGGGTCTACTCCATCGCAGAGAGTGGTAGATGGATGTGAAAAATCCAGCTGCAGCAAAAAGATAGAGACTCTTAGTAAAATGCCACAACTCAGAAGAGGTGCAACCACACTGGGCACAGTTCCAGTCATCCATACAACCATTGATGTCAAGGTTGGCCTGGACATTGGATCTTCAATGGGTAGTTTAAAGTTCTCATCATTGGAAAAAAATGGGAAGGCAAATAGACAGGACACTAGTATGCTGCCAAAGCAAGGTAGTGCATCACCTCCTCCACCTCCTGTACGCAAGTCCAGTCTGGATCAGAAGAATCGAATTCTGCTACCCCCAAGTGCCTTAAAGTCTGCATATGAGGCAGGAAAGTCCTCAGGACCAAGGCCTGCAAAGACAGAGAATGAATATGATGTCCGGCACAGAGGAGACTCCCACAGTTTAAAATCATCCAACTTGAAGTCAGAGCATAGTTTACTAAAAGCGACATCCAGCCTCAAGGCCAGAGGAGTGAGAGGGGAATCTGGACAATTGTATGGAAGCCAGATATCTCTAGAAAGGTGTGACAGTGTGACATCTTTG
Source organism: Bryconaethiops microstoma (assembly GCA_037577275.1). NCBI lineage: Eukaryota > Metazoa > Chordata > Actinopteri > Characiformes > Alestidae > Bryconaethiops > Bryconaethiops microstoma. The sequence goes on from JBBJLS010000001.1 coordinate 33,291,243, forward strand.
GGATCTAAACCTATGCTCAGTCGAGAGAACAGCGGTGCCAGCCTCAATGGAAAGTCAAGCAGATCTGTGGCTAAGTTCGGATCACCTGTTTCCACATCCTCCCCGATCAGTACATCACCACCTCCTGGTGTTAATCTAATAAACATGGGGAAAAATGGGCAAGTCAAAAGCAGTCTTAATGCAAGACCAGTGCCTCTAAATGGAAACAAAACTCGTACATTATCTGCGAGCAATTCGAGAGCCCTAAGTTCCTCAACAAAGTGTCTTGCAGTATCTGGATCCAGGAATGCCAACCTTCCACCTTCAGGGAAGAGTGCATTACCTCGTTCAGCAGTGGGATGCAGTGGGAAACCAACAAGAGGAACAATTATGGGTACTAAACAAGCATTGAGAGCAGCCAACAGTCGTGTTAGTGAGCTAGCAGCAGGTAGTCCACCTGGGAAAAACCTGGGAGGATCTGGTGATTCAGACAGTGGCAATGACAGTGGAGTGAACCTCAATGATGACAGGCCAACACCTATCCCAATACTGCCATCTCCTTACAGCAAGATCACTGCCCCAAGACGGCCACAGAGGTATAGCAGCGGGCATGGAAGTGACAACAGTAGCGTCCTGAGTGGAGAGTTGCCCCCTGCCATGGGCCGAACTGCCCTATTCTACCACAGCGGAGGGAGCAGTGGATATGAAAGCATGATCCGGGACAGCGAGGCCACTGGAAGTGCCTCTTCAGCGCATGATTCCATGAGTGAAAGTGGGATGTCTTCCTCTGGACGGACCAGAAGCTCCAAGCCACCAAAAAAAAGGTCAAATGGTGAGTGCCATTAGTGCATTATTGGGCTTGTAGACATGATTGTGACATTCTTTTTCCTGTTATATCCTCACAGAATGTTTTTGTTTGATATATTTTCACACATGATTCTCAGCTGACCACCTGTTTTTAGTTTGTTGGTGTATAAATTTAGTCCATGAAGGAACTAAAACACTACAAAAGCATGGCTGTAAAATTCATATTGAATTTGTTCTTTGACAATTCATATGTCTGTGTGCATGGAACTACCATTATTATTGCCCCTTGTACATATGCTAGACAAACTCCAAAAAAGGGATCTGCATAAAATCTGTTATCTCTCCATCTAAGTCAGCATTCTCATAAATATATACATACAGATGAGGAAGAAATCTTTCCGCTATGTCATGTCATATTTTCTGCCAGCGAGTCTGAGGTGTTTTGTACTTTACTTCAATTGAAACATCTCTGTCTTCTATCCTGGACATGAGTTCATCCATCCATTCACTTCATTTTTTCACACTTCTATGCCAGTCTTTCTTTTGCTGTATCTCATGCTCCTTTATTTCACATCCTTTGGGTGCTCTAGGACTTCAGAGACGGCGTCTCATCCCTGCTCCTCTGCCAGACACCTCGTCCTTGGGGAAGAAGGCTGGTGCCACAGGCCAGTGGGTGGACCTGCCTCCAATGTCGGGTCCATTGAAAGAGCCCTTCGAGATCAAGGTGTACGAGATTGACGATGTGGAACGGCTACAGCGGCGAAGACAGGAGGAGACAGTTGAGGTAACTTGTCTGCCATGTGTTTGACACCATCGTCCAGGCACTCAGCTCTGGTACAGTCTAAGTGTAAACAATCCCAAATTGCAACTGTATCTCCACACTTTGGAAATGTAATTTTCCTTACAGTATATTACAAACGCATTAATGAATCCTTAATGTGACGTGAGAGTGAAAGAAATGGATTATGTTTGTTGCATTTCTTGAATTCATCTAAACCGACACAGTTTGAGCTTGGTTAGTTTACTCACAGGACACATTAAAAAATGGGAAGTTTCTTATTTGCATGCTACACTCTTCTGCAGTATGAGTATTACAAAGGATGATGTTGCGATAATGGTTAACAAATTACATACTTTGCAACAGGAAATTTTTTCTGTGATTTGATGAGCTTTCAGTTTGACTACTGGTAGAAAATGTCTATGTTGATGCACATGCTCAGGATGCAGATGCCATTTCTTAAAGTGGATTTTAATTTAAAGCAAGCTTAACTACTCAGTCGTTATAGCATATACTCAAAAGTCCATTTGATGGTGACACGATTAATATAACTCATTTCGACAGCAAGACAGCTGACATATCAGATAGATCTTTTTTTTTCTTTCTCATGTTTCATTCCTTCAAAAAAACTCCCAGAGTTCAGTCTGTGTCTTAAAGACGATCATACGTTTGGTATGTGAAAGAGAATGTCGTTAGCTCAGCAGTATGCCACATGCGTCACCTTCAAGCCCTTCACAGTGAATGAAGGACTTGTCAGCCCCCTTTGCATCTTATTAAAAAGTGTGATGATAATTTGTGGCTCAGACTGTTGACCTTCAGCATGTCTGATAGTGGATGGCTGTGTCTGAATCTCAGAGCTTCATGGGCAAAGAAATGTCTAGGGTTGAAACAGAGACTAGTTCAGAGGCAGTTTTCTGATGTCAGTTTAGCTTAGTGAGGTTTTTCAGCCGCTTTGTTAGTAACAAAAGGGATCGTAGTTCATAGTTCCTCTGCTTTTGATAAAAACAACAAAAATAACAACAATAACACCTGCTACTAATACTTAAAGTGTATAATTATATTACTTTAATACTATTAACACCCCTGGGCAAATTACATGTTTAGTTGATTTTCTTAAAATATAGAGCCCAAACCTAAATATGCCATAACTTTAGCGCAGGCCAAAATTTGTTTTATTTATGCGGATCTTTGTTAAGGTTGAGAACTTATTTTCACATAACAATGCCATTTGATCAGGGGCACCCAAACTTTACGCATGACTGTATGTTCTCATTACAACATTTTTCCACATTATTTTTTAGATTAGATTGAGAAAGAATGTGTATATGGCTGTAAACCTGACCTTGTTTCTTGTGCTCTATCCTACCTCTCCCCTTTCCCCTGTATCCGTATCTCTCATGCAGCAGTCGATTCATGATGTTGAGAAGGTATGTTGACTAAGCCAGTTGCTATTGCTTAATTGTATAAGTGAAAACTGCAATGAAATACCAAAACACATGAAACGACTACCAACAGATTCTTTAGGGGAAGAATGCTCTTGAGCTACACTCTTAGAGGAAGCATTTAGTTCTACAGTACAATATCTGGAAACTGTCTCAGATTCTTATGAGTTACTTATCCTTAAGAGTCACTGTATCTTTGCATTTTTTAATCCTTTGGTAGAACAAAAGGCCAAGGAAGAGTAAAAACAACCAAGAAAGCGCTAAGCGCATTTTCATAGTGTAGTTACTACAGTAATTATTAAAGTGGTATATGTTAATTTTGCTGTTATACAGTGTTTTATATTGAGTTCTCTTATTTTTAAGCCTACCATGTATGAATCAGTACTGTTTTATGTTGGTTTGTGTCTAATATTATCATATCTCTGCCTGTAGGGTCTGACGTATTTTAACACAAAACTGAAGGATGTGGAGCGAAGACAGCAACAGATCAGAGAGCTCAGAGTCAAACATGAAACTCTGAAAGAGGAACTTGAGGACACCAAGGCAAGACTGATGATGGACCCCAGCAAGTGGATAAGAGAGTGTGAGTTTTAGATTTAACATTCTTAAATAATGTACTCGAGTTCTGTACTTTGAGACTCCATCCAAAATTTCCCCCAGTAAGTCATCATTGGTTGTGCTCCTCATAGTTGATGTGGACCAGGATTTGGACCCGGAGTCACAGGAGTACCTGGAGGCGTTAGAGCAAGCCACGAGTGAGCTGGAGTACTGTGTCAACCTATGCAAGTCACGCGTTATGATGGTGACCTGCTTTGACATCAGAGTAGCATCGGACATTCAAGAGGGGCCGCGAGAGGTGGAGGTGTGAGAACGGGACGAGCTAGAGAGGAGGAGACAGAGTGGAGGAAAGGAAGTGAGAAGGAATCCTGGAAGTCTGAATGGAAGGATACTGAAATGTAGCAGCCGCTGATACTCATAAAAGACGAAGAAGAAACTTCAAAGACTGGAGTACTGAACACTGCATGGAACACATTGTCATTTGAGGAGTGACGGGTACTGGTAATGTACAGTGCCTCGGTCTGTGTGATGGACTTTTTCTAAAGATGAAGCAACAACCTGTGATATTTCTTGAAACATCTACTGTATAGGGAGTGAAGAAGAAAGAAATAATGAAAGAAAGCAAGAGGAATTGTCACCATTTACCCAAGAGTTCTTCTGCTACACCACAAAGTGCCTTTTGTCATATGACTCTTTCAATCATTATTTTTTGGTATTGGTGCTAGAGCTCTAACCAGCATACCTAAGCCAACCCTTAACATATTCCTTTTACAAAGAAAATGATTTTATATTGCATTGTATAGTGTATTTATATGATTAAACAGTCTGTAAAATACCATTGGGGGGGTGGCTGGGGGTTAAAGGAAAGACAAAAAGGAAAGCAATAAGCTAATGTTATTGCGTTTTCCAAGGCTTTGCCTTTCTCTTGTACTATCACCGCTGTCAGCATTTTGTCATCTAACCTCTGGAGCCTTATGTTCTATTACTAGTGACTGTGTGTGTGACTTTCTACTTTACATATCAAACAAACCTGTGATGTCTTTTAAGAGCTTCATTTGTAATACTGTTCTAAGATCAACCTCCGTCAGGTTTGGTTGATGCTGACCCAATTTCAACTTTGACTCAGTTGCCTTGAATGATTTGAGTTGAATGGAACAATACAAATGGTTCACAGTATGGTCAGTTCTGCATAAGAATGTGCATTATTGTAACATGACTGATGTCTTACATTGGTACTGCATTTTTGTCACTCTCTTGACTGTTTAAGGAGTTCAGCCTTACTGAATGTACATATAGATTTTCAAAACCCCTTTTTAGGGATAAGTGAAACCATGGCTAGAATGTGACATTTCGAGCTGTTTATTACTGTTCATCAGTTAAACTCAGCCATTTTGCATGACCGTTTAAGCTGATCTTTCCAAACGCAGTGTGAGATCTTGCACTCCTTTATGTTGCCTGAGACCTAGGAGGTGGGAGTTTGTCAATGAGTCCTACTTTCTGAACTAAATAGTTAATGGTCAAGATTTCTCTGTGGGATAAAGGAAGGAGCCATGCTTAGATTTCACTTTTAAAATGTGTAACCCTCACATAGACTACTGCAATGCCTTTTAGAGTTTCTGATCATGAGGTGCTCCCTGTGTAGTGAACGCCTAAATGTGAGCACAGCAACAGTTCATGTTGCTCTCAACTGACAATTCCATTCTCTTATACATAAAGAGACATACAATGACTAAATCAACAAACTACTTCAGACTTTTCAACTGTTTCAGTGTACCACTGTGGATGATACACATTGAGCTAATGGTGCCAGACGTTGGGTCTATGCATTCCTGAAACGCAGTTCTATTCTTGTAGAACCTCGAAAAATCTACAGCTTGCCTTCAGCACAAATGGCCTGGCCTCGTTTTGGGTTTCAAAATTTTCCCATTTCTCCTTTTTTTTTAAATCTCTGAATATGTCAGCTTGTCCAACCTCTCCCAAATACCTCTGTATTTCTGATGTTGTGGAGTCAGGTGAGGATTCTCATCCCACATTATTACTGGGTCGCTTCTCTTGTTACCAGAAAACCCGATTTATTTACCTATACAAGTATACCCTCTCAGGCCCTTTCTTACAATGCTGCATGAGATTTCTTTTTGTTATTATTGTTTTTTAGATATGTTCTTGGCTTCAGTTTTTACATTTACTTTTGTAATGATGATGCTGGCATTTGCTGTCATAGGAGGTTAGGAACATGGATTAACCAACTAACACCAAACTGAACTTTTTTTTATTCAAAATGATGTATGTCATATTTCATATCAAATCAAATCATATTTTCTAATTTTTTTGATTTTGTAAAGGATTTTCAGACTATGTGTAAAAAATGTACAATATGGCAGCTTGGGATGGGATTTTTTTTTCTTGTGAATAAAAACGTTTCTTCTTACAGTGGTGTCTGTGTCACATTCGAAGACCTAAAACATAACAGGTAAATAAGCCATTGTAAAGGCCCATTGTATACTATCTATAAATAAATATAGATCTATAAATATTTATTCTAGCCATAATATTGTGTAAAGCACCTTTTTTGTCTTTTTTTTGTTTGATTTGGTTAAAGGAATTCTTAGTCCAGTTCAAAGTTAATGACTACTTCATTCAAAACATCATAAATACAAAATGGCCTGATCATGTATGGATACCAAATGTGTCACTATAAAATGCTACTTTATTCTATAAACTAATTTTGAGGGCTAAATGTAAAAGCTTTGTGGGTTATGATTGGCCACAGTATTGTGGCACATTGCAAACCAGCATGAGTGTCACACCTGCTGTAGGAGTCACTGTGGACCAGGAATTGCTTAATATAGCCGGATTAGAGGTGTGACGTCAGCAATGTGTCGGTCTACTATCATGTGTATAAATATAAAGTCACTTTAAAAAGCCTAAAATTATGCTTAAAGAGCTGGTGTCTAGCCCTAGATTAAGCCAAAGCCTAGACTAGATAAAATAACATGAGCTAATGATGACACATTCGGGCACTAGGATTAATCCATATCCTGGAAACCAGCCCAGTTTGAACAGGAGGCAATGTACATGATCAGGGGTCATTTCAGTCCTCAGTAGTCCCTGTATAATGTAGAAGTCACACATTATTCTTATGCACATGTTTACAGCAAACTGTACATCAAAAGCCACAGGTGGTGGATTATGAGAGGTAGTGAAAACTGTGGACGATGATAAACCGTGACAGTAAAATCTGTGTGCATACACACAGATACACTGACCCAAACACACCAGGCTGTCCTGTCACCCCATCATCCTGTTGGGCTGCCACCTGCTCTGAATTTTACACAGGAATGCCCTATTTGACTGAAGAGACTGCTGCCCCAACACACATACTATTGAATAAGATGATGACCTGAAGATAGACAGTTTATAAACAGAATCACAGTAGGAAGGAGCATTTTGGCACGGAACACAAAATGTTCTCAGCAGTGATGAGTTTCAAACTGCTCAGTACAATTACTGCATAATAAGGTCTTCTGCATTTATCTGATTAGGATTATGTGGCTTGTGGAGTTTGCCAGAGATTCAGAGGATATTTCTGCAATGTGTTCATAATCCATTTCAGTAGAGATGCTTAAATCTAGAGTTGGTCTGCATATTGCCAAGTAATCCCCTACTTACAGAGCAAATACAATAACCTCAGCCTGCTCCCATTTTTCCTCCCCACTGTTGATTTAATTTGATTGAAACCAGAGCATACAGTAGTGATGATTTGGCTGCTCAGTGGGAGCAGCTGGCCTGTATATTGCTAATCAAATCAGTGGCCTTTAGTCTTGCTGGTTGTGAGTGCTTTTTGACAGCAGGAAAGAGAGTTACATGCTTTAAATGACAATGATTAAAATATACATATTATTTTATGGGGGGAATATCTAGTATGCTTTCATTTTGCCTTTGTCCATCCCAATTGGTGTCATCATATCTTAAAGCCTTTTTTCCCTGTTCTTGAATTCTCATGGACTTGAAACATCATCAGTCACAGCCCAATACAAGCACCAATTCAAAGTTTACGTGTAGTCAAGAACAGATCAAATACTCCGAAAGTTTGTGTTTTATCAAGGGTGCATCAGGAGGTGACTTTTGTGTGGACTCGCAACTTCCACTATAACTTCCACAAATATTTTCATGGTATCATGAATATATATGTATATATATATATAGTTTTCTTTTTCTAAAATTTATTCATTCATTCATTTTCTGTAACCACTTAATCCTCATTAGGGTCACGGAGCCTAAACCGGGGTCTATGGGCGTGAGGCAGGGACCACAAGGCACACAAACATGGTCAATTTAGATCCTGGAGGAAACCACAAGGACGCCACCACAAGGAGAACATGCAGACTCCACAGACACAAGACCAGGTCCTGGAAGCCCCAACCCTGGAGGTGTGAGGCAAAAGTGCTTCCCACTGCACCACCATGTGCACATGAAAAAAAATAAACTAATGCAGGCAACTGTATGGTGTATTGGTGTATTAGTGTATTATATGTTATTTTATTGTAAATATCAATCAGGTAAAAATGCAGGGTCTCAAGCCTCAAGTCGAGCCCAGCTGAGTTTTAATGTCAGAAAGTATGCTGCTCTTCCAAATGCACACTGAACCCACAACATCCTGCTGTCCTCTGGAGCCTGGACTCCAAAGCTGAACTTGCAAGGAGTTTGCACTTGATGTACTTCATACTGAGAAACACCCTCAGTTCAGTATGACACCAGACACTTCACACTGCATCCTTTTTGGACTGTTCGCATATCTGCATAGAGCGTATTAGTCAAGCTTTTTAAAAACACGATTTTTCCCCAGTCATCCAGACAATCTGAATCTGAAAGCAAATTTACTTGGCAACTGCATGACACACCAAATGTTAATTTGTTATATTCCCATCCCATTGCTTGGAAATTTGCAATAGATATTCTTGCCCATCCATCTTTGTGCAGCCAGGCCCTGTGGCGTCTGGTCTACAGCCTGCTGAGAGTCGTTGCTCTTGCTGAGGAAGCTCGGCTTTGGGCAAGAGACAATGAGTGACACGCTTTGACACGTCTGCTACACTCTCTGCCGAAGAAGAGGCCTCATTGCCATGGAGACGCTCCAGAGTGGCTGTGGAGAGTTGCGGTAGGCTGCTGAGTCCAGGCTTTTTAAAAACTGCTTTGACCTTGGCTCTGAACTGAAAGCCTCAAGTCTCTCCTGGGGTGGAGAACGTGAGAGCAGCACAGCCAAAGAGAGTTCAGGGAAAAGTCAGCAGGATCCCCCGCAGCTTTACTCAAGCTGTAGCTATGCCTGTTCGATCAGCATGCAGACGTAGACACGGAATCCGCCAGAGCCTCAGAAACTGAACACATCTGCTTACTGCTGCTCATCGTACTTTCTTCATTTAATCTTAGTCATGTACTAATGCTCAGGAGCAGCACAGACAAAGGGATGTCAACAAAGGCAACAATGGTAAGAGGAATAACTAGTGAAACATACAGTATGAAGAGATATGAAGTCTGTAGGAATCAGAAAAACTGTGGCCCCATTAACCAGTGTCTTTGTTAGTAATTGAATGCTGGCCTGTGCTCTAAAGTCTTCAGATCGGATGCTCTATGTGGCTGTGCTTTCACCCAGTGCTGACTGCAAGGCCCATAAAAAGGAAGTGATCTTTAGATTTACCTCCTCCAGTCGTTTCTAATGAGCAGAGGTACCGGCACCTTAATGATGCAGGGTCCCTCAATCGGTCACTCCCATAAAAATGCACCTTTGATTTGTAGGGGAACTAAACCAATGCCTATATTGCTTAGGGAGATCAAGGAGAACATTATCACCCCCTCTGTAATTTATTTTGGTTCAGCCCCGACATGAAATATTCATGTTTTAATTTAGCTAGGTCCTTGTTTACTCTACACTCTCGAAGGTGCTTTTTGACACCTTTGCTTTCTGCCTCTACCCGGTTTTAATACTTATTTGGTTGCTTAAATGGCTTCATTGATTGGGTTGCAAGAGTTCGCAAAATTCACTTTACCCACTTTTAATTAGTGTTATTAATGTGACACAAATCATACACAAATGCTAAGAACTTGACTTTGCAAGTCAAATATAAAAGACAGCAAGCAAAGCATGGTAAAATGACATTTTTGTTGAAGTGTTTTACAATGATTTCTTGATGTTTCATGAAGTGAATATAAGTACATATCCTTTAGAGAGAACGCATTTCTTCACATTTCCAAGGTACAGGTGTGTTCAATTGAAATGTTAATAATAAAATGCGGCCCGTGCATCCTTATAATAACATTGTAATCTGTATATTGTAATCTTTGTTTTATTTGTCCAACGTGTTAAATTCAGGAAATAAATTTATTCTATGTTTTAATAAAATGTCATATTTAGATGTGTTCCCTGTAGAGAATGGGCATTTTTTTTACATACAAAATCAACAAAACCGAATTTCTGCTATTTGACTGGGGGGTGTTTTGCACATGGCTGTGTCTCATGTACATATTTAGCATTTTGTCTTCAGCCTATTGAAACAGAAACTGCTAACAAGAGCGTTTCATAATTTACATTTTAAAACATTGCCTTGCGACCAGACATTTCTTTTTATCTTTTGAGACTGGACTACATGTGGCCTTTGGGTGTTGTGGGGTTGTTTGTGGCGTCCATTGTCTATGTGAGTTAGAAAATTAAAAGAGAATTTATGAGTGCCCTCTAGTCAAGGGGTTGTGCGGTTGGCCCGAGCTTTGTTAGTGGGCCTGCATGAGTAGCGATTTACAGCTCTGCAATCAGACAGAGTTCGCCGTCTAAAGCAGGGCCCTGCTCTTTTAAGGGGAGCTATAAACCCAACCAAATGCTGCCACTTACTCTAAGTAATTAAAACAAGCTGGTTTGGAAAGGGACCTTAAATTACCCGAGTATGCGGGTGAAATTTAGCACCGCACATGTCTCTCTTTCTGCTTTGGTTCGCTTCAGGGGTGCTGTAACTATTGACAAACCTTAACAAACACACACATCATTATCCAGCAGTTCTCCTCCACTCCTACCCACTGCTTAAGGCAGGGACATCTCGTGGGACATGGGGTCATGGAACGGGCTTTCAGCTTTGGGAGAAGCAGTTGCACCAGGGACTGAAGTAGCTTCTTTGAAACTGACTGCAGAAACTAACAGCCTAGAGACCAGAATTTCTGTTTGAGCACCAGATATTAAATAAAAAGAAGCTTACAGAGAAAATTATGTCTGGCACCATGGAGACAAATGATTACAGCAAAGGGACTCTATCACTTATACCCGGAGCTCATTGGTGAAACAATGTGAAGACCCCAAAAAGAAAGAACTGATGGTGATGAAAATGTATAGATCAATCCTAGTCACTTTTACTTAGAAAACTACATGATTCAAGAATCACATGATGAAAGGTTCTATATGGCATAACACGTGGTTCTTTTATGATAACGCTGCAAAGAATCCTTGAATTTTGGAGCAATCTCTCCAACTTCTACATGCCACTATTTCTAGACTCCAACACCTACAACGACTCTGTTGGTCCATGCACCTGATTTGTCTGGTGTGAGGAGGTCAACCCATAGTGGGCTGGCATACCATTGTGAGTCCAATCACCACCCAGTAGCCTGGAGTAATGGAGACACGTAGCAACAACAGGCCTGATCGGAGCTGACAGCTACCTGGCAGCAGTAAGGCGGGCTGGGGCATCCTCATCATTATCCCCTCTCACACTCCCCACTGGGCTCTGATCTACAAGAAGAGGGGAGCATGCTGGGTGGCCTGAGACAAGTGACCCTTACACACTGTTGCTCTAGAGTGAGAATAGGCACTAATTATTACCAATGTGAGGAATATAGTGAACTAAATAAAATAAGGATATTTGATTGTGATCCATTTGATTGGCAATTCACACTGAGATGTTGAATGGTATTGCTTCTAATTTTGCTATTCTACACACACACATATTTAGTTACATAGTGCGTTACAATAATAAATTACACTTTTGATTTACATTCTGCATCAGAGACCGCAGTTATGACATTGAGAGTGTTTTGGTGTCATGAAATGATAGACTAGAAAAAATGAGATTGTGTTATCGTCTCATTTATGCTATAAACAAAGTTTGCTTAACCTCTTTTATGCTGTTGAAACTTTATGGCCAGTGACATGCTCAGTGTGCGGTAGATTTACCTGAACCTTAATTAAGTTTACCTAATGCCAATATATAGACCACACACAAGCGTACACACACACACACACACACACACACACACACACACACACACACACACACAGTAAATGTGCATGGAAGTTATATTCTCTTTGTTCTGTTTTACAAGTTGGGTTTTTTTTTTTTTAAATTGTCATATTTTATAAAACAATTATAAAGATTGGAATATTTTATACTGCTGTGACACTTTAAATAGGTTTAATGTTATGATTTAATAAATAAAAATTGTTTTTAAAAATTTTTGAGGAATCATGAGAAGGATCATGATCTCAATTCTAAGCACAAAAATAGTCCCATTTAATCAAGTATGCAGCCTATGAGCAATAAGTAAGGGCTGAATATTTTTTTATTGCCAGCAACGACTTCGATGTCTGAGGGTCAGTGCACCAAGAAAGAACTTGGTCATGCATATTCCAGAACAAAACGGTCTCCTTTCAGCTTACACATTTGAGGACTTTTTAATATATAGGACATTTAAAAAATACTTAGTGTTGTCCTTTGTGCCCTTTAAGCTGATCTGTGACCTTGAAAGAACTGAGAACGTGCTGAAGCCGCAATCTGTGAACAGTTGTTCACACCCCGTATATGTCAAGACCTGGGTGAGTTAAATACTGTAATTATCCAGAGAAGCACTCTACCCCGGCATCCATACATCAGGCCCAATATGTTTATTAAAACTCTCTAGTGACAGCACCATCTCGTGACCTTCACATGTTTCACGTAGCTACAGTTGTCATGTAACTGCCGCAGCATTCAGCTGTAACATGAACTCCATCACAACTGCCACTATAATCACCAGGCAAAATACAGTAGATTACAGTGGTAGTGACAGCCATTGCTAAACAACTGTGTTTTGAGTGTCACATGAAAGCTATAACTGCAATATTTGTTAGTTAGTTCATTTGAAAAATGTCATTTTCAAAGCCTGTAGGCATTCTGTGGTGAAAGGTATGAAACTAAATTACCATTTAATCCTTCAGATGCAGAGACAGAAGAACCAGCCATGATAGCAGAGTGTGTTTTGAGCATAGTGTTCGTGCTCGCATTAACTTACTGAATATGTTATTCAGGGAATTACCACAGAACTGTTATATGACAACTGAGTCAATGGTTATTTGTATTATAATGGCCATTAATGTATATTGCATTACAGAATAGAAGGCTTGTTTCTCACAGTGCTGTGATAGACTATCAATTTAGGGATCTGCATCTTTGTTAATTCATGTGGTCATATCAGTATCACTAAACAAAATTAAATTTGGTTGTTTCCAGTATTGCATTTATGGTGACTGACACTGCCGTAGTGACCTAGTGCATCTTTGTACCCTCATCTCTCTGATCTCACATTCATCGATTCCCCTTTTGGCACTCATAGTCCCAATCTAGCTCAGCATACTCAATATTCATGTGGAAAAAGGAAACAAAAGAGAGGCTGCTTTGGACAGGTGGATGTGATTAAAGTCCATTAGCAATGCATTTTTGACCTTATGAGGAGAGGCACAACAATTACCCTGATGGTGAAGCTTTTGTAGTATCGATCACTCTGTTGCACGTATCATTGTATATTCCGAGATAATTACAAATTTACATAGATATTTAGATAGCCTAAGGTATTGTTTTCTCTGCCTATGCTAAAACAGGTAGTAAAGGGTAATGAAAATGAACATTAGGCCAAATTAAAGAGATGAAATGCAATAGGCTTAGTAATGATCGCAATTACTCAGGCCAAGCTGCAGATTCTGCATATAAAATGATACTTAAGCAGATTCTAGCCTAGAATCCACCAAACTCTATTTAGTCCCACAAGAAGGGCCCAAATCGCTTGACAGGTCCAAATATAGGGTTTTAGTGCCAGCTCATGCTGCTAGCCTTACAGTGGCTCTGATTCCATCAGGTCCTGCGTTCCTAACAGATGGGCTCCTCTAATGAAAAGAGCCCTTTTAATTAGCCTGTCCGAGGACGTTTACTTACTTTGCACGGCCCTCTCTCACCAATAAAGTTTCATTGACCGAGCTGGCCCGATACCGAGCTCCCAGCAGCTGCCATCTGTTGGGCAGAGGCTGTAGGATGGCAGGGTGGAACTCATGTTCCTTCCCACTCCAGTGAGCCGGAAAGGGGCTGGGGATTCAGGCGAGAGGCTGGCTCTGAGGGGGGCCTACTCGTGTCACCTCTCATGGGCTCAGTGGTAGTCTGAGCGGTGGTTTTTGAGGTAGGGGAGGAGTGGTCCACTCGTCACTCTACACCCTTTTAGCTTAGCAATGACAACTGAGGACAAGTGGAATTGACAGAGAGGAAAATATGGGGATATTAATGACCCAAAGGCTGAAGACATAAACAGCTGCTTTTGATGGAGGCAATGAATGCATGCATGCTTTGTTAGTGTCATAGTACATACAGTGTATCTGTACCTCATTCACACTTGGTCATTTTCTGGATCTTAAGTATTTGGATCTGGATAAGGATTACCGAGTAATAATACAGGTAGGAATACAATCAAGGTGTATTTTAAACATTTAAATGTGATCGTTAAAGTCACATCTGGAGGTAGTTTAAGATACAGGTGTAAAACATTAATCTCTACAAACATTTGACAACTAATACCACTATCAATATATTGTGTCATGTCCACTATTCACAAATGCAGTGAACAATGATATGCAATAGTGTTCATTTCAAGGTTGTGACAATTGTTTGCATGCAACAAGGACACCAAATAAAGAATTGAGAAAACAATGTGCAACACAGATAAGTGGTTCATTACTAAGTGTAAATGTCTGTGGTTAAATATGATCAGAATACAGCCTAGATACAAGTAGCATAAAATGAGCAGGTGCAAACCGGTATCAACACAAACCAATCTAAAGCTGTCATCATAGTCTAAAACTATCAAATATATCTGTCAAAGTATTTTTGTCATTTTACAAAAAAAAAAGATCATGATCCATCTCAGAAAGCTTCTAATTTGACTGATATGATTTTAATCCAATCACAATGCAACCCACTCCCAACTGGCCTGGTGGTATCGTAACTGGGGGAGTCATAGCAAATGGGTGCAAATATAATATAAAAACTAAATCAAAAAAAAAATGCAAAGAAACAAAAATGGCTTGTGTTGAAGTACTTGATTTGTTTTTGTAACTATGATTTGCTTTTGCAAAATTAGTCATAGATCAATACATGTTTTATCTTTGTAGATGGTCCAGAGTCTAGTGAGTAGCATCAACTCCTTTACCATGTTTTAGCATTTGTCAAACTCAGTAGCTTTATTAAGTGAAAAACAAAAATATTCTGGTTCTGGTTCAGTTTGTCTGAGTGATTTATACCTTTAACTCACTGAATGCACGTTCTGTTCAGCTCACACAGATGCACTTCATTTCCTGAGGTTTACCGTATTTCACTCACTTCACGGCCAAAGCAGTGGCCGCTTTCCATTATAGGAACATGATAAGATGAATTGGATTGATGAGTTTTCTTGTTATGCAGCAGAACGCACAGATTTAGTTTTTTCTCTATCCTATTTGCTCAACTCTCCTTGCAGGAGAAAGCGTTTTATTAAATACGGTCTATTCAGAAAAGGACATTTGATTTTGCAGAGCTTTGATTGCTTCCCCCACCAGACAGTGTGCAGAAGGGCATTTTGTAACTCTTTTCTGGATAAATTGCTTGTCTGCAGAGAGAAAAAATGCTCTTTGAGCTGTGGAAAGGAGAAAAAACATCTGTCAGATGTGGAGCTTTCTTACCATGTTGCAAACCCACTGTTTGAAGCCAACTTTGTTCCTCAAAGGGCTTTACCTCCATGTAAACTAATGGGACACAGACAAAACTGGTCAGTAAGAGACTGGATGAGTATACAAACGTGCCTTTAAATAGGACTTCTTTCAGCACATGTGTAAATAAGAAATGTTGCCTTCAAAGCACACCTTTCAAACATGGCCATGAAATAAACATCAGGAACTGTTGCTGCTTTTTCCAATAACAAGAGAATTTTTTTTTCATGAGAGCCAGAGGTTTTCATTCAATGGAAGAGAAAATACTTTTATTTTTTATCGGGCAAAGACAGAGGTAGGTCTGAGCAGGAGCAGGCCCTGACATAAGAACATGAGAAAGGACACGGAATGAGGTAGAAAGTGATGCCTTAACATATCTAATGGCCAAACAACCCACTTCTTCCTAAATAGTAAAAGAAAAAATGAATAATTAAACATGAGTCCCTCTGGCTTTTCACCAAATTAGCATCATCATCATATCATCATGAGAAATTGTATGTGTCTATCTGTGTAAAACATGTGCTTTGTAAAACACGCTGACGCTGCTGTATGATGTACCTTCTTTTTTTAAATGTTTGATAATACAAGATGTCCTATAGTACGTGAACATTTAATTATCTGTGGACCAATAGAGTCCAGCTTTACAATGATCCCACCATGCCACAATGTGATCTTTTAGTATAGATGTAGGTTTGGAGTGGAAATGATTGCCCCCCTATAAAATAATTGTATTATGTTTAAATCTAGTTGTTAAATTGGACAAAAATGAAGTAAATAATTGAGACTACAGCTTAAACAGAGAGAATGTTTGGTTGAATTTTTTTTGGCATATATTTACATTCCCTGCACTGTCAAGATGAGAAATACAGTCTGTCCGCACTCACCATCTTTTATGTTCCTTTATCGCTGCTGTCTGATTTCCACCTTTCTAATATTCAGAAATGTCAACAATGACATTTCAGAAAGAATTCCAGTTTTGGGCAAACTACCAGTGACATTGTAAGAACTACCAGTGACACTGTAGCTTTTTACCTACCACAGACAGCTCCCCACTACTGAAAAAGACTAACAATGTAGCCTGGTTTGTTAGTAACAAAACGTATAACTAGACTTCTGGTTTAATAGCTCTAGAAGATTTATTTACCTTGTTAAATCTCCAAAAGAAAAGCTTCTACACCTGCCAACCAGATGCTGAAAACTGAAGGTAGAGCAGCTCTAGCCCTGTAAGACACTGTGTTAAATCTGTGCTAGATCAGAGATCTGTGTGTGTGAATTGTGGTGAAAGACATTTTTGAATATCAATAGCAAAGTGTTTTCTTTTAGTCAGACTACATAGCAATAGAATTGTGGTCAATTATAAATAGTTATCATGATGTGTTAAAGGTTATTTTGATATTACATTTTCATATTAACACATGAAAATGAAGAACATTCCTCTTCTGGAGGGTCATTTGTACAATGGTGATTTGTTTCTCTCTCCCTTTCTGTTACACCATTAGCCAAAAATGCTTTTCTCATATTACCTACAATACAGTGATTTCCTGGATCCGTCACTTTATATTGTAGTGTTCTGATGTGTTAGTGATGCATATAAGTTCTCTCCCCTCAGATTCAGTGTTGTGTGTATCCTGCATTTACATTTCAACAGCTTTCTTCTGACTGACAGAGATGCAGTTCACATCAGAGCAGCCGCGCTGACTGCTTCACTCTATAGTCTGTCTGCAATGATACTATTGTCTCAGTGACAGGACAAACACTGTCTGCTCTTTCTGTCTTTCTCTGTCTCTTTCTGTCTCTCGCTCTTTCTCTCTGACTCTCTCTGGCTCTGTTTCTCTTAAATCTGTGCATGTTTTCCACACACACACACACACACACACACACACACTGCTCAGTGTGTAATCCCACTCAAAGGGATATCAGCCTGTGATTAGCCAGCATGACTGACAAGAGCCAGACATGATTCGTATAGAGGTTTGTAAGCTGGAGAAGAGCCTAATTATGTCACATTTAAGTTCAAATTCTCTTATTCTCCCTCGCTCTGTCTCTCACTTCTTATCTCATCTTCCTTCACTTTCCCCGTCCATTAAGCCCCCCTCTGTCATCCGCTCCTCACTATCTTTGAAAGGTGGGTGCAGTGTGGGGTGGATTGGCAAGCCGGCTGGTGCTGTGGCAGGAGTGTGTGTGATGGAGGTGTGTCTGGCGTGTTTGTGTGACTTCCTGCTGTTTGCTTATTTGAGTTAGCTGGCAGGCAGGTACTCGCCCCTGCCTCATCTTTATTCATTGCTGGCCGAGAAACAGGACAGGGATAAAACTCTAAGCTTTGATAGAGATGGAAGCTGCAGCCCCTCATGCTTGTCCGGTCCAGCTCTGACTAGATGTCCAGCTCTCTGGGGTTACCTCAATAACGCAATGTCCTTTTGGCTTCAGTCCTGACAGTCAAGGTAGAATGCAGTTGATTTGCACTTGACTGTTAATGAGTAAGGCCTAGCAATGTTTGTCAGTGTTGTAAACTGTAAATATCAAGTTATTTTATTGTTTTATGTACTGTTTAAATATCATTATTCAATAACATGATTAATTACATTTTTTCTTTCCTCAAAACAAGACTGCAAATCAATAACTTTTCATCACATTTAAATCACAATAAAATTATTCTTCTGCTGTTTACAAATACAAATGTTCAATCAAGCAATTCATTCATCAGAATAATTCTTTGAAGAGTTTTGAGAAATAAGAAAAATAATTATATTATTATATTAAATAGTTATGAACTACTCCGTGTTTCTTTTATCTTTGGCAATAACAGCGACTTCTCAGGCCCACAATTTAGTTTTTCACTCACATAATTATTTGATGATACATCCAGTTCTGTAGAAGTTAAAGTAATAAATTAAAGTAATTCATTCATGCATCTATTTTCTGAGCCACTTATCCTAACCAAGATTGGGGCGTTCTGAAGGTGGTCACAGGGTGAAAGGTAGAGAAACACCTTGAACAGGTCGCCAGTCTATCATAGGACAGACCAATAGAAACACTCAGCATACTCAAGAAAAACCTATGGGTTTTTTGGCCTCCAGTATTTGGACCATGGGGGGAAACTGGAGCTAAATAACAGTAATCAAATTATAATAAAGTCCTAAAAAATACATAGTAGTTTCGTAATTAAAGAGAATAACAAGTTCAGTTTGCACTAATCCTTATTTTTTTATAAAATTGCAACCATTGCAAACATTGTCTTGTGGGACTACTGTACAAGCGTCATATTTTATATGTCTAGTTGCTCCTTACATAAAGTACCTTCCTCCCTGCTGTGAGAGAATGGCCGAAGAACCGAAACTCATGGAGAAAGAAAGAAAAAGTATTGCAGAATAAAATATTTCATCGAAAGTGCCATGGCCAGTCTACAAAGAGGCTGGGTTATCAAAAGATCTGCCGGGTGGCTTTGATAACGTGCTCAAAAATTAATTGCTGTGCTTTATGACATGGGTTCATGACGAGGAAATGTGCAGGGAAATTCCAGAGGCCGCTGGAATCACAGAGTTGAATTTTATACATGCTCTTTTATGAATCCACCATAATGCTTCACTAGGCCCCTATGTAATTCTGCCTGAGTATTACCTAAGATATGCAGCAGGTGTTATTGAAAGAGAGTGCAGTTATTCCTCATCACTTCTTGCGAATCTTTGTAGACTGCTGTTCGTAAATATATAAGAAGCACTATAGGAAGGTCAGGGAGAATGTTGATGTGACACATGACCTTAGCATGAATTTATGTAAGAGTTTGCCTTAAAGTGTCTCTGCAAACTGCTGCATGTATTCTTTTTGAAGAAAAAAGGGTGCCAAGCAAAATAATTACAGGAAGCTTCTTTAACATGCTGAGAAACCAGAGAGTTATTGTACCTACAGGTCCCATCTCAAGAAACGTCTTCCTATTGATACTCACATCAGATTATTTTCCCAACTGTTAGAACAAGATGTTAGCTGAGGCTCCTCCCCAAGGATAGATTCATTGTGTTTTAGTGTTTGTTGTTCCACTGTTGTGCTTGAGATGAAATGGTTTTATTGATTTGTTCGAAGGAGCAAATTAGGCCTTGCTCTGGAGGCGCCCAAACAATTCATTTTGTGCTGCCTTGCTTGTCTCCCAGCTCACCAGCCGTTCAGCAGATATTTCTTTCCAGGTTTAATTACCGCTGGTTACCTGGCTGGTACTATGGCAGAAAACATGCAGTGCCCCTTTAATTAGCTGTCAACTGGTTTAGGGCTACAGCTCATTGATTAGGGCATGATGGCTAATAAGACGTGAGGTCCCCGACGCTTCCTTTATTGAAATGGATGAGCAAGGGCTGTGGGAGACGGTGACTTCATGGGCCTCTGTCTGTAAGGAAGTAAAGTCTACAAAATGCATACGAAATGTTTGACTTTTCTCCACTGTTGAAGTGTAACTTGCCAATAAGAATATTAGCCCTGTAGATACACAGTCTATATGAGTGTATTTTCACTTGGCTAATGAGGAACTCCTGACCATGTTTTATCTAGAAATTAAACACAAAACCACACTGCACTTTTGTTTTTCTTTTCAGTGTAATATGTTAATATGCATGTCAGCCCCTGAAGAGATTCATACATCCAGTCTTCATAATCTTACATAGCCTATTTTACATGTGGCTCTCTTTTTGCAGACTGTTGAACATTTGCCTTTGGCATTACTGCTATACAGACTTGTGCCTCTAAGAGTTTTGGCAGAATCGATATTAGCCCCCACCCCCCTCCAGCCCCCCGTCACCCCCTCCTCTTCTATTCCTCACAGTTGTTCATGAATATGGATGGCAGGCAGGCCTTCCTAGCATCGTTAATGTGCTGCAAGTCCACATAAATCACATCAATATGAAAAGTCCAAATGCTTTGCCACTAAAGGTAGGCAATAACAAAAGATGGGTATGTATGAGCAAAGTGTTATTGAGTAAAGATGCTAAAGTTTAGACGTATTGCAAGCAAGAAAAGACGAGGGGTGCATGCAAATTCACATCAAATGAAATCCTTGCCTAGCCACTGGATTCCAAAACATCAGAATGGACCCAGTGTGGTTCTACGCAGGGAGTACCTACAGTCTTTTTCTTTTCCTTCAAGCTGTGTTTTCTGGAGAGGCTGCATGCAGTAGACGTTAAGATGTCAAAACCAGCACATTAGCCAAGTTACAACACTGAAAAAAAAACTGCCATCACTTTCTGTTTGGCATCCTTGTTCTTGAAACTAAGCGAAGCAGGGAGTAACATTCCCCACCGGATCAATTCTTCCCTCCTTTTTGTCTCTAACTTTCTCTCCACCACAGAATTCCACTTTCAGGATGAGATCACAGTGTGATGAAGCATGCCGAAAGCGAGTTTCTGGCTCTCAGAACCTGTGTTTCCCTGCCTCAGCTGGAACAATAGTGACTGACACATGAAATAAAGATGCTTTCGGGTTGTCAGAATGCCGCAGGTTAATTACATCATGCAAGCTTCCCTCACACGCTGCCTGGCAGGGCTCGACATTCAAGAGTGTTAAAGAGAATCTCTCATTTTTAGTGGCCGCTACTTTTCAACACCCCTCCAGACCTCTGCCACGAGTGTGGACAGGAATATTGATGTAATGTATTACAAGCTTAGGTCTGCTGCAGTGTCTCAGAAGATGCTAGCTTTGAGTTTTGAGAAGCTCCAGCCTTGTAGGGGTTCTAAGGCATGGTCTTACAAGTACCACAGTGCTGGCACTTGAGAGGGGCTTTTGTCTTTCAAAGTCAGTTTTGCATGGGATACCATGCAAAATTCATAAAGCATATGTGCCACACTCAAAGATGGCTGGAAGGGATAAATGACGCAGAAAGAGCAGTTGGTGGAAATGAATATGTTGACAGTAGTTACCGCTGCCTCTCTCTGGCTAGGGTACCACCCAGTGCTCTCTCGCTCACTCTCTGCCTTCGTTAGAGAATTCTGTTTGCAATGATTTTCTCTTCGGATGGATGGCCTGTCCTCATCCACTATTCTGTTCACATACCAATCAATCATTTCTGCTATGAACCTAATTCAAAACTGATGAATATGTATGAGAATAATAAATATCAAAATATCAATCTAAACATCAGTTGTGTTCATTTATTCATTTGTGTTCATTTTTTTCCAACTTGGAATTAGAGATGTCCTTTTTTTTTAGTCTCCTGGGTGAACATAAAACACGGAGAGCACACTTTACCCCAGCGGCAGTTTCTTTCTGATAGGATTTTAATGAGGCCCAGATCTTATTGTACACTTTATTGTATGATCATTTAATAATTTATCCATTTTAGTAAGAGGCTTTGGAAAAAATGGTTCAATATTTTGTCCACAAGGTAAATACTTGTTGCAAGTACATGAGTCCAACTGTCTTTGAAAGCTGAATTTACATATGTGTCTACTCATATGAATTCTGGTCAGTGCTTTATTTGGGAGACTTTCCAGGCATCCAGTAATGTTTGCATAAGAACATGTTTATCTGTCTGTAATTTGTTAAGATGGGGATCTGGCAAATGACTCTTTTACAGGAACTGACAATCAGTACAGATTAATCGATAGTTGTTAAGGAGTCAGCTCAATTTTGAAAAGGTTCTCTGGTTTTAAATGGGAAGGACTAAGTGTGCTCAATGAGCATGTTCAGTGTGAAATGAACGTTCAGCCTTACCTGTAAATCTGATCTGATTTGATGTTAACTGACAAAAGCTGGTCAAACAACATTTTACTGTCTTCCTGTCTGATTCATTTCAAGATGTACAAACAAGGCACCATATCTAGTGCTAAAATACGGACATAAAGAGAACAAATATTTCTTCAAAAACTTGACGTATTGGTCTATTCACTGAATTACATGCAATACCTTATAAGTGAAACCATAATTTGATGTAGCAATTATTTAAATTTAAAACATCTAATGAACTAAGTTTGTGATACATTGTGATTTTTTATATTTGAGTATTTCTAACCATCCCATGAAGAAATCAAATATTTACAGTTACCATATAATACCTAGCTTAGTTGATCAGTACTCTAATACATTTATTTTAACATTTATTCTAATGTTTTATAGTGTTTTGCTGGCAATATACACTTATTGCTAAGATAAATTGTTGTTCTTCAGACTTTTGTACGGTACTGCAGTGTGAAATGCTAGTTTTCTATTACAAAACCTGGCCTTTCACATTTGGGTTCATGTCATTGTTCATTCATTTCTTTTTTAGTTAATGAATGTACTACTTTAAACCCTTCTTAACCAACTTCTAGTCTCTTGGGATTCAGAATTTCTCTGGAAAAAGTCTAGTAAATGAGTCAAAATAAATGGTGCCATTAAATCAAATGGAGTACATTTGAAGACGTGTTTTGACTTGACTGGTCTAACACGAAAGGCGCTAACATTAAATTGTTCATGCTGAGCTTCTTTTGATGGATGTTTTATTTTGATGCCTTTCTGGTTCTTTTGTTTCTTTCATCATGTTTGATTTGTTTTTAATTTCCTCAGGGATGTGGCGGGTGAGTGAATCACCCGGTTAACTCTGCTGAAATCTTGCCGAATTGCTGAAAATGATAGCGGCTAACCCAATCAAATAGCCTTAACAGCCACGCTCTTCCACTCCCTGCTGAATTAGATTAGGAGAGAGTGAATGGTGATATTAACCTAGTGATGTAATTACCACCACAGGTTGAGTGCTAATGCAGTTTTTAGGCATGCTGAATATTCCCCAATCCGATTAGGCTCTTACACCTCCCTCTGGAGTGGGTCCTGTGTAATTTAAAATGGAGGTAAGACCAGGGCTATATCTCTTCGTCTTTGAGGTGACTTTGTGGGGGAGACGGGCTCTGCCTGACCCTGACCTCCGCAGTCAGGTTTAGTTATGGTCATCCTCCACTCTAATGTCGTTGGTCAGCTTGTGGCAGCTCGAACTTGCATTGACTGCAGCTTTGAAATGAGGAGAAATCCTGGCCAGGACATGAACCATGTGTGACTGGTATTTCATTTTTCAGTAGTGGTGGTCATCGAAGGATCACCTAGAATCCAATACATTTCTCTGTTTTGTATGTTCTGTTCTCCTCAGATATTTTTTTTTCACATTCTTTTTGGGCAGTCAGGCCTTTCGGTAGCCCATCCAGATGTTTTTCTCGTTTTTTTTTTTTTTTATATCTGACCTCAAGCACAGAATAGCTGGAACATCATAATGTAGCAGCATGTGGAAAAAGAAATTCATGAGAGAATATTTAAAAAATAAATAGCCTTATAATTAAATATCCAATAAAACCTTCACTCAGAAGTCGCCAAGAGCGGTTCAGCTTCAGTGGGAGAGGCTCAGTCTTGGTTGCAGGGCAAGAAGGTTTGCGATTGCTTCTGCTTATGTGTGTGTGTTTCATAATTTGCATGGTCCTGGACTGTGATTGTGGCTCAAGGTCATGAATAGTGAAACAGGTTCATGACGATAAGCAACCATGGCTGCACCAGCCCGGGTTGGTTCCAATGAAATTACACACTAGAAGGAATCATCAGTATGACACTGCTGATAATGGTGTAGAGCAGCCTCAGCAAATACTGTGAATATACTAATGCCATATCACCACTAATGGATGAGACCTGTAGGACAAACACATGGACATGGAAAATGAAAATATGATCATGAAAGTCATTTTTTCCTCTGATGTAAATTGTTACCATTAAATCATTAAAAACAATATATAAAAAAAAACCCATGATGCTTTTTAATAATTTATTATATTTTGCTGTTTTTGTGTTGTGTGTTAATCGTCCTGCTAGCTTTCATCTTCTGTATTTGAGCATTTAAGCATGTTTAATGTTAAACATTAAATTGTGTAGGACTCTTATAAAATGGGAAATTGTTGCATTTTTAACAGCACTCATTTTTTAGTGTCATCAGGGCATTTTTCTAGCTTAATCGTATGAATTGTCCAAGGCAGGCCAGACTAAAGGCTGAATATTTAATATATATAATCAATGGTTGGAACAGGTAGCCAGGGTTCTCTCGCTGGACCCTGATGATAAATACTAGGAGCTCTATGGATGTTGTGTGATTTTATAATGAAGGTTATGTGAACTCAGCATTAACATGAAAATGTCACTAAATTATTGAAAGTTATAAATGCACTCTGCTTTTAAAATCCTCAGCGTCCCTTTATACTGTGTAAACACAACTAATGCATCAGCTGAAATAGTCCTGAATGACAAAATTTAGGTTAGAAATGCTGTCTGCTTCTCCTGTATTTTGGATTTATAAGTTGTTTTGATGTCAACAATATGTACAAAAGTCTGAAAGAGAAGAAAGCTGTTTCAAATAATTTCTCTCAGCAGTAAGGGTGATTTGTGCCTTTAACACTGTATAACATTAGAATAAATACAAATAAATAGCAATCCAGCAAAACAAGATTTATTGCTCTTATTTTATCTTTGTTAGAAGAACACAGGTTTGGTTCTTGACTTCTCTGTACCCTCTAGATGTTGCATGGATTTGTTTTTGTTTTTTTTTAATTTTTTTGCATGGATTTGCATGGATTTGTTTTCCACCAGCCGCACTTGATTTAGTTTAATGAATGCCTGATTAACTTATTGGATGGCAAATGTAAATGGGTTTCATCAAGTAGAGGTTTGGAAATGGTTTAACAAGCTTAATATATGACATACAATCACATTTTGTTGAATTTTTCATGTATTTATTCCAATGTTAGTGAGATTTTTAAACAAACAACTGCTTATTGAACAGATACCAGGTTTGACATGTTTTCACATTTGCACAGTACAGTATTTGCTTATAACACTAACTTAAAACAGCTTTAGCTTCAGGTACAGGCTGTGTGGCAGATCTATTGGTTTTGGGCAGATATGCTTATACTCTCCTCTTTCTCTGTTACTCCCTGAACTCCTGATGCTCTATCTATCTTGGCATTCTGAGCATGCTTTGTTTGGAGTGATGCCTGTGTGCCTTTAGTGCTTTTGGTTGAGTGCCTGCCTTTTGTCACAGTGCATGGTGTGTCACACTCCACCTCTTGTTATATCAAACCAGGATCTCTTCTTCATTTGGCTTACACTTTAAGCTATTGTTTGTTTGAACCTTTTATCGGATACCATGACAACAGAAATGATAGGTATTAATAAAATAATACCTATTAACAAAGAACATAGGTGTTTACTTCTGCATGTTCAATTGATCTTGGGTGAAGCTATTCAGTCGTCTTTTCTTCCAGTGCTCCAGAACAGCTGCTGAGAAGAGATGCCTCAACAAAACATGCTCACAGTGGTAAATGTGTTCAATAATCTACCAGGCTCAGAAAAGCAAATTGAAATCTGCATGGATTTGTAGCTCATCAATACAACTGACTTGACCAAATCCATGAAATCAAAGCTCATCCCAATCAGGCATTAATTATCTTATAAATTGCATCTGGTGCCCCCTTAAATACATGCTGTGGCAATCCATTTGGTGATAGTGTGTCCTCTGCACTGTCAAGTTAATGACACGTTTGCTTGCTTTTTGCCTGCTGCTGACATGACATTGCCATCTGAGACAGCTGTGTAAGAGTAATACGTTAATATATTGGTTTAGTTTAATTAGTATATAATGTTTAATGGAACATGTTTAACAGCACATATTTGACATTGCAATGACACCAGTGGAGACAAAGGATAAAAATTATGAAGTCATGGACCACTTGTGGTTCTGTGGTACTAAAATATGGGACAAATACATAACGTGTATTTGATGGCATTGTTAATGGATTGGTAGACTGGCTGATTTTCAGAAATAGAGGGGCATGTCAAACCCTGCCAAATCCTCATTTACACACTGACGTGTCAGCACTTTGTATGAGCTGATTCAATACAGGCAAGCTGACTTAATTACACACAGCGCCAGTCAATAGTCTCTGCATAACAGACAAGATGTCCAACTGACAAAGATTAAATTACTGTAGATTTCCTGTGCAGATTGGAGTAGCCTACTTGTTGTAATCTCATTTGTTTTGTGTTGGAGTGTAATTACAGGAAAATGTTAATTGAACAATCCAGACAAAATACCAGTTTCTGATTATTATTTTTTTTACTTCTGAATTTTCTGTCTTTGAAGGTGAAAGTTCTAATGAAGTCATACATTGTTCAACATTCTTAATGATGTCCTTGAAACATTTACCTGATGGGGTCATTCTGAGCTGCACAGAATGTAATACATTGTTCTAAGCAACACCAATATGTTAACATTTTAATCTTGTGTCCTGGCAAAATGTTCCTATACCATTATACCTAAACGATTCATAATGTTCCTATGACTTAGACTGTGTATAGACCTATTAAAGTGTAGATTTGGACAGCTGTCAGCCTCGGATGTTGAGTTTGTATTTAAATTGACATATTCCCACTCTCATAAACCACAGAGTTTTACCAACAACTAGCACTAGACAGGGATGGTTACTTTAATGTGTAATGTAGTTGTTTAGAGTTTAGAGTTAGAGTTTAGAGGTAAGGCCAAAATAATGAGCTAGTTGTGGGTTACACAGAGTGAAAAAGGAAAAATATCAACCAGTAACCAAAGTACCAAGATTTCAGATGACTGGTTCTGGTCCAGAACAGTTAAAAATGACATTTTTGGTTTACTTTTTCTTATAGCAAAGTACAGTATGGTTCTGTTTTTTTCAAGTTCAACTTTTATTCCTTGAACTAGTTTGGAACGCTGGGTCCAAGAAAAACCTTCTGCAAACATGTGGGCTGGCTTTTATTATCGTGAAGGAAAATGGGAATTTAAATAAAATGTATAGGGCAGTACAAAGTTTCCTTAAAGCAATACTTCACTGGTGATGTTTCTGCCAGCCTGCAACAATTGATTCCACCACAAAAACAATGTAGAAAAAATGTTTGCCTTAGCGGTGACTGTGCAGCAAAATGTATATAACTTGACATTGTTCTCTGTAATTTAAAATGACATTCAGCTAGCTAATACATGAAAACACATAATGATACGGTTCCAGCGGTACAGGAACCGCTCTTTTATTTAAATGTTTTGACTGGATCTGTAGGTTTTAGCTTCTTTCCTTACTTTTGCCACTGTTCCTGCTTCAAAATGTTGTTTTAGTTTTCTCATGTTGCTAAAATACCATGTTATGTACAGCAAAGGATCAGTTTAAATAAACAGTGAAAATATGTTCACCAAGGTTATCCATGTGATTTACATCGTGCATTCACACAAACAGAAACCAAAAAAAAAAATTACAAAACAGCACGATTTCAACTAAATAACACAATTTCAACCCCCCACTCTCTATAACTTACACAGTGATTAATATGATATTGATTTTTCCTGATATTCTGGAGAATAATTACGCTCTGGCATATATTTTGGTAGGTTGAAACTTAATCTATTAACACCACTATCTCTATCACTAAACTTTTTTCTCTTTGTTACTGAGTGTATTGCCACCTCCATTATTTTGATACACCTTTTAATCCCTGCATCTCATAAGCATAGCTATTAGTAGGAGGCCCTATGTATGGTTTTCTTGATTAGCTAAACTGTAAAAGAGACATTTTGTGCTTCATCCTTCCAATGTACATACATCAAGCCTTGAGATGTTGTAGCTATGTGAACCTATGCAGGCCACAGTAATGTTTTTTCTGTGTGTGGCTGTTGTGAGACACCTAAAAAAACCCACATTTTATAGTCATCTCAGAATAATAGGGCTGAGGAGGAAGGCCAAAATGATAGTATACACAACCTTCCTATGGGGAGGTTGGTAGCCGGGCTGCAAACCAAACCAAGTTTATGGTAATTACTCTGAAAAGATCCCATGAATAATTCAGTGTTTGGCAGGGGGACCTCCAGCAGAAGCTTTATCCCAAGCTACTATTGACTGAACACCTGTGCTCAGGACATGGTTACTAGGTAAGAATGTCCTGATTTGGAAAAAAAAAAAAGATGTATATTTTTATCACTAGCTAAAACTGGCAGAATTTGACATGCCCATTTTTACAAATCATGTGTGCAACAATCCCATGGGCCAACATTATAATTTCATGCACCAGAGCTCCTACCAAGCCTCCTCAATGTATCACCTTCTCATATATATATATATATTTTTTTTGTTTATTTTTTTATTTATTTTTTTATTTATTTTTTCCTGTTTTTGGCAAACATGTGTATACTGTAGATCCATAAAGAGTAGGAATTAATTGCAAGCACACACAGAAAGTAGTAATTATGAAGGGGAGAGGCTGGTGATATGTGCTGCATTATAATTAGAGCTGGTAAATAAATAGTAGTCTTCAGGGATCTTATTTGGCAGAAAGGCTGTTCCTGTGCCATGTGCAAATGTGTGGTTTGTTTTAAAGGCGTCTGAGGTATGGCTCTTAATGATTCTATAGATGGGCAGTACACGGTAGCTAAAGGAAAAACAGATGGACCATCAGATATCTGAATAGAAGAACGTGGTTGGTGTGATTTTTGGGAAACAACGTATAGCCAGCAGTACCTGACATGAAAGGCAATTATAGCACACTAAAATTCTTTTGTGGGGCTGTTTGTTTATTTATTTATTTAAGATCTCATAAACTGACATGTCTATTTCTTTGTGTGGGATTTTGTCAGGAAGCAGGCACTAATTGACACACACACACTTCTTATTGCATTTCATATATTTTTCATGGTGTTTTTTTCTGTTGCCAAATAAGATAGCAGGGGTTCTAGATAGGCCCTCTCCAACACAGTCACCCCTCTCCGAATATCATTTTTTAAAAGATCTACGTCTTATGTGACTTTCATATCAACTGCTCAAAATGCATTCCTTTAAAACATCTTCTTCAGATGCCGTTGTACAGCAATACAAACTGGAACAATTTACCAAGTTATCAATACGGAACGAGATTGATGTTGCTGTTATTGTTGTTTCACTCATTCAAGGTTCCATCAGTTAACATATTACAGGTCTGAATGAACAGATCCTTTGGACAGGTGTACAGTATATTGTTTTTGTTTTCGCTCTATATTCTCGTGCTTGCGATGGAACATGAACTACAATAACATATTAAAAAAGAAAAGTTTTGAAGATCTGCCTCTTGAACTTCCATATCATTGCTGTCCAGTTTTTAAAAATCCATCCAAGAGTCATTTGTCCCCAAACACAACAACTGAACACCTTTTGAAATGCTGTTATTTGCCTTGTCTTAACTGTCTTTGTGAAAAGTGATGTATAAATCAAACTACTTGTTACAATTTGTTGAAATAAATATTTTGATTATAAAATGAAATGGCAGTAATTATTAAGGCAGTAATTATTACATTTCTAGGCCAAATTTACCTCAGTAAACGTTGGCCAGCCACTGCCATTATAGTGGCATGCAGAGCAGATAGAGGATATTTATAGTACAAGCATTCTTTCAGTTTACTGATATAATTCATCATACCAGCAACCTCCAGATCATTCAAACGAGCATAAAATATACAAGGCAGATCCATGTTAGACCAGTTGTTCCTTTTGTTGAACACTAGTTTCTGTTAGGTAAATGAACATGAGCTCATTCATTTACACCGTACCATGTAAAGACAAGTCATTGTTGTAGCAGCTTTCATTGTGATTTGATTTAGAACATAAAAAACACCACCCTACTCAGCCCAACAGGTTCTACAGTCCTGCATGGAGTGAAATGAATCAGTGATGTAATACATGCATCCTGCCATGTTATTTAGATTTTCTACATTCCTTCAATTTGCTTAATACAACATCGCCTTTCAGTATGCTACACTGGTAAATTCCTCTTGATTGTGATTGGTGGACATGTTCTTCCTCTGACTCCAAGCAGCCCATTAATCAGAGTGATGGCATAATCGACACGAAACCCAACAACAGGTAAAACTTGATCTGAACTCTCAGTGAGGTGGACAGGCTGATTCATGATCCCAGTCTGGCCAATCTGTAACATTCTTCACCGGGCTTTTCATCTCCAAACCTGATCTGGCTGACACATATTTAACCTGGAGATGAATGGGTCATTGGCCTGTGCCCATGTGTCACCGCACGGCTTGTAGCTGGGCGAAATAAATAATGCGGGCAGCAGACGGAGCTCCAGACAGCGCATCAGAGCAGGCCTAAAAACCCAGGGTAATCCTGTACGGTCTTAAATCACCAGTAGAGAAATATGAGCTCAAGGTTATTGAACGGCGGGTGAGTGATAGAGATTTCCAGCACGTCGGGCTGCTCCAGAAATGAGATTTTACTTTACACAGTGTCATCCTCTGCCCTACGGCCGTGTCTGGTGAAGAAGGGACCCTGGATTTATTTCTCCACGTTCAGTAGTTATAGCTATTCAATACACATTCATCGGAAACACTTTAGTTTAAGGACCAAGTGTAAGAGCTACGAGGGCCCCTGAGCATGACAGAAATATTCAAGACTTGGACTCAGTATAGCAGACTGTGATCACAGTTTGAGTGAATAGATTATGCCTAAGAATGGATGTATTTGCAAAGAGAGGTGCTTCGAGAAGTATGCCTTTATCACACACCCTAGTATCATAACATCATTTACCACAGACAATATTTTTTAAAATTTTATCTGAAGAAAGAACAGAAAACCCATTAACCCAAGGCACACATGTAATTAAAGCCATTTTGCAGTTGCTGAATTACATGAATAATCGTTTCAAATGTACAAAATGTCAGGTCTGGATACATTTGCTCTCACTGAGATAACCAGCACCCATGTACAATTAAGCAAGAGACTCTGAAAACTCTAGCAACACCACTATATTGGTCAATTACTAAAAATTTGCTCCCAACGAAGTCCATTCCCTAAAAGAACAAATTATGCAAATGTACAGATTCACTTACACATACTTTTGACTGCAGACTGTTGGAAAATGTTCAAAAGCATGTTCCATAAATGCTTAACGACATAATTCCAGCACCTGCCACTGGCTTCCATTGTATGTGTGTTTTGAGTCAGATTTTCTATTCTTCTCTACAAACAGGGTAACATTTCAAAGTCATTGTTTGCAGTGACCATACGCTACAGATGAGGTGAGGTGAGGTTGTATGCCTTTGAATAGCTTTTGCTGTGGAATGAGCCTGAGGTAGCTGGAGAAAGAGGAAGGAGAGGAAAGTAGAGGGAGAGGTCTGAACTTAGAATTTAGGAGGGACAGCTGCTACCCCCTCAAGCAGGTTCTTTACCCAAACGGTTCTAGTAAAAAGCCCATCTGTGTGGAGGAAGGTCCACTCGTATGTCTCCACGTTTGGCCAAAGGCATTTAGTTCTGGAGGTGTGTGTGTGTTTGTGATGAGCATGTGTTGCTGGCTGAGCCTTCCGTGGCCTATGAAGAGGAAGTCCTGCAGTGATCCTGCGACTCTCAGACTCAGACAACACAACACAGCCTGTCATTATTATACTCATCACACATGTCTCCACAGATGGGGGCAATCCAAATTTATACTCACTCACTCTCTGTCATTGTGTCTGTCTGTCTGTCTCACTCTCTCTCTCTCTACATTTTTGTGCTACTTCGTGTCTCAATGGATGAGTGGAAGACGCCCACCCATGAAGAAACACGCTCATACTGTCATTCAGGTCTTTCTGTGTGTAGACATCAATTCCACAAGCTCTTAGCTACGGGAAGCCCTACCCTACATCCTGTTTGGTGTTCTGTGCTGTGTCTCCAGTTATAATAAAGTTCCAAAGCCTGTGATATTGCTCAGGGCAAGCTGGAGGATTAAGGGCCACCCACACACACACCACACTGTACACTCCTAGTATTTCATATCAATGCCTGATATATTGCTGTCTTTGCTGTTGTCTTCTTTTTTGGTTTTATATCATGACACTGCAGTATTATGTCTGGATTTTGTAAGTGAGGCTCACAGGTTAGTACTGTTCACATGTACTACTAGCATGTAATGTAAGCCATATAAGCCATAAGTCCCTTAAAGCAAGCCCAGTAGGCAAAGTCTGCTGTGGAATATTACAAAGGCACAGAAATGCAGATTTTCCTCTCCTGCAAAATATTCAGCCATTTAATAATTTTGAATAGTACAGTACACTGCATATGAAATAATGTATCTATATGCTGCTAAAGCTGTGGGCTAAACCTTGGCTACTGACTGCATTCAGGTTTGAAGGGGTGGTCAGATGTGAATGAACTTTCTTTTCAGGCTTTTAGGTTAATAGATCCTGCATGAATGTATGACTGCCAAATAAAGAACAGTTATGGACTAAGAGATTTTTACCCTTTTGTTTCCTCAGTTGGATTTTAGCTTGACTACACTGGAACATGCGACTGTCACCTAAACTGTCCAGAAATTAGATGCTTTTTTGCTCCCCAAGCCACAAACCACAGTCTCTTTAGTTCTGACTAATGTTAGCTGATATTTAAAAACTACCCTTGAAGCCATGTCTATATAATTAAAAGAAAAAAGAATCTTTGGTGCCCACTTTATTAGATCAGTTCCAAAATTTAGAGATCAGCTGATTAACAGAGATGTTCATTTTTTTCATTCTCTCCCTTCGCTGTCACTGGATGCCTGAGATTTTAATATTTGGAATTGAGTTACCAGCCCCTTTAGTGTGAACAATGTTTGATATGCACAGTTAAGGTGAACTTTCAAAAAATGCACTTAGGGCATCAACAGGACATTATTCATGTGTGAGAGACTCAGGTAGGACTGTTGTGCCTGTAATCTGGTGGCATGAGAGGGATAAATGGGTGAATTACTCCCAGGCGGAGCTCAGAGAACATTTTGAAAGCGTACTCTCACTGCTCCCAAAGAGCACTAACACGTCTCTCCATTTTCACCCCATCCACCTCCATTTAGCCCGCCAATTGCAGTCTGTCTATCTCCATAAAAAAAGTCTACCAGGACCGAGGGACAAGACTTGTCTCTGACTCTCACTCTCTCATTTCGTGCATCGCTAGTGCACACATCCTTGTCTGAAAAATAGGAGGATCAGAAATAACTCTAGTTGTCTAATTTAAGTCAGAAAATAGGATGGTTTCCCATCTGCTTCAATCATGACAGGAAGTGTTGCAGGTGTATTGTGTGCGTGTGCACATATATGTGGGTGTGTATGTGTGTGTGTGCTTCCAACTGCGAGATTCTGGGGCATAAATGACACTGCCTCCACTTGGGAGCTACAAACCATCATCATCTCTGTCCTTGCAGGATGTCCTCTGTGCTTCAAGGTCATTTATTAAGTCTAACAGGACCATAAAATGGCAGACAGCAGGAAAGAAAGAGAGAAGTCTGTCACCTTGAAGAGAACAGGATCTCTCCAACCCAGTTCCATTTGCTTTACTTACTCTTTTGTTCAACATTCAAGAGTCAGACTGTTTGATAACACAGGTCAACAGGTCAAAATCATCAGAGATAAATTTATGTGCGGCTTGTAGTGTTTTTCATGCTGATTTCAAATCTGTGTTTAGTTTTTCCCACACGTACAGTTTTTGTGATGAAGCTGGTT
>JBBJLS010000001.1:33328736-33354631 GCA_037577275.1 Bryconaethiops microstoma
TGTCTGACTTCACACTGAAAATATTGAAACAGTTACTTGATTGGTGCCTGTGGTTTAATAAAAACCGCATGCAAGTCAATTGCAAATCTAATATTACTCATAATTCAAAAGGTTGATGTAACTGAAAAAAACTGAAAGCAGATCTGAAATCAGCATGAAAAAATTGTTTAGAAAAGTGTGTTGTGGTTTCTGATGATTACAAAAAAATTTTGTTTGTTGACCTGTGCAATTAATAGTCTGAACTGTTGATATACATACTAACTATACATTATAACCCTGATCATCCCAGAAACATACTGAACATTTTATTTAGTTTGAATAAAACGTGCTTGGTATGGTAACAACTGAAATAAGGGAAAGCTTTTTCAAAACCAGATTTTAGGTGCGAAGCACCTCATGGACCTGCCTTGTAACTCATTCGCTCATATTTAGCAGGCTGAAGATTCTCCAAAGGCACATAGGTTAGATTTTGGTGCCTCATAAGAGTGGTATATCACATCAATGACACATTGTGTTCTTGATGTTTCCGTTTAGATACGTTATTGAAATGTAATTCTGTAATTAGTTGTTCGGAACTTTCAGTTCTCACAGAATTTCAGTGCCACAAGGAAAATAATGTTGAATTACTTGATGCATTTGTTCTCACCCATAATAAAGTCTAAAAGAAAGCAAAAAAAAATTTTTTTCACCTGTCTAAATCATCCTTCAAATCAGCCTTGCCCTAATCCATTTTTTCAAGATATTGCACAGGTGGACTCGACCATGTATTGTCCAGGCTGAGGAATCATTCTACTGCCCTGTTCTCAGACTTGGCATCTCATTAGCTGTGTTCTGCTCACCTGGAACTGTGTTCTGCCTCTGTCTCTTCTGTCTGCTGCTGAAATAATCAATGCCCTAAGCCGTGATCAACGGGCAGAAAGTGTGCAGTCATTTTAGTTAATTAAAAGCTTGAGGGAACCAGGCATGTAGGGCTGCACATCCCACATTTTGGGCCCCTGTAATTAACGACTGCACAAGGTAGCATGGCTGCTAGCTACTGGGTACATCCTGCCAGTTTGTTTGAATATTCATCAGGCATTGTTAAAGGCAGAGTCAGAGCGCTGTTGTTTGTGGACGTCTGCTGTCACCCCTTAGGGGGTCCCGTACCCCTGCCAGCGACTCCTACTGGGAGTGAAGTGGAGATGGGTGGAGAAGTCTTTTGAAATGATACATCAGACAACATAAATGTAAAATAGATCCTGTGAAAACGAGCTCTGTCTCTGTGCGTAGACACATGGAGCATATGAATAGCTTACTGTACATGAAACACTCACTTACACGCTCTCAAAGGCCCTTTTCTCATTTAAAGTGGATGTTAGATTTAGTGAAGATATGGGCCTCTCCTAATGCTTATATTCTTTCACATTGCTTTGGTGGGACGGTGGCATATCCTAATCAAACATGGGCAATTATCCTTTGCAAAATAGACTGCTATGGTTTGGCATCAAGACAGAGACTGGCATTGGTGTTTTTGGCAACCGTGAAATATGCTTCAATACACTGGAGGAATGGAGAGAAAGAGGAAGCGACAGCAACATTAAATCCCGTCAGATAAGACAGAGAGAGGGAAAAACACCAGTTGTTGTAAACACATGCTTTTCTAGGATTCTCACACTCCAGATTGTATATTAAAAATATCTCCATGGTTCCAGCAATGCAGCACAAAATCATGATTTAGCATTGATGGAGGGAATAAAAGAATCCAGATGGCACATTATCTTACTGGATAGAAAATCAGATTATTTGGAAAGGCCTGTCATATTCCTGAAAAGGGTGAGGGAAAGCCAAGTAGTGCAAAATAAACACATTATTACTTTTACTCAGTCTAAGCTTTTCTGATGAGCATTTACTAAAACAAATTATATTTCCTTGAACAAACCTGTCCACGCTTTGTCCAGAAGTGTGTTTTCTTAGTGGCTAGAACACAATAAAAAAATCTCCTTGGATCTAATGCGAAATTTTTTGTTTTAAAAAATGATTTTGTTTGCATGTGAAAGGTCAAATTGTTAGAATGGACTGGATGTTTTTTGTTCCATTTTTGATAATGTCATGATGGCAAATTTGTTGTCATTGTAACTGAGATACACACAAAACACTAACATTAACAAACAGTCCAGGGCAAAAGAGAAACATGAGATAATTCAAGAGTAAAAACGAAGGCACAAGCAAGGCACAAAAACTAATGAAACACAGGAGTATATAGACTAACTAGACATGGGGAACACCTGGGCAGGTGAGGAGACATGAACAAGACACAGGTGAACAAGATCTTAGGGGCCAAGGTGGTCCTAAGACCAAAATAACAACAAACTCACATAGAAGACAGAAACATGGAAAATATTAACAAAGACATACATAGTCACAAAACAGGGACATCGCTGGGGCACCCATTACAGTCATTCCCAGCTTCAAAACAAACATCATGACAGTTAGGTTGAAAGGGAATATGTGGGGGTTTTGACAATCCTTGTCCAACCTTGCAACAATTGCTATGAAAAAGAACATTTGTGAACATGGATAGGTCAGTAATGCAATAATAAGCAGTTTCCTCCAGCATCAATACAGTTTTCTGATCCTGATTAATTCTACTATTACAAATTATTCGGATAGGTCTCCCTCAATATACAATATCTTACAATAGACTGGGTTTCAGTATTGAACATTGCATTTTTTGCTCACTGACCTCATGTATATTGCATCCAAGAGATAGGGCTATGACTTCTGTAATTTAAAATTTTTATATTTTTAATTTTTCTTTGCCGTGTCCATCTACGGGCTAGCCCCAAACGTTATCTCGTTGTACTGACACAATGACAATAAAGCTTCTACATACGCAGCAGTTCAGATGGCATTCTCAGCTAGAAAAGTGTCTGTTCTAAGTCATTTCTCTGCTCATCGTAATATATCTAAAGTTGATTTACTGAACAAATCAGTTTGTAGCCTATGGGTGAAATTCACAATGTAAAAAGAAAATCTTGCAGTGTCAAGGCAAGCCTTAGATAGATAGATGGATGGATGGATGGATGGATGGATGGATGGATGGATGGATGGGTAGATGGATAGATGGATGGATATCCATCTACCCATCCATCTATCTAACTGATTTGTTCAGTAAATCAACTTTAGATATATTACGATGAGCAGAGAAATGACTTTTCTAGCTGAGAATGCCATCTGAGCTGCTGCGTATGTGACTGGCATGTTTTGTCTATTTGCATCAATAGATTAGACACCAACATGGCTCCAGCTTGCACTTGGACATGATGGCTTTGCTAAATGTGTGAGAATTGGCCCATTTAGTGCAGGAACGTGACAAGCTACCTGAGTCTGTATTTATTGAACATATGTCATGTAAGTCTG
The DNA here is from genome assembly GCA_037577275.1 of Bryconaethiops microstoma. Taxonomy (NCBI): domain Eukaryota; kingdom Metazoa; phylum Chordata; class Actinopteri; order Characiformes; family Alestidae; genus Bryconaethiops; species Bryconaethiops microstoma. The sequence continues at coordinate 33,332,136 of JBBJLS010000001.1, forward strand.
CCATATCCTCTGCACAGAGACTAGCATATCACAATGCTTCACTCAAACTGCCTTCTTGCTGTGAATATAAGATGTGCATTAACAGCAGCAAGTGAATTGCTTAGTTAGCGCAATCCTAGGGCTGAGATTTACAACTCCATAGGATTAATGTTGCCTGTGTTTGTAAGTAAGCATTTTTCTACCGTAGTTAAAGTTACTCATTTTCAAATCTGATTCACTGCATGTATGAAATGAAAGAAAGTAGTTTTAAATTGTCTCTAAAGAGTTTCCCAGAGTTTTGCAGCCATGTTGAGATAGTGATACTGTTTGTGGAATTTCCTTGGGCTGAATTTCTCATCAGAAAATCTAATATGGATTGTGGAGTGGTGTTTTGAACATGTATTCAACTTAGTCTCAGTCACCCAGACCATGAAAGGTTTTTTAAAGGTATGCTGGGAATGAATCCCTAAAAAACTACTTTTGTAAATGAAACATACCAGTGTAAAGAATGTTTTAAAGGTTTTAAAAAATATTCTATTTCACGTACAGATTTTACTGGAAATTCAAGCAAACAACCACTGAGGAACCTTTATTTTGAAAGGGGAAATGGAAAAAAAAAAAAAAAAAAAAAGATATATATATATATATATATGTTGTGCCAGTTCACAAAATGAACTAGTTCATTTTTATAGTTTTTAAAAAAATTTTTTTAAATAAGTTTACAGCTTCAAAAATTAGTTCATTAGTTTTTTGGGTTTTTTTTTTATGTCACATTCATTAGGTTTTTTTTTTTACATTTTCAATTCAACGTCCTTCTATCTGAACCTCATTCAATCTTCTCCTTTTATCTGTCATACCACTGAACAATCATAGACATAAGTTACATTAAAAACAATTTTGAGGTTTAGAATAGAACTTACCACTTAAGCAAGCATCATGTTATGCTGAAAGTAAAAAAACGAGGTGCAGGTATACTGTTAATGGAAATTTTATTCCGACAATATTAACACAAAATGTAAACAAACCGTGTCTGCCTAAATGCAACATTCAGATAATATCTTGCTCAGAAAAGAACATAATTAAAAGTAAGTGCTCAGAAAAGAACATAACTAAAAGTAAACAAAACGTGTGGTTTTTCCCATCTAAATCTACACCGACTTCTTTAAAAAACCATCTCAAATGTTTAAACAAACTGCCTTCTGCTGAAGCGTCTGAACTCGAAGCACCAACCATGCTAGCCTGTAATCAGCAAACGTAAAACATGAGCTTTGTTCAGTTCAGCGTTCGTGCACAACACTATATATATATATATGTGTGTGTGTGTGTGTGTGTGTAGTTGTTAATCTAGTTGTAAGAAACCAGCCATTTATTTTTAAAGTTTGCTTCTTTCTCCTGCTTTGTCTTTGTACTATTTCACTCAAGAACACACACAGAGAAAACACATGCCTTTTAGGACTGTTGGAAGCATTTATGTAGGTCGTCACCTGGAGGTGCTGCCTGTCCCTCAGGGCAAAAGATTTGAGCTCTCTGAGGTTTTGTCTCAGCTGACAAGCTTTTTCTTTCTACACAGACAGGTCTCTGTTCCACTTTCACCTCAGTCTTGCCTTATTCATTTATCATTATAAAGAAGTGGGTCTGCAGTTTTCATGTGGAAATGCTGAAATAAGAGATTAAACTTGAAAAACTATTGCACATTCTATATGGTATATTTTTATTTTACAAGTACATTTACATTTGTTCAGATGCTCTTATCCACATAAATGTATATAATGTACAGTAAGAGTACATTTTAGAGATACTTGTGTTTTTTTTTCTCACAGCTACAATATGCAACTGCTAACAGCCACAATTATTGTCCTGCAGAAGAGTTCAAGAAAAAAGCTTATGAAAACTTTATGAGCATGCTTTACGCTGATATTTTTTTATAAAAATTTTATTTTTTAACATAAAAATCTGCCTTGTCAGAACTTGCCAGAACAAATTTCTTGAATGTAATAATGGCCTTGGCTAATAAACTATTTTGATATCTATAGGTTTTAATTAATTTTCTTCCAACTCAGATGTTGACTCTTGTGTTAATTCGTGGCTAAAATTTGGGCAAAAGCAGAGAATCCATCCCTGTAGCACAGCACAGATTTACAGAATGTCTGCAGTTCTCTGTGAACAGCCCAACCCACTTCTCTCTGTGTCCCCTCTCCTGTCCTGCTGGCACACATTTGCATCCTGTCTGGTCCCATTATGTCTCAGAGGCTGCATGCCCTGGTCAGCCACCATCGGGTTGCTGGGATGGGCAACTGGCCCTGTGCAAGAGGACACGGAACAAGCGAGTGCCAGTACATCGCACTGATTAAAAAGCTCTGGTGTCAGAGGAGGGAAGCCCAGATAGATGGAAAAAAGGCTTAGGGCGAGGGACATCTGCCCTTTGGAGCAGGCTAACAGATGGACACCTGTGTGGTGTCATACAACTCAATAAAGAATGAAAGGCACAGAGGAACATATAGCGGAAAAACTACCCTGACCTTTGAATATATGGGTCAAATTCACTGTTCTAACCTGAGCACTTCTTCACTTCATGGCACCATATAATTATTTCCATGAAAAATATATACATTGTCATCTGTATTTTTGTCACACTTGGTAAATTTAAGCAAGAAAGACTGAGAAAAGTGGTCTTCGTTGAATTCATTGTTTATCAGTTTGATGTTGCAGACAAGAAAAATGAAATCATTATTAAACAAAACGAATTATTTGTAACAGTTCTGTGCAAGACCATGTTAATAATTAAACACAAATTTTCTTAGACTCTTTTGTTAAAATCATTTTGCAAGACAGTTTTTGCTACTAATCAAGCCTGCTAGAAAATAAAACAACTGCTTCTTTGTTTCAGAATGGGGGATAAAGTACATACGCAACTCTCCTATTAGTACATACTTACACTCTGATAAAATGAGTTATGAATTTGAATAACCCTTTAAACACAAAAAGAATGTTCTCTGCAAATTTGACTTTTTCCAACAACCTTTACATAACATTAGGGTTCTTCAGAAGATTCCTCACACTCCCGCATTTCATTTACAAAAAATGATTCCATTCAGTAAAAGATTCTGTGGGGTAAAATGGTTCCTCCATATGGCATCACCCAAGACTCTTTCTTGGCACCTGGTGGTCAGTAATTTCACCACTGTGACCTTTTGATAGGGGCTTGATTGATCTCATTTATTCTTCAAACACTCTTCAAACCAGCAGCATCCATGTAGCAAAAGCTCTGATTTTAGAACATAACAGATAAATTGGTTTGTGACCTCCTTGCTACACTAGTATTTGAGGACTGGCTTAAGGACTGGCTAAAGGACTGGCGCTCGTTTGAGTGTGAGGTGGTACTAAACAGAGAGAGTTATGGTGATTGTGTTGCTCAGGGATACAGCAGTTTTCATAGCTCGGCACCACAGAGCGTCGCTTACGACCTCTTGTCAGGGTGTTTGCCTGTGATGAATGGATACTGTCTATATGACGAAGTCTTCCAGGGAGGTTGTTTTCTCGCAAATATATATTCAGTCTCTGTTGCAATTCTTTTCATCATTAAAAAAAATGAATTGAGAGGTCTCAACACAGTAAGGATTTATGGTTAATTAATCACATGGGAGACAATTAATCAAAGCCTAATTTTGCTTTAATGTTTCATATCAAATTAGTCTTTGCATTGGCTGAAGTGTAACTACAATCTAACAACATCTTAATTTCCGCAGCCTGCCGGGCCTGAACAGTGAATATTAATTAGTAGATTAATGTATTTACTACTTGGCCGGATGGCGCTGGATATATATATATATATATATATAGAACGTAATGTAATATATTTTCAACACAGGCCTATTTTTGTCCAAAAATCAGGCTCGTAGATTATATACATTTTTTTTCTAATAAATTACAGATCATTCCAATTGTTCAAGAAATTTTATGTTATGCACTGGATGATTAAGGGTTTTAGTCATGTTAATTGTAAATCTTTTCAAATAATCACTGCGTCATGGGTGCTGAGCCTGCCTATTATAAACAAAAAGGAGAAATGAGTGATGTTAATGACAACAATGTTTTTTACTGTTTTTGATGTAAAACATATACGGATAGATTATCTCATTCCTAATTCATAAGGCTTTTAGATGAATAATAGATGTTGTCCTTTGAGACGGCTGCCCTTGCGCCTGCTCCTCTTATTATTTAGGAGAAGAACAGATAGGATCACACTGGGGTTCTCTTATTGCCTTTTGTTTAGTAGTAGATACTGTGAGGAAGAGTCAAATTGCACTTGGAGTGTCCTGAGAAATATACTCTCTAGCATTGCTTTTGAAATTCACTTTTTGATCTGCTTGAGGCCGGTTCAGAGATAAACCAATCTCTGCAACAGCCATTTCTTTTCTCACCTTGCTGTAAGGGGGGCAAACATTCTGCCTTGAATTTCTTACCAAATCTTGTGCTCTACAAGAGTTTTCTGGGAAGGGCGAAAAAAAAATTGAATGCATTTACCCTCATTTTGTACCTGCATATATTTAGCAGATAAGATAATTTAGCAGATAAGATAATTATATCGGGTGTGTTTTTTTAAAGAATGAGAATAGATGGGGTTTCAATTGCGGCTAATGCACAAATCATATGCACTTCATTATAATGTGCTATGTTTGAAATAATAATAATTAAACATCTGCCTCATTACAATTACTTCCACTTGTAGGGAAAAGGAATGCCCTGCAGCCAAAGATGAGAGGCTTTGCTCCATCCACCCTGCATAATCTATCCTGAATAATCAAGATAATTATCCCTGCCATGGTGTTTTTCCAGTGGAATTACCATAAAAAACTCTGTGGCAATGCCTGCTCTAATGATGGGGGAGGAAGTGCTCACTCACCCTCAAAGAGAGAAGGAAGTAAAAGATAAGGACAAAGTTGTTATATTAGTGTTTGTTTAAAAGAGAAGTGTTAGTGGCTGTTTGAAAGATAGTGGTGTGGCATTGTAGCCGTGGCAGTGAGTCTGATTCCACTTTGAGCAGTAACTGATGCTCATTACAAAAAAATGGTTAATATTAATGGCATAACAAGGGCCAACCCCCAATCCCCATAGTAAGTGTCCTTTTGGGAATACTCAGATTTAATGGCCTGTTGCTAATTGTTAAAACAAAATAATTCCTTTGACCTTGGCTCAAGATCATTTGTCGAGATAAGTGTGTTGTTTTGTGTATTAGTTGTCCCCCAACATGATTAAACTTGATATTTCATGAATTTCTGATAAAATACTTGAAAAAGCAGGTGGTAGGCGTAGCAGGATGTCATGAAAGTTGCGGATTTTTTTTTTTTTAAGGGATCTCACACTGGTTATGCTAATATGGGGTGCGGGAATCAATAATCTATTCAGTTTTGCCCTTTTGGAGTAAAGAAGGCTTCTGTTAAAAGAGTGGAATGCTGATTTGCTGTGTAGAGACTGCTGAGCTGAGGGAGAAGCAGCATTTTCCCCCTCCCAGTCCATGAAGAGTCATCTTCCCTTACATTTATGGACCAAGTGGACCAAGCAATCCTATGCCTGTAAAGTGCAGTAAATTCTAGGGCAAAGTTACTGTATAATCCATAATGATATTAGTGAGGTCTGGTCAGATAGTAAATACCAAGGCTGGTTGCAGTGCTCTGTGATGCATTACTAGTGGAGCTGCTGCTAGCAAATACACTCTCAGTGGTGCTCCCATGTCAGGGACCGATTTTCAAGGTTAAGTACTTCTCAAGCCCAGCCTTATTTTTACAAGATTTGATTGCTGTAAGAATGTGCAGCTGTCTAATTCCTTCTTGGCATGACTTACAGTCACTGTTCAAGAATGCACATGCTTCAGTGAAATGACCAACAACGTCTTGCACTTTCTCTTTTCTTCCTTCTGGAAGTATTTTTAAATCTCCTTTTAATGATAAATAGCCTACCCCCCTCTACCTGCACTGAGGCCATAAATAAACACATAAGCCATGAAGACGTGAGGGAAAAAAACTTATCTCATGGGTTCTGAACTTGAGTTGCTATTTCACTCCTGAAGCACTAAATTACTACAGTAAAGCTAACTGTCTGTCAGTCACTTGCTAGCTTTGCTAATCACGTGTGAAGTAACAGCAGTGTTTTCAGTACAACGCATCTGAAGCACACCCTAACTATACAGCCCTTCCCTCATAATCACACTCGAGCAGAGCAGTCTCCTCTCATTAGCGTGGGGGTTTGTAAATGCTCCCTGCTCCTTTGATGTTCTCTGAGATGCTCACTATTGTGCCTGGAACAAAGAGGCAGCCCCACTGGGACCAGGAAGGCTAACTTTTCCTCAGTTCCGCCAGGCTTTTCAAAAACTGTTTGTTAGGAGGAGATTCTTTGTTTCAGTGCCAGCGCCATCACCGATGAATTTAATTATCACCGAGCTTTGCTTTTCTGGGATGCTTGCAAAGATGCCTAATTTTGCAAAGGACAGATCTTCAACGGAATACAAATTGACACTATTAATGATGTGTGTGTGTGTGTGTGTGTGTGTGTGTGTGTGTGTGTGTGTGTGCGCGTGTGTGTGTTTGTGTGTGTGTAGCGAGGAGAAAGACTGGCAAAAACGAAACATGGAAGAGGGAAAGAAACTGGGAGAAAGAGATGCAGAGTGCAAGCTAATTCCTGCCATCAACCATATCTCCATATAACATATCTCGCTAATCTACTAGCTGACTCCCAGGACTGCAGGAGTGGACAGGAGTGGTGACCTCTGGACTATAAAATCAATGTCATAAATACTTTTTTACAAAAAAGGATACAACTTTGTCCGTTTTCTTCTTGTGTACAGGGCTGCTGTCTGAGCCTCGGAAGGCCTAAGTCTCCTGGTGGAATGATAAGGCCCCCTCCTAATGTTAAGCCCAAAACAGTATCCAGCTCCCAGCAGATGAGCATGCTTCTCCCCAGCAGGACATGGCTGCTGAGAGGAGATAAGACAGGAAAGCAGGGGTCCCTGGCCCCTAGTCATACCGCTGGAGAAAGAGTGGGAGAAAAAGAAAGAATGAAAGAAAGAAAGACATCCAAACCAAGCCCTTATTAGCTGGCTTTCTCGGATGTCCATGGGGCTTCTGTCTTACCTGAATGCGTTACGTTTAAACATCTTTTCTCTGTCTGTCAGAGAATGGAAGTACTTTTTAAAAATGTAGCTAAATAACTTTAGGACAGAATGTAGAGACAGCTAATGAATCACTACCAAAGATTTCTGTTGGTCTGGTTGCTCTAGTTGTCCGCATAAACAGCTACACATGCATCTCCTTTGGCATAAGTAACTATCCAACCCATTTTAGTTGGATTCCATTTCAATTTGTTTTCCTATGTTTGCACGACAGATATGGTTGACAGAGCAGGTGTAGGTATAATCAGGGATTGCTGTTAAAGCTTTGTCCAGCTAATGCTGTTTCTGTCCCTTTTCTCTCAAGCTAGAGTGTACATTCCTAATTAATGTGTGTTGCTTCAGTAACCTGCAATCAATAAAGCATGGATGAACAAACTCTAATAGCTTACAAAGCTTAACAGAACAGATCAAACAGGACTAAAACCCAGTGAGAATGGCCTTCGGATACATCAGCCTTTCATTTTATTCACGCAAAGAATGTTTACCACTCATTCTGAATGACATCTGACCAGAGAAGAAAATTTTGCTTGTTACTAATAGAAAACAGATTCATTCCATTCTTAGACTTCTTTTTTATTTAGCCCTTATTCATGGATGCTAAGATCATCAGCCCAGGCATGTGCTTTGTTCAAGGTCATACCAGCGTCAACCCCACCTCTCTGCTGTAACCTATTTAGTCATCCCACCCAGGGAGTAAAACAGCAACCCTTTGGTACTAAACATGTTCCATTCCTGCTGTGGAGTGTAGCCCACTGATCTTGGACATCTGCTCTCTGTTCTGCAATCGAAACAAACAAAGGAAGAGCTAAAAGCGCAGCAGCTTTTTTCATTCATTTGATGCATCCTTAGGTAAAGATAGTGAACTTCGTCAATGCAAATGTCATTAATGTAAAAGACTCATATTTTGTTTAGGAAAAAGGAACCAATGTGGTTAAATGATAGTGATGAACAAAATAGTACTTTGAGCCTGCACATGTTCCGGGGCTGGGCTGCCTGAGCCAGCTGGTGAGGAGCTGAATGAGGTGGTAAGCATTTACATGCACTGCAGATCGCAACGCTATTGACTGCATGGAAAGAAAGCGGTGGAGAGGGACTCATCTCGGAGTCTTCATTACAGCTGCTTTGTGACACCTCCGAGAGTGATGTGGTGGACAGTTAAAACTGCCATAAATATTCAGGACAAGTTTACAGTGCGTGCTGAAGTGCAGGTATAAAAATCACATCTTAATGGCTCCTCAGATGTGGCAGAATTGATTCTTTAGCTCCTGGCCCCATTTTGCTGCCATTGCTGATCCACTTGACTGTAAAGAGGTGGACTTTTGTGCGCTCGCCATATATTCCTCTGTGCAATCACTTCGCCTTCGTTACTTCTACTTTATTCCTTTTATGAAATTGTCAAAGTCTACTCTGGCTATCTCTCATTTTTGCTTCTTCACAGGATCCACCAGGGCCAAATTCCCCACCTCCCCCCTGACTTGCTTTTGTGATCACAGCCTCCTACTGTTTTATTGACTATCCCACTAATTGAAGCTTGCATAAACAAAGATCTGGAAGTTGGCTGTGAGAAGTCTCAGTTGATTGGATTGGGGGAGGGCCTGCTGAAGTCTTTTTTTCTCCGTCTCTCCCTGTGAAGTGATCTGCGGAGTGTCTTATGGATGGAGCTTGCGGGCGGGCAGGTCTTTCTCCCTCTGGCAGGTACACACCGCCTCTGATCATAGATCATTGATCCCGACCATCAATACTCACCGTCCCGCCAGCATATCAATGCCCTCTTCCCATTCTGGATTAGGATGAATTGCTTTCTTTCTTCCAGAACTGGCCGGCCATTGATTTAGGATGGCAGATTGGGATGTACTGGTAATTAGGCCTCCAACTTCTCCCTATTTGATTGTCTGCTCTGCTATTTTATCACCATTTAAATCTCCTGGCACAGCAGAAGCACAGGCACCTGGCAAGGGACCAAGAAGTAAAAGAAATAAAGGAGTTTTTTTTTTTTTTACCCAGGTCTTGAATTAAGCTCTCTCCCATCATCTTTGGGCATTATATCTAGCAATCTAACATTGACTATCAGTATATTTATATTGATATGAAATGTACCAATAACTATGAAAAACAGCACAAATTAATTGTAAGCTTTCATGAGTTGTTTATATTCATAGCTGGCTGCAGCAGATAACCAAGCAAATATTAAAATCTATTTTAATAACGTGGTAGTCTAAATATTGCTATCTTGGAAATATAATTAAAGTATGAAATGCATTTTCACGTGTTAAAAAAGGTTAAAAAGTAGTTTACAATAAAGTTTACAACCGCCATTCCCCTTGAAAATGATTAATGACTCATGCACTAATATAACTTCTCACTATAACTGTGCTTCTAGATGTTAGAGAGGCTGGAGGTGTCAAGGATCTCACCTTCAATAAATTTAGTTAGGGAATGTAATTGTACCACATTGTACAGTTATATTTCTAGGTTGGATTGCCGTTCAAGAAATCTATAATGATAAATCTATAATGAATAATGGACTGTGTACCTAATTGTTATTAGATTCTAAAAAAGAATTAACCAACTAGAGATGGTATTGTCAGCAAAATGACATAATATCAAACATGACTCAATATTTTTTAACTTCATAATAAATGTGTTTATTATTTTTACTGTAGATATTATAGACATGTATGCATTTTTTCTGACATCAGACTATACACCGATCACCCACAACAATAAAACCACCTGCCTGATGCTGTGTAAGCCCCCCCTTTCCAAGACATCAGATTCAAAAACTGACTGTTCACTTACTGTCTAACATATGACACTCCTATAAGGATGCCTTTGTAATAACCACCTGTCAGTGGCTTTAATGTTGTGGCTGACTAGTGCAGTGTGACTCATGCCAGTATATGAATTTAGGCAAATGTGGTCATGTGGTTCCCTGTGTAATGAGGCACTTAACATTTTTGTTAATTCTTCCCTCTCTGTTTCCCTCAATAAATCCAGTCTTTTTTTTCCCAGAGGAGATCGAGGTTAAACAGGGTCGGCTCCCCTCACCACCTGAGTGACACGTGCTGCGGATGACTGGGGGAAGCCACACAGGGGGACAAACACAAGGGGGCCCGAGGTGAAAAATAAGGGGGCGGGAGGATTAACCTTGTACATAGAGGGACTGGGGCCAGTCAGCCCACCATCTGTCCTCAGGCCTGAAGAGATGACCTGTCATCATTGTCTGACCAACTTGGGTCATATGGAGGACTGCAGTGGGAATTGAGGTGGTCAGAAAAAGACAGAAGCAAAAAGCTCCTGGTATGATGATAAATTTACATTGTACCCAGTGCAGTTCCTGCACGAGTATGCGTACTATTGGCCATCAGTCTTTTTACAGCAATACAGCAACCATTTTCTGCCATTTGCGGAAGCTTTTTTTTAACCTCTAACCACTGTAAATGTCACCAAGAGAAAGCTTTCATGAGAGCGACTGCAACTCTCCAGATGCTTTCCAGTGATTTCTGCTATGTTATCAGCTGTCTTGCTGAGAACATTTATATATGAAAATTGTAATGCATTACTATTTACTACAAAAGACTGAATATGTGCTGTTGCTAGGCACTTTGGTAAAGGAATTTCAAAGGTTACTTCTGAATTACAAAGAATGGACCACTTGCGAGGTTCCACAAAGCAAAAATGATAGCTTTTCAAAAATGCCAAATTATTTCTGGTACCTTTATTCAGACCCCCCTGAACATTTGCATCACAGCCCTAAATATTCTTACACGAAAAAAATGTATAAAAACCTATCACTGATATCCATTTGCTTCTTCCATCAGATTTGTGATATTATTTAATTTTACTATTAAGCAAATCATACCTCACTCATGATTCATCTGGTTTCTGTCACTGTACTACAGGGTTTGCACATGGTATACTGTAGATAGAACACATTCCAGACAGCGTACCAGACAGTCTCTGCTTCCTAGGGGTCATGGTCTTCTTGAGACCATGACGATTTACTGCTTCCCAGTCTGTACATATATTTCAGAGTAGGTGTCAGATGCTTGACAGTTCGGAATAATTTAGCTGTTAGATGAGCGAAGCCTGTCACTCATAAGGGACCGAGAGCATGTGGAGCTGACCTCTAGCCCAGCGCACTAGTGCCTCATTATCACCTACTCCTCATCTCTGTACATCCAAAAATCACCATCATTGACTTTTATACACACACACACACACACACAAACAAGTAATATTGCATTTAGCTACGCTAATGTAGCTAACAAGTAATAGAACTCTTTTACACCATTTGGCATTGTCCAAACACCTTGCCTGCATCATCACACATTTGTAACAAGTTACACTGAGTTTTTAACACCATATGACATACTGTTTTGTAAAAATGTTGAAGTTTTTGCTATAGCTAAACAGTACAAACCACTTAAATTAGCAGAGCTCAAAAAATTTAAGTTCATTAAATCAAACGTTTGTAAAATGTATAACTTTAGGGTTAGCTGCAGATTTTAATTGTATAATGCTTATATTACTGAGAAAGTTGAGACAAATATATACTGAGGCAACTGATGGTCTTGAAAGAGAGCATGCCATAAAATGCGTGTCTTAGAATTGTACTTAAATTCACAGTACAGTGTGGCAGCCACCTTGAAGCCTGGATTCTGCCTGTACTTTTGTCCATTTTAACAATAGTTGTCATAAATGCCTAAAAGCTATAAGAGTTTAACAGTACAACATAGTAACAAGTTTGTAATAATTTGGTGATGGTGTACGCATAGTTTGCACAATACTAATTGGTAGGGCGTCAGCTTCCATTGCTGTCTTGGCTAAACAGCTACGGAAAATGGAAATTGCCAAAGTATTAATTTAACCTTAGTAACTAAAGCAATATAATTTTGTGTAAAAATGCTTTTTACCTCTCAATGGGATCAACACACACATAATAGCATTTAAGGAGCGGGGAAGCCATTTAGCAGTAACACATTCAGGGCAGACATATTAAAGTTTAAATCTCAAGCTTCCACTCCCTTCCATAACTGCCATACCGTTTTAGGAGCTACTGCTGACTGCTGCAGTTGCTTAAAGCTCAGTCTTGTAAAATGAGTCTATTTAGAAGAGGAAGGGCTCCTCTGATGTGGCCCAAACCTTCATAAACAATAGAGTGGCAGAGCATTTGGTGGCACTTCGAAGGACCCCGTCATGGCCTGCCCTAATGAGAAAGGTTTATATTCACAGAAAGAGAGAAAGAAAGCAGTTTATAGAGTGATTAGCTTACAGGAATTCTGCTCATGTGCTTGTTTCACACATGACTTCAAAGGCATCACTTTCTAAATTTCCTGGACATTGAGGGGAACGGGTTTACAGCTGCCTCCTCAATGTTCAAAGCGAGTGTGTAATCTGCTGTGAATCTGCCACTGTCGCCGGTTCATAGGGCATGGGGTAAACATGATTTTCAGCAGTGAGGCTAATAAAAAGTGACCAAGAGTAGCAAGAGGCTAATGAACCCCTCTATAAAGCGGCTTTTACTGCTTTGTGCTGCAAAGAGGGCTCTGCTGGTTGCAGGAGATTTCCTAGAAGCTAAACACTTATCTAAGTGTGGGAGCTGTCAGTTTAGTTCAGGCCAACATGGTGCAACTAAAAAGGCCTGTGAACAAGGAGGCGAGAAGGGGATTTCTCTAATTGGCCTCTTATAGGAAAAAACACCAGAACACAGTGTGCTTCTGCTGTCCCATTAATTCTGTGCCATTGAACATGAAGATATAACGGCACCAAATACTCTGCAAAGGACAACAAATTAAGAAATTGGTTCAAATGATCCATTTAGAAGAGTTCTGGCAAAAGTGAGCTAAGCTGACTTAATGGAGATGGGCTATTAGTCTGTTGGGTGTGTGATGGTCAAGACTAATCGTGCAGCATGATTAATGCTGTCACACCTGACTAATGATGTCTGGACTCTAGTGACCCTTACCCTAGAATAAATGAGGGACACCATATCCACCTGTGTCCACTCAGAATTTGTCTAATGACCTTTCTTGTCAGCAAGTGGCCCCTCAGACGTCTTTTAATCCACAACAGAATGACCCATTTATCCTCTCAGACAATTGCCATATGTTGATTGGATGAGTTATTTTTTCCAGCACTATATCCCTTGGTGTGTGCTTATGTTTCAAGACCCTGTTTTAAGTGAAGCTTTGTTGACCATTACTTTTGAAATATATAAAGCACAAGAAAGACACTCATGTTCAGAGCTAACTATGTTTTCACCGTAGCATTCTGTACCATGACTTTGACACATTTAGTGCAAGGAGTCATTCATCCTCTAGAAAAAGTGCAGCCCATTCTTATTCAGAAGGTCTAACAAAGGAAGCTTTCAAACAACAACGTCACAACACTTGTTAGACCACCAGTAATCGCTCATACTAATGTACCTTAAGCCAGTTCTTCATTTGAGAGAAAGTATCTAATCTTCTTTGACCTGTTTTGGCTGAGACTCTTGCTCATGATTCATGCTTTAAAGACTAATGTATACTTTCAGTTGTTGGGCAGAGTTGTTCGGTAATTTGAGGCACCTCCTTCGTTTTGTCATAGATGAATGGGAACTGTCTGGAAAAGAAAAGAATACTTAGTTAACAAAAGGACCAGAAGGCAGCTTTAAGCAAAACTGACTTTGACAAATACAGTTTAAATAGGAAATGACTTAAGCACAGACGTTCCAAATTTGTTTTATTGCATCTTATGCAACAAAATGGGTTTCAAATTCTACTCTGCATCGTAACAAATGAGTGCTTCATGCTGTAACATGGCCCCTAAACACTAAGTAATGGGCAAAACATACATTTCTTTTCCAACTATATATTGTGTCTTTGTGTCACACATTTTGACACTGTTGTATGGTCATATTATCACGTTTGGTGAATCCTGGCTCAAGGTGGAGTTCCCTCTGAATGGCCTTTTACAAGAAATCTCATGTTCTCACAGTCATTTCACACATTGAACCAATCTCAGGCTCGATCGCTGCATAGCACGTATGCTCATATCCAGCACATGTGCTTTGAGCAGACCCCTGCAGTCTGATATCATGCCTCTGCCACATCACTGCATCAATCCCTGGCTCCCTGCTGATGTATATGGGAATATTTGTCTGGTTCTCTCTTTATCATATTTAATGGAAAGCATTTGAGCATGTGCTGATGGTGTGCTTTGTCTGCTTCTGTTCTGTCTGAACGCAAAGATCATATCACAGTGAAAGTCACTCCATTTAATTTGTAAGCTATACATGAATGACTGCAATATATCAGCATTGTCCTTTTTTATAACAATGATAATGAAATTTATGTGGAAAACGCTGGTGATTATTATGTAATTTACCATTACTATTCATTTCTCGGTCTTCAGTTTTATCTGGAAGCCATAAGACCAAATCTGGTCTATCTGGACTATCAAGATTAATTAACAATGACACATTCTACTTTCATTTATAAAGATCACACCCTCTCAGTGTCTACCACAGACAAATGTGATGTCAAGACCTAGCATTTTAGCATTTATCTTAAACTTCAACGCATCCTTGCAGAGAGCATCCGTGACTGTTTCTTCTGGCCGGGTCATGAACCCTCTTTCCAGGTCGAATGGGTCCGATTGTTAACATCATATTTAATCAGGCCTTAGAGGCATTTCAGCAATAAGACTACAAGCCCTCTCTAGACTCTGAACAGAAAGACTCAACTTAGAGAAACCCTCTCCTTGCCTTTAAAAGGATTTGTTTTTTTAAGAGGCGAGCCTAATCTCCCCTTGCTTTCCTGCTTAGGTCATTCCTTTTAAGACTAGGAGCCTTGTTAAAGTCATGTTCTATAAAAACCTAAACGGTTTTAGACATAGAGGTCCTAATAGAAAGATGAGTATATTTGTAAGCTCCTTTTTTGCTCTTGGCAATTTACAAAGTCTTCTGCACCCTTTTTTATGCCAAGTCCCCTAGCATCTAGAGAACATCGATCCATCGTCAATCCATAGTTTTTTTAAATAAACTAATAGGGCATAAGCCCTGCTGTGGGCTGGCGCCCTGCCCAGGGTGAGTCCCTGCCTCCTGGGCACCCGCAACCTGAGTAAGGATTAAGCAGTTACAGAAAATGAATGAATGAATGAATGAATAGTATGGCGTAAAGGCATAAGCAAGCTGAGTGCATAACTAACTGCTCTTACTCTGTATGATGGCTCACCAGAATGTGTTGGACATGGCCTAGGAATTTGCTTGATATACTTAATGAGCAGTGCCTGTGTTTATAATCACTATCCTGTGTTTTCTCTGTTATATGTGCCACTCAAGCTTTGACCGAAGCTTTAATTGCTTCAGACCTCTCTTCTAGCTCTCCTTTCTTCGGTAATTGTTTGCTCATGTAGCTGTTTACTGGTAGCAAAGTATTCTGATATAACAGTTAAACAGGTCTCTCACTACACATACAGTTTCCCTAATTCTCCTTTTTTTACAAGTGTGTTTCTTGTCTCATGGTTGGATTGCCGACTTCATTCACTTCATGCTCTGTATTTTAAAATCAGTCAAAATACATTTGTGGAATGCAGGTCAAAATACAATTTGAAGTTAAATATTGATCTAAATAAAAATAAAACAGCAGCTGAAAATGTGCATTCGTAATTCATTTCAAATGTGTCATTAATAGTGTCTCCTGTGTGTGAGTGAGTGAGCTTAAGCATTCAGTATCAGCATGAAAAAGGATGCCCAACCTCAGTTTGAATTCACACTGTGTACGTGGTCATGCAGTATTGTGACAAAGGGGGCACAGGCAGCATATAATATATGTAATAAGACAAAAACTGATCACTGTCTGTAAAAACATTCCCAAACAGAGACCTGGAATAGTGTCTGGAGTTAAGATAATTGTATGAAGCAAGTAAATATAAGCATAAGCCAGGCTGCTCTGGCCATGTCAAAGGTTGGTTTTCTTTCATCTAGCATAGACTGACATTCACATAATGTCATTAATTTAAAAAAATATATATAAATAAACAGAAAACAGACAGAGAATATACAGGTTCACTCTGCATCCCTTTGCCCCTGTGAAGACGAAAAAGTATTCAGCTATTACTGCCTAAATATTCTTTTGTTTTGTCATTTCAGTGTGCTGAGGACTGAACTGAAGAAATCAGGAATTTCACAAAACACACACATGTACACTGTAGGGAGGGTTAGGAGTATGTTTTTGCTCTAGGCGAGATCACCCGCAGTGAACTGTTTAAGTTTAAAGCTACTCTGACTTTTGGCACACATATGACATATAATGCTTTTTCTTAGAATTTGTGATTTTTAACATCATGAAAATGTATTTCTTACAAATAGAAATAGACCTCCTGTATGTAATGTGTGATTGACGATTGACCGGTGGCAAGCCAAGTAAAGGGATTTACAATAAGCAGTATATATTTGTACTGTTCCATGGGCATGTAGTCAACAAGTTTACATTCAAATAAATAATTGATACCGATATGTTTCTTAGCTGAGTTTCTTATGTGTCTTTAACCATTACTTGTCTGTGCCAGTTCTGAGCTTATCCTGACATACAGTACCGTAATTGCCTCTTTTTGAACGAATTTTGTTTTTTACCTGCCACCGTCAAAAGTCACTTCTGCACATGTATCCAGTTTTGATGTGTTTTGATAAAGTCTGTTTTGTGGATGAATCACATACAAAATTAAAAACATGTTATTATGAAAAGAAAACTGTTTAAAAGGTTCGACAGTTAAAACTATTTGGTTAAAACCGTCTATTTGGATTCTACTATAAGTTTAATGAAACTATCTTCTACATCTCAGGGGCAGCTGGTATAAATGGGCTAGTAGATCAATGCCCCCTCTCTCTAAGAAAAAAAGGGCATCAAAATAAGGGTTTTAGCAAGAATGTCATTTTTTCTTACTGTTAGGAAATGTATAAAAGCTGAAAAATAAGAACTAACTTAGACAGGACTGATTAATGTAGCTAGGCACAAGTTGCTGATTCCCACAGTCTGTGATTCTATGTCAAATTTGCTGTGATGTACTACTTTCAGTGAAAGGCCTTGTTGATTTGTTCTACTTTTGAGCTGTTGTTTTTAAGCTCGCTGATGCCGCACATAGGTCCAGTTCCAAAGCCTGGGTGCTCAAAGCCATTGTTAAATAAGAATGCATTATTTTACCTCATAAAAAACTGCATTTATCTCATTTCCACAGCTGTGATAATGCTGATTTCTATGTGTGTTTTGTTGCATTAGTTAGGACTGAGGACTGACATTGAAGCTTAAACTGCTGAAATCTTGATGGGTGTTATTGTTTATGGCCCTAACATCTAATATAATGTCCAGCCATCACTGCTACAACTGCTTCCACTGAGAGGTGTTTTCAGTTGCCTTATCTTAGTGCATTGTCTCCACAAGTGCAGCCTCAAAACCCCAAATGTGCTGTAACTCTGACAAAATTACATAAACGTATTTCACAACTATTTCAGTCTTACACTGCATTTACATTCAGGGAGTTTCTGGGAAAATGCGATGTGAGGTCTAGGCCTGTAATTGATGGCAAGGAACTATGCCAAGAGTGAATGTATGCATACACACCAATAAAGAGAGAAAGAGAGAGAGAGAGAGAGAGAGAGAGAGACATTTAGTCACTGGCTGGAAATATACTCTGAAAATAGTAAAACTGAAGTGTGTCATGACTTGTTGTTATAATCCTCTATAGTTTTTTTGGAGTGTCTGGGAGTGAGTGAGTGCAATTGTGTAATTAACGCACTGCAGTTAGAGTGTCTGTGTGTGTGTGTGTGTGTCAGCACTTAGTGCCTACAGATGTGGCATGTAGGTGTGCAAGACCTGGAGAGTGCTCATTAGAAATTTGGTCCCCACATATATTAGACTAAAGGCAAATGCAACCGCTGGCATGTTGAGTGTGTGCAGCCCAGAAGGCTTGCCATAAGGTAGATGATAAGACTCAGCCTCCCAAACTTTTATAACACTGAGGACGGGGCTTCAGTCTGTGACAAAACTGTTGTGTAAGGGCTTCTGCAGAGAGCAAACGATGCCTATGTGTGTGCATGCATGTTTGTTTTACTTACTTTGTGGGGACCCACTCTTCTCAAATGTCCTCACTATGATAGGAAAAAAAGACAAGCTTGTAGACTTCCTCATGGGAAAAATATGCTCTTTTTACCACAAGCACACCTTATTTCAGAACAGAAAGAGTATTTAAAAAGAGTGTTTAGAGTATTTCTGTATTTTTAACAGAAAGAGTATGTTTGGGTGTAGCCATAGCATTATTTTCTACAACAGTTTGTCAGTGAACATACCCCACAGTAACTTTGCCCAACTCGGTGTGTGTGAGACTTATGTAGTCTTACAGAATGCAGGTTGGATATGGGACTGACTTATGAGCCAGATGTGCATGTCTCTCCATGCATGAGAGAGGCCTATAATTAAACTCAACCCGCTCAGTAACCTTAGAGATTGTGTGCTTTTTTCCTTTGTTTTCCAGAGTACCTTTAGAGTGGGCTGTCTGTTGTTTGGTGGGTTCAGTGAGAACCTGCTGTGCTGTGTCGCGTCTCTCAAGTGGAAACGGGTGGCATTGTATAGTTGTTTTATGTTCATTCTCACTAGGAGATCTGAGAAACAAGGCTAGTTGAATAAATGCCTCTTAACACCTAACCACTGCCTCAGGTGAACACTGACATCCTGACATCTTTTCACACATAGGATTGCTGCCAACAATACAGGTACAAAAAAAGAACAGAAAAGTTTTTTTTTTTTTTTTGTTTGTTTCAGGCTACAAGTGAACTTGTAAATCTTTATACATCTGTGGTGAACCAACAAGGATCAGTAAACCCCCAAACATCCCTTCCCTGCCCTTATTTTTCAGTGCTCTGGGCAACAGACATGCCATGAGCGACAGATATGGTGCCAAGTCAGATAAGCTTGTAAAACCACAAGGAACCTTGTGCACATTTTTAGCTAAACAGACACAAATGCTGTCCGAATGCCTGAGTTAATCACCCTTAGGAACTGAAACACTGGCATGGCAATAAAAAAGTGCGGGAAAATAGAAAAGGAATATGTGTAAAACCTGAGCAAAATGTAGATTACTAGTCTTGGACTACCCTTTCCTTTTCTATGGAAAATCTCTATTCACAGCACTACGTAATCCAGGACTAGGCTTAATCCCTGGAAACCAGCCCCATGGGTCATGAACGTGCAGAGTAGCAGTATGGGTTGGAGTAACTGATACTTGCCTCTGGACCAAGAGATCATGGGTTTGAATCCTACCTTCAGCATCCCACCACTGGGTTCCTGAACAAGACCCTTAACCCCAAATTGCTCCAGGGAGACTGTCCCCTGTACTTAGGGAATGGAAGTCGCTTTGGGTTAGGTGTCTGCTAAATGCCGTAAAACTTCAATATTAATGATCTTCACCAGGGATTTGAAATGCCCCTACTCCAGTATAATCTGCATCACTTTCCTTTGGTCTACAGCAAAACACCTTTCACCATATAACAGATGCACATGTCCATGTATACTTGACAATACACAAGTGAACTGAGAAAAAAGTGTGTTGAACTTGATAAATCAGGCTATGACTATGAACAATTGCTACATGCTTGAAAATGCCCATATTCACTGTTAGGGCAAGACCTAAGTTTAAATCAACCAAAGCTGTAATGTACCTGCCTAGAAGAAGATGGTCAAAGAAATTTCTTCAAGGATGAAGTTGGACATTTGCAGAAAATGGTAACATTTTGTCAACACTAGGTCTCTACAATCACAGCTAAATGTCATCTCCATGCTAACAAATCCTTGTGCAAATGTACCAGAGGAAAGCCAGTTCTTTGGTTTAACCACAAACATAAGTGCCTGGAGTTAGAAACCATGAGAACTTCGACTGGAATTGGATTCTATGATCAGATGGGACAAGCCACAAACACTCAAGGTGGGTTTGGCATTAAATGAAGGATATTTATACAGAAAAGAACCCAAATTCTCTGAAGGAAAAACAATCCTAAAACATACTTTTCTGCATAACAATCTGTATAACCATGAAGTAACATGATATTTTAAATGAAAATCCATCTGGCTTGGCCAAATGGATGTCCTATTTAGATCTTCCAGAAATATAATGATGCAGAACATACATCTAAATCCAAGCACACCAAAATGGTTTGATGGCCACAAAATGATACTTTTGGCTATCCCAGTCCCCTGACCTAAATCTCATTGAAAACATGTGGGTGAGCTTAAGAGAAGAGTTCAAAGGAGAGGACCCGAGACCCTGAAGATCCTGGAGAGATTCTGAATTGTGGCGTGGCCTCAGATTGCATGCTCTATATTATCCAGTCTCATCAGGCATAATAGGAAAATACGTATTGCTGTTGCCAATAGAGGTTGCACAAAGTGCTAAATAGGAGGAAAATATATTTTGCATTCTTACAAAGGGGCAGTGAATGTTGAGAAGAGAGATGTGGTGATAACCAGTCTGACCAGACTTGCTTTAATTCATCACTTACAGATCACAAATATACAATATTGCACACATACTTGGATTATGAGTTTGTGTCTGACAGACTTAAGCTCTTATTATATATAATTATATATAATATATAAGAGCTAAAATAAATAATTATTATATATAAGAGCTAAAATAAATAAATTATAAACAGCACTATTTGTATCTGGGACATCAGCAAATCCCACTTATTTATCAGTCATTATTATTATGCACTTAAGAGGTCTAACAGTGATGTACAGTGAATAGCAAAATAGCAGCTTTGCCTCTAAGCCAGACATGGTTTATTAAAATCAGCAGCCTTTAGAACTGTTCTCAGTTTGCCAATCTTCCCCTGAGAACAGGTATTTGTCTTTGTCTCCTTATTAATATTCTCTCTCTCTCACTCTTTTTCTCTATTTCAGTGTGTGTTCCATCTCTTACTCCTTCTTTTTCATTTTCACCTTCTTTTTCATCGTCTAAAAACGATGGCCAGAGGCTACGAGGTGCCCCAGGGGGTTTCAGTAGAGTGGGGCACACAATTATCTACAGCATGATACCAGCCATCCATGATGACACCTTTTTTTGGAAGGGGGTGTGGTAAGATGACACATTGAGTGCTGGGTGGGTGTGGGTGCAAATGAGAGTTACCTCTCCAAACATTACCTAAACCCTTCACCGCTGCACTTACATCAAAGAGTCCTATATCCCTCCTGGGACGCAATACAGAAGCCTTCATTTTTTACAACATGTTAAAAGCATTAGCTGTGCTTATATTCTGTGTGAACATATCTTTAGGAACAGACTAATAGAAATGATCCAAAATTAGGTTACTTTATCCTAAACAATGTTTTTGCTTCTCTTGTGAAGAGATACAATGTGCAATTGTACTGACAGTGAAACAGTGAATTTTATCGTCACTGTTGGTTCTTTTCCAGACCATCCCTGTATCACAGATTTAGATCATGAGGGCAGCAACAAGGTTCTTCTGTGCTCCACATCAACTTCTCAGACATTCATGGCATGCAGTGCCCTGTGAGTTGTGGAAACGCCAACTGGTGTTCCTGTCATTTTGCAAATGAACACAAACAAGTAGCTTCAAGCTGCGACTCACAAGAACAGTCAAAAAGTCTTCTGAATGTTTAGCATTCTTTGCATGTAAGCACTTTTGCTCTGTTTTTTTCACTGTACTAGCTTTTTATATTCAATCTTCTTTATTTGATATGCTCAGTTGTTTTTAAATTGTTCAGACGCACTGCAAGGGTACCCTACAATCATACCTTTCAAAAGTCTTAGCTTGTTATCTTGGGGCAGGAAACACTGTGATCTGCACTGTTTTCAGCCGTTTCATTTGGAAAGACACATGCTTGCTGTTTTACACACAAGAACCTCACGTAAACATGAAGGAGAGACTACTGGCTGTAGTTGCCAAAGTAGATTAAACTCTTGGACTGAAATGAGCACAATATACCCAAATGATAACTAGCTGGACCAAAAAGCTTTGCTGATACTAAAAGACAGGCTGTGCAACAGGGAGAAGTTCAATGCTGCACAACTGCCATATAATTTATTATGGAAAATGTGTGTATAATTGTATTCTTTCCCGTTTCATTATGTTTTTGAAGGGTTAAAATAGCATTCTCGACCACCCCCTTGTCAGAGCTACAGTGGAGGAAATAATTATTTGACCTCTCGCTGATTTGGTAAGTTTGTCCAATGACAAAGAAATGGAAAATCTCAGAACAGTATCATTTTAATGGTAGGTATATTTTAACAGTGACAGATAGCACATCAAAAGGAAAATTGAAAAAATAACTTTAAATAAAAGATAGAAACTGATTTG
>JBBJLS010000001.1:33364485-33384557 GCA_037577275.1 Bryconaethiops microstoma
TTACTGCATAATTCCATGTGTTCCTTCATCATTTTGTTTGTTTTCAATATTAATCTACAATGTAGAAAATAATAAAACAAAGAAAAAACGAGAAGTTGTGTCCAAACTTTTGACTGGTAGTGTAGTTCAATCAGTAGGTTTCGATCAGCAAGTGTATGCTGTCCTATAACAATATTTATCATTATTGTGATACATTATGTGAAATTATGCACTTGAGCACATTGTACAGTATCACCAGAATGCTGACCATCTTTCAATACAACGTGAGTATTATTAGTCTTGCTTAGTTTTAACGCAGCGCAGTGTGTGAAATGGTATATAAAATTACTTCATTTACAGTTTTTCATAGTACTTTAGACAACACTTTATTTGGATGGTCTACTGTAAATGTAGACCATCCAAATAGATTCTCAGCTCATTTTTAACCAGTATTCAGTTAAATATCTTTTAAATGCAACTGATCTTTAAGTTAAATATAAACGATTTTGTTAAATCTAACTCTAAACCTAACCCTAACCTTAAACTTAAACCTTAACCTAAAACTTTAATCTAATCCGAATCTTTAACCCAATTCTAATGTCGATGCACTTCATAGTTCACTGAATTCACCGGATTGTTTCTGTACATAATCTGTGAAATCTATAGGTGACTATCAAAAGTAAACTGTGTATCAGAAAGATGTGTGATGCAATTATATTGGATGAAGATGCCTTGAAGTATTGTGATGATATATTTATTCCCAATCTGCCACCCCTACTCTAACATACAGACTTTCACACATTTCTCTGTAGCAGTGACAGATGTGTCCATTGGTCTGTCATGCAAAGAAAATACTTTCTAATATTCAGATAAATAATTGAACCAATAGAATTGCCCCATTTCTGCCCCAGGGGCAAGTTTGTTCTGTCGTGTACAAAGACATAAAGGCCACTTCACTGCATTACTTTTATCCAGTGCAACAATTGTCACCTCCACCACTTATCAGTGAAATAAAGACGGCTCTCAATTCATCTTTCTTTGACAGACTGCAGAAGAATAGGATTTGTCTTATACACCTACAGCGTGACCCACTGAACAAACCCCAGACGCCCCACTCTTTCGGTCTCCCCCTGTAGGCTCCCCCAGTATGTTTCTCCAGGGGCTGGGCTGGCACTTTTACCCAGAGAGGATTCAATTAACCAGTCATTGCACTCAGGACGATTTAATCCCCCAAGCTCCATTTATCTCCGTAACCACACCTCGCAAGGGCCAGAAACTGGAACAGTAATTCCCTGGATTAGCGCTTTGCTTCTTACTTTGTATACGGTAACTCTATACTGTAGGCAGATTAGGTGAAGACACATTTAATATGGAGGATTAACCCTTACATGTTTTGTGAGTTTGAAGGTACTTCTCTATAAGCACAGTCCAGTGGACGTGTTGTATCACCTTTTTGTTTTGACTGTCAGACTTGACCAGTGAACTGCAAAGCATACTTAGCTGGTCTGTGTGTTCTTCCAGGTAAAATATTCGCCCCTTGTGGACAGGAACGTCCAAATTTCAAAAGGAAAATAATTCAACATGAGCATGTTGGTTTAGTTTGTTTACTGTGTTCATTATCACTGGGGATTCCCACCTAAAAACACTCACACAAACAAAAACATATATACTAATTAATGCACACACACACACACACACACACATATATATATATATATATGTATTTATATAGTCCCGTGATGTTGCCTTCACACTTCACTTCATACAGTCTATTGACACAAACAAGAATTATGTGATCGTTAAGCACATGGAACTATTGCGTCTTATTTTGTTTTCTGTCCCAGTATAAAATGAGATAAATAAGCTTCAGTCAGGTGTTCTTTCAAAACTGATTGCTGGCTCAACGTGCAGTGCTTTTTGGTTTTAGCTGCATTGCTTTGCTTTTAGTGATGCTCACGCAGCGACAAAAACAAATTGTAAGGAACAAAAGACAGCAAACAAACAAAATAAATGAAAGATATGAACCCAAACACAGAGTACAAGGAATCGAGGTTTAATGAATAACAAAGTTGGCAAAAGCAAGTAGCAATATCCAAAATGTAGCAAAGAGTCCAAAATCCAGAAAATCCAATCACAGGCAACAAGAACAAGTTCGCAAGGCAAAAGAGAAATCCAAAATCCAGAACAGGGTCGTAGAAAACACAACAGAGAAACCCAGGAAAGTTTAATGATAGACCACTCAGTAACTAGACAGTGCTTAGCATCCTTCGCACGGGAGGAATGTCTCTTTGGTCTGTATATACTCCTTGGCCTAAAACTCAGATGATCCTAACAACTATGATAGCACTACCTCAATTACACAACATTAAAACCTGCATCCGGTCTTTCCAACAAGGTGATTTTTCACATACTTGCAAAATAAATGTAATCTGAAATCTATACCACACTCAAATTTCCACATTTTCATCAAAACTGGTTTGTACAGTACTGTGTCTCATTTGGTTCAATAGGATTTCTGCTAAGATACTATACAAGCTTGTCTGAAGTCTAAACACATTTGTAGGTGGAGGACAGATAGGTCAGCTGGTTTACATGCAGAGACTAACAATGGCAAAAAAAATATTGTACAGTTGACTTCCTATCTATCATGTCCCAGCACTTCATGACCATATGTCATGGAGAACTGTAGAAAACTCCCCTGTGTCCTAGGAAGCCGCTCCTGTAATCCAGTGTGACGTATCTGCTCAGAGATTTAAATATGAATTAAAGGATCCCATCCTCCTGTCCTCCATGCACCTGGATCTACATTTTAATGGACTCATTACTGGACAGACAGCTGAGTGAAGGAGCAACGACTAAAAGGGCCTTTCATGCCTTCAAGAAAAGCATCCTCACCCGGTCTCACAGAGGATAACAAACTAGACCTACTCTAATCCATTTTTCCACTCCAACGTGTCTTTGTTTGAGGCAGAAGACTGTGTAAGTGTGACGATAAGACAGGCCCAGCATGGGCTGTTCCCAATCCCTGCCCATTTTTTTTATATGAAATGCTATGTCTCTACGAAAGCATTTCTGAAGAGTTTGAGTGATATGAACTTTGTTGAACTTTGATATACATATTCATTTGGATAGTTTCCTGTAGATTAACCCTCTGGTTAAATTCAATATTAGGTTTTGATTTGGGAGTTAAAGTAACAATTTTGACAGTCTAGAGTAGGTAGTAAATATCTATTAAATGCAACTGAACAAATTTAAATGTAATAGAATTACGTACAATATGATATATGAAATATGTACGTAATATGGAAATGTAATGAATAATTTAAATCTACATCAAGATTAAACCATAACATTAACCTCTGTAATTGGTTTTATTTTGAGAATCCAGTATAGAGGTTTGAAGATGATCACTATATCTTCAGTTAATATTGAAATACATTTCCATTAAATGCAAATGAACATTAAGTTAAACATACTAGATACTGCCGAATAGAACCCTCTCTAACCTAAACTTAACCTGAAGCTTACCATCAACTCAATTCTAAACCTAACAACATCCCTACACTGTTCATAATTTTACCAAGTAGTTTAAAAATGTTTGTTATTGTCAATAATAGCACTTGATAATCTATACTATCAGACTTTGCATGACCAAATGTATTTGCAGAAGCATAAAATAAGTAGGGAAAAAATTCATTATAGGTTTTAGTATTATTGGTGAGCTTGCATAATTCCAGGCTGCTTCTGTAATAATCAAAGTAGTCTGAGATGCTTTTCATTGTTTTGTTTGATCTATGAATTTTATCTGTGTGGTCAAATTGACCTAGCTTTTGTATTTGGTGTCTAAATACAAATATCTTATTCCTCTCTTCTTGTAAATTATTCTGTTTTGAAATCAGGATTGGGGTCTTCCAATCCCACTTTCTCAACACTGATGTATGATGCAGACTAAAGACATTTACCCCACCCCACATTAATAACCGGATATAGAGAGCACTTTGTTCAGCAGAACAGGAGCTCAATCTGTTGCAGGAGAACAGAAGCCATGGGAGTAGTCATAGCATGTTGTGCTAATTGCTTTATGGCAAAGATAACTTTCTTGGCAGAGTCCCAGTATCATGAATTATACCCCTTATTTAAATAGCTCAGAGATCTTTTCTTTTTGAATCCCCACAGAGCTTCACACCTCGGGCAAATGTGATCATATCTCAAACACTGACTGCATGTTCTATCTTATCCCTATACCACACACAGGCCTTTTATTTTATTTCATCACTTATTAATTTTGTTAACCGTTTACATTGTTACACAGTAATATTATGTAAATGGTCTACACTTATGTAAATGTAGAATTTTCAGACCCCGGCTCTCTGAAACATTACCCACCGCAAGAAAATATCCACATGCGTCTGCACTGTGAGATATGATTTCACTAATGTGAAGTGCAGACATCCATCTTTGGACAAAGAAAAATTGCTCCCATCAAAAGCAGAGAAATGAGTTTAATTTACACAAATGGCGACACTAGACCTCACCAGTAACCACTAAAACACTTTTAATGTGTAATATTACTCTATCTGGGTTGTATTTCCAATTCTGCTCTACTCCTTTTGGTGGGTTCAAGAGATCTTTTGTAACCCATGTTGGTATTAGACTCCATGTACTAGTGCCAAATTTTGCACTCTGTGCTCCTGTTGAGGGATTTTCTCCCTCAAATGTTGACTTAGATATCTTGGCCTTTTTGACTTAATCCATACAACTTGCAAAAAAAAAAATCTCCAGATTTGAGTAGTTTTATATGTCAACGTGTTGACCTGCTTAGATCAATACTATATACCATTCGATCATTAATACAGAAAAAAACCCAAATTGCTTTCACCAAAGGAAATCCCCCAGTTCTCTTTCATGCTCTCTCTTATTTCTGTCATGAACCGTTCTCGTCTGAGCAGAGGTGAGGGGAAAGAAGCACAGGCGCGGACAATCATGATGCGACAAAGATTTATTATGCACAGAAACACAAAACAGAACAACAGGCATGGGGGCAAAACAAGAGAATCTACAGATGAGAAAGATGAGGGCACAGACCGGGAAAGGTTAGGGTAATTAAATGCTCCACGCCACATCTGAGGGTAGTACACCTTAAATACAAAACCTGGGTGCTAATCAGCCCTCCCATAACTATCCTCAGCTGTGGGTGGAGCACAGTTCACGGTCCTATAGCAACCCCCAGCAGCCGCGGACCGGAATCATGACAGGACCCCTGTCATGGATGCCAATGAGCCTGTTGTGGCCGATGCAGGAACTGGGGCCAGGTCAGGACCTAAGCCGGCCGGTGCGGGAACCGGTGCAGAGTCAGGGGCTGAGGCGGCCGGTGAGTCCAGTGCGGGAACCAGATCAGGGGCTGGAGTTGGTGAGTTCGATGCTGAAGCCATGGGAAGAGAGCTGCTGTGCACTTGAGCCACGGGGAAAGCAGCTGAGCTGGTTGGGACCACGGTGGCTGGGCTAAGTGGAGCTGAGTGCCAGAACTGGAACTGGAGCTGGACTGAGTGCCGGAACTGGAACTGGAGCTGGACTGAGTGCCGGTACTGGAGCTGGAGCTGGACTGAGTGTCGTAACTGGAGC
Organism: Bryconaethiops microstoma; assembly: GCA_037577275.1. Lineage (NCBI taxonomy): Eukaryota > Metazoa > Chordata > Actinopteri > Characiformes > Alestidae > Bryconaethiops > Bryconaethiops microstoma. The sequence goes on from JBBJLS010000001.1 coordinate 33,370,087, forward strand.
TGGACTGAGGGCTGGAACTGGATCTGGAACTGGAGCTGGAATTGAGGACTAGAGCTGGACTTAGAACTGGAACTGAAGCTGGAGCTGGAGCTGGGCTAAGGGCTTGAACTGAAGCTGGAGCTGGAGCTGGAGCTTAACTGAGTGCTTGAGCTGTATTGGGAGCTGGAGCTAGACTGGAGGCTGGAGTTGGACTGAGGGTTGAAGCTGGACTGAAGGCTGGAGCTGGATTGAGGGCTGGAACTGGATTGAGGGCTAGTGCGGGAGCTGGAACTGGAGCTGGAACTGCTGCTGGAGCTGGCTGGGGCCGGGCTAAGGGAAGCTGAGCTGGCTGGAGTGGACCCAGAGCGAGCGGCTCGAGTCCTCTGGGGGCTGGCACTGGGGGGTGTGGTTTCAGGTATGCTCCATGACTCAGGGATGAAGCTATGTGACTTCGAAGTGGACCTTGTTGAATCTGGAGTGCTCTATGACTCGGGGGCGAAGTCTCTAGCTTCCGAGGAGCTTCGCGGATCAGGGGCAGAGTTCCTGGGGGAGACGGATGGTGAGCAGGAGCCCTTGGAGGAGGTAAGTTGGAAGCAGGCTCAAGCAAAGTTGGGTTGAGCTGAGGTGGAGTTGGATTGAGTGAGGCTATAAAGAGGGTCGAGCGGCTTGTGGCTGCCGTGAGACAGGCTGAGCATCCAGCGATGGCCATCTGAGGGATAGGAGCTGGGGCGGAGGTTGAGCTGGATCATTGTCTCCAGTGTTCCCGGGCCAGATTAACTCATCCTTCAGGCGGGGAGCCAAACCTGCATAGTAGATGGTCCATAAAGCAGACTCCCCTCATGAGACCTGGGCTGCCCGAGCAGGGAACTCTGCCATGAACTCACCCACCGATTGGTCTCCCTGCCGCAGGTGGTACAGGCGAGAGTCCGGCGTCTCGCCGAAAAGGCCATGCCGTGAGTCGACTCTGCTGGAGATGCTGGAAGGTGAGAGCCGCCATCTTGGAACTGCTGGTTCCCACGCATCCCACTGGCATAGTCCGCTGTGCTGCATTTGGTGGAGCATTCTGTCATGAACCGTTCTCGTCTGAGCAGAGGTGAGGGGAAGGAAGCACAGGCGTGGATATTCATGATGCGACAAAGATTTATTATACATAAAAACACAAAACAGAACAACAGGCACAGGGGCCAAACAAGAGAATCTACAGATGAGAAAGATGAGGGCACAGACCGGGAAAGGTTAGGGTAGTTAAATGCTCCACGCCACATCTGAGGGTAGTACACTTTAAATACAAAACCTGGGGGCTAATCAGCCCTCCAATAACTATCCTCAGCTGTGAGTGGAGCACAGTTCACGGTCCTATAGCAACCCCCAGCGGACCGGAATCATGACAATTTCACGCCATTACTGGATTTTATTATACATGCATGATCCCAAGTTGCTAATATAATGAGTGGTACTTTGAGCAGTTTGAAGAATTTAAAGAAACTAGTTAAAGTCCACATTAATCCTAGCATTAGCATCTGGTTTTAATGAAGACCTGTTGCCTGATCAATCGAAGCATGAACTCCACAAGATCTCTGAAAGGTGTACTTTCATATCTGGCATCAAGACATTAGTTACAGGCCCTTCGAGTCCTGTAAGTTAAGAGGAGGGGTTTCCAAGAATCAGACAAATTTATCCAGCATATCTAGATGCTTTGGAGTTAACACTCTTTGTCAGTTTCTTCGAATGTTACCATGAAGGGGTGTACAAGTAACATCCACATGAAAACCCAGGTCCCAGAACACTGCCCAGAGCATCACACTGCCTTGGCTCACTTGCCAACTTCACACAATGCATCTGACGCACTTTGTACATGACACTTACTCACCAGGTCCTACATATAATGTGATACATCGGACTAGGCCACCTTATCCATTTCTCCATGGGCTAGTTCTGATGTTCACGTACCCATTGTAGTCACTTCTGATGGTGGACAGGGGTATACATGGGTGCTTTGACCAATCTGTGACTACTGCGTGTGCTGACTTTTTGGCAATTTGTGCTGAAGTATGTCTTCTATGGGATCGGACCAGACAGGCTAGCCTTCGCACCTCCACGCGCATCAGTGAAACTTGGATGCCCATGAGCCTGTTGATGGTTCACCGGTTGTCCTTCCTTGGACCACTTAAACACCCTACACCTGCCATTCTGGAAATACTCTCATAATTTGACAGGTATCATTATAATGAGACAAAAATGTTATTCAATTCACCTATCAGCAGTTTAATGTTGTGGCTGATCGGTGTTTACATCGCCCTCATCATGTACCATAACTCTTTGCAACCTAACATTTTTCATGAGACCTCGTTTAATGTTGTTGGGATCGTGTAGGTGTGAGTTATTAGCATTTTAATTAGCACTTAGATATAAAATGCATAATTCATACAATGTCCTAATGAGAATTATGTTTAAAGCTTAAAAATTCCATTTGGTTTCATCATATGCCTCCATTTATTGTCTTCTTTCTGTGTCAGGGGGTTTTGTATCTTTTTAGTGTTACTCTTTTTGGGTTTTTTTTGCTTTTTCCCTTTTGTGAGCTCTTACTTTCCGTCCCAAATCTTATTTACATTCTGTGGCTGTTGTTTGTTTAGCTGAGATAGGCAATCAGAGTGCAAATGTTGAGATATGCAGCACTGTAGAGTCTGGCAAGAATAGTGTACACCTTGACCTGTGAACCTTGACCGTGGCTCTTTGAAATGTCATTGTTTTTCTGTTCCTCAGACAAGCCTGCCCTTTTAAGGAGGCTGGAAAAAGAGCAATACTAGAAAATGATGTAGCTGATGCCAATACTGTTAACACTCTCCATATCATTTCAGTTTATAGGCGTGACAAATGCATTCACGGAGAGATGACCACTGGACATAGGAACCAGTAGCAGATCAGAACATACAGCACCTGGGGGAACGGCTGAACATCAGGCCTGAATGTACGAGGCTTAACCAGTAACCATGAAAACATATTTCCATTATCTATGCCATCTCGTCATTTCTCAACAATCAGCCTATAATCTTCTGTATAGTAATGTATACGCCTCACTCGCCCCTGCTTTATTCCCTGGCCCTATTATGCGGGATAAATAAGTGAGATGCAATTTATTCTGTGCTGTGAAGGTTGAACAGTTCCTGTGCTGATCTGTGACGCCCATTATCATACTCCTTGTCAGCATTATGCCTATAAACGTACTGCTGAAACTGTGCAGAGCTGGCAGACTGATATAGCCATCAATAATTTCATTCGAGGGCCACTGGGGTCTCCTAGTACCTGCTGTGGAAATTGGGGGGTGCTGTGGGAGTACGAAAAAGGGACGACTGTCAGGGGTCAGGTCGCTATGAAAGAATACTAATGCCACCAACCCCCCTGCTACCCATGATTGCTTATCTGTCACCTCATCAGGACACCATGATGTGGACACAGAAACTGTCACCCCTCCGCTCATCCTGAGGAAACCCCCACCTCTGCACATGCAATGCACACACACTGCCCAGGCTCACTCACCAGGTTATGACGCATGATGGCTCGTATAAGAAATTTACTGCTTTATCACTCGCATTTCATTCTTTTTTTCACTAGGTTTAAATTGGAAAAGGGGAGGGTTTACTGCTGGATGCCTTCATTGTTGGGAGCAGGGGTGGTGAGGGGATGATGCTAAGGATCAAATACTTGCATGTTTTCATATCCCTCTTTATCCTGCAATGTTGTGTACACAGCAGGCCTTTTGGAAGGAATATGAAAGGAAAAACAACATTATATTGCATTTTCTAGACGGTGGTGTTTTTTCTTTCTAATGTATTATAGTTATTAGTATAGAATAAGAAAACAGCAATAACAATAAGATTACATCATTAATATGAAGATCATTAATCGTCATCGGGGAATACTTTAACAATTTTCACTAGTGAAAATCTATATATCTCTGTAGTGGCTCACTGTAACCCAAAATCTACAAAATTGCATTGTCATAGGAGAGTCAAATATAAATATTCCAAGTAATTCTGGACTATTTCTGTTGGTCTATTTGTCATAAAATGTTCACATTATGTAAATGCCAGTTATGATACATATTGTTATAGAAAGTAAATAACTGGCATTTTAAAATGTTTTATACACAACACGTTTTGCAGATCAAATGAATTTGATTCAAAGACAGAAAATTACAAACTCAGATGCCTGACTCGGTATATCTGAAGAAGAGCAGAAGAGATTCATTAGCCGCTGTTTCATCTTTTTTATGCTATTAATTAGAGATGCAACAAAACAAGCACTTAGATCTTATTTGTTTCTAAAGCTGTTGATTGCAGTTCTTAAAAGCCTCATCAATTTGTGTAGGATTCCTCATTCCCTTCCCTTGTCTTCTTCTTTGCCCCCCTCCTTTCCCCCTCTTTGTCCTCTACCATGGGTAGGAATAGATAGACTCCCCTTCACTCAGATCTATTCTTGAGTAAATCCTGGATGAGTTTAATGCACTCAGACATGCATGAGGCTACAATGAGCCAGTGTTATTAATACCCAGTTGACCAGGCTTTGGAAGTGAGAATAAAGGAGGAGGGTTCTGCCAAGAGGGAAGGACATTCTGCCACACAAAGATGAAAACAGCTCAGACTCTCACTTCTCTTAAACCCCTTGAGCTTTACTGATTCACACTAGAACTTTCACTGAAAAACGATAACCTGCTATTCTAACCTATATTCCATTCTATTGTCCTCACTTTTGATCCTTTGGTGAAATGGAAAGTATGAGGGAAACAAGTATAATAATGTACTATCATTGGCATAATCTCTGTTTTACATTCATGTGAATGCAGAAGAGAGCCCACTGATTTCTCTGAAAAAATATATTTATATATAATGATCTTCATTTAATTTTATTTAGTAGGATATCATAAACATTGAAATTAAACTCTAGCTGGAAATAAAAGAATTAAATTCGTGAAATGCCCAATAGAATCAGGACAGAATCTGATACAGTGAAGCAAGTTCTTAGACTTTAGATTAACTACCAGTATAACTGTGATGTGCTAGTGGAACCAGCCAATTACATTTTGATTTTCAATGGGTGGGATTATTTTGTGAGAAAAATATTTCATAACTTTAGGCCTTCTTGAGGTCTGCAGGTGTAATAAAACTGACTTAAGTCATCTCTCCAGTTAGACATTTTTGTTGGGATATTTGTGTGAATGTCCTTCCTCAATCTCAGATGTTTTTCCAGTTTTGTGCCAGACAGATGTTAGGAATGTCATCAATACACCCACTCACTTGCTGTCAATTTTCTGGATGACCGCTTTATTCACACATGGACTCAACTTAACATTACATGGACCTTTACTAGATATCTAGCAGGGTAAAGTCCGATTAATGTCTGGTTCTGATTTGATCCCTTGCCTTCTCATATACAGCTCCTTGGCTTATATCTAGATAAAGTCTGAAAACACTGTTTGATACATTACTGACTGCAAGTGCAAGCCAAAGACTAGCCAGTTTTCAGCCGTTAATACTGGAAAAAAGTGGCAGCAGCTCTATGCCAGGGGTATTTAATGAAATATGCACTGTGAAGTTGCAACAAGCACTCTACAATAAACGTTAATATCAGTTATAAGCCCTAAGTAAATCACATGCAATGCCTTTACGAGCTTATAATGTCCGTGTTCAATCTAGAACTAGCCAAAAATGTTAATGAGTTTTTAGATTCATGACCCAAACGAAATACCTAGCTTTAATAGTCACAGTTCACCACTGTGTGAATGTAACTCTTTCTTTTACATCAACCACCTCTCCCCAGCATCATTCCTGCTTTTGGGTACATTAATAACTTTCTCCAGCAGTGGCACTGTGGCGATGCTAGCATAAAATCAAGAACCAGTTAATATTCTGTCTTCTGTACTCTTTTTCCCTTTTCTGTCAATTCAAGGGCATTCTTTCAGATGATGAAGAATATTTACAATTAAAACAAAATTCTAAAACAATCATGTCTGTGGACCTGCTATTTTATATACAAGCAACTTTCCTTTAAAAGCAATCTCAAACCCAAAAGGATTGCTAACATGCTAAGGTAATAATGGAGTTGGGCCCATAATCAACACACTCGTAATGCTAATTGGATATATAACCCCTTCAGTGTTTTATAGCCTACATTTTAATATCATTTGAACTTATTATTTCTGACTGAAGATCTCATTTTGACTGTGAGCGCTAACCTGCAAGCACTTGCTATAATTATGCTAAACCATGTCCACTAAAAGGGTTCCTACTTTCTGCAAGAAATTATGTTTTGATATGAATCAGAAACTGAATTTCAGTTAATAAGAAAAAATGCAGAAATGCCATTAGCGAAGAATTCTCAGGGCCTCACGTATATGCATAAATACTGGTCCTCACGTCATGAAAAACATGGATAAGAAATGGACTTAATCTCATTAGTTCCACTCTAGAATTTCTTATAGATTCTGATGGGCTCAATCCGGGCAAAGGGGGTGGGGGGGGGGTGTAATGGTGCAAATAAGCTGTTATGAGCCCTAGATGTGTCATTCAAGTGATTTGACCTTCATGTGCATTATCCATTAAAATACCCTGCAGGGAGGGCACTACACCTGCACCATATTTTAATGGGCGGCAATGTACACATTTAAATGCCCACATAAAAGGAGACAGACCTAGAAGCTAAGCAGTATGTAAACTGCCAAGGACCTTTTTTATGTTTTTTATATGCACAGATTCTGTAGGAGGTAAATAGGACAATATATCTCCCAAGTGACTTGTCTCTCATTGGCCAGGAAAATGACTGGAATGGTAGACTGTGCCTCTTTTAAGCTTTAAAAAAAGTCAGAAATTAACTACAGTTCACAATTTCTTTTTTTTTTCAATCTTTTGTTTCGGGAAGATCTCTTACAGCCAAAGCATTAGATTCAATTTTGTCCTCATAAATAGCTATTCAGAGCTATGGCCTCCATTCAAATTTTTAATTACTGTTAATTATGATTCGCATAAAGCTTTTCAGTCAGTGCCTTCTGAAGCGCTGGGTCTACATTTGAATGGCAAGATGATGAGGACTTGAGAATGGCAGTGCTCGGAGAACAGGAAGCGATTGAAACAGCAGGATAAAGAGTGAGGCAGACAAGGACGGAAGGAAAGCACTGCAGCTTCTTTGTTATCAGACACCAGGCTCTAGATTATGCAGGTTAAATCTCTCTCTGTGTGTATACTGGCATGATAGTGATAATGGAAAAGGAAGTCATTACTGTAAATTGAAATGATCTTAGCAAAATATAGCAAGGTTTAGTAACTTATTATTGCTTTAATGAAAGCTTAAAAGAGCTTTTAAGAACGTCAAGTAAGATTTGTGGAGTTTAGTATACAGTCCTTCAAGGTAGATAAATTGTGCCTTCATCAGTTGAATAATATTTCTTAGAGATACTCAACTGGACTTGGCCTTGAATTAACCTTAGTCTGCCTCTTAATGTGACTGTGTTATTTATGTTACAGTGGACACAGCTACGGCCCCTATCATGATATGCTTCCTCTTTCCTCAGCAGAACAGCTAGGACCCCTGTAAATTATTTCTCTATCATTATCCTCAGTAGTAGTTATTGATAGTGATACAAAAAGAGCATGTCCTGACTAAGCCACTACAAAGATTTCCACTGTAGGTAACTAATGGATGCAAACAAATAAAGACACAGGTGTAGGTTTCATCTGAAATGTATTCCTATAATGAATGCATGCTCTTTCTATCAAAGACAAACTGCTTATGGTCAAATTATACTGCCAACATTTTTTTATTTTTCATTTCGATCCAGACTGTGTTCAAGACTGCCTGCCAAATTTTTGTTTAAAAGTTTTACTGATCTAGTTATTTAGCTCAAATGGCTTTTAACAACATTAACAAGTGCTTAATCAGAGTTTTAAAAAGTATTTATACAATTGTTTATGTAAACACATTATTAGTTACATGCTAAATAGCGTTTACTTAAATTGGCATCAACAGGTATATAATGTGCACTGACTTTTTTGGTGTAAAAAATGACAAATTCAGGGCAAAAAGAAGTAATAAAAAAGAAGTAAATTTTCTTACATTTCAAAGCACAATGAAACCTATTTTCTTCTACTTACAAACACAAATGTTTATCAGAAAGTTGAGAATCTGCATATATCACGCTTTATTTTAACAGCTCCATAAACATTGTTTGCATATATTATAAATGTTAACAAACTATCTGGTGAAACAGCATTGGTTTACATTTAGGACTAGAGTAAAATTTTAGGTTCAGGTTAAGTTTTGGATTAGGATTAGGTTTAGATATATAGATTAGGTTAGATATATAACGTATTTATATATTTATATTTAGCTTTAGATATTTGAATGTTGAACATTGGTTTGAGCATCAAGAAAGCATCTACAGTGGACCTTCCTAATAAAGGGTTAAGTTTAAATCTAATCCCAATCTTAAATCTGGCCCTAATGCTGTTGATGTCCTCCAAATAGTTGGTTAAAAGTTTAAGTACCTGTAGATAACCTTTAGGGGACCATAATCATTCAATGTGACTCTGATGTGTTGCTCGGGAACAGACACATGCTATTCTCACCATCTGTAGGTCACAAGTGTTTTAATTTCATTCCTGACACTATAAAACTGTGGAAGACCACACTCACAGTTTCAGCAGCCTCTCAGGTAATAGCGATTTATAATCTGGTTTGTAGTATTTACTAACACTCATGATATTATTTTTTAATATGAATGATGGTTTGGTTATTGCCATGAACACTCAGACTTCTCACAGATTAGATTAAATTTATCTCTGTAGGGAAGAACTTCCAAAGATTACAGATAACATTAAGCCTTCACATCTGTGGCCAGGAGTCCAAGAGAGCATGAGTGGCTTTGCTCTATCTGGGTGGGTAGTATGTCCCCTACCTCTCCCTCAATTGCTCAGCACAATGCTAGCCAGCATCATATAGAATAATAGAATATAAAATTATGTAAATTATGTAATTAAGCATTTCAAAAGATATGCTGTATTGGCAGCAAGACTAGAAGACATGATGGAGATTAGCATTTGTCACAATATTTACAGAATTTGTTGTACCAAAAGTAATGTATTGATAATTTGTCATTTTTTTGAGAATATGTTCTATAGAATGTTCTTTACATTTTTAACTCTACTTTTGTAAAAAATAATCTACTTCCAAGTGAAATGATAATGGAATTCAGCACGAACCCCAATGCATGTCCAGTGAAATATGAAGGGGGTGGGATTCAGCCCCTCTTCTGAATCAATGTCTCTTTCTTCCAGTAAATTGCAGCTATAAGTATTTAGATACACCAAACACACACACACACACACACACACACACACACACACACACACACACACACACACACACACACACACACACACACGCAAACACACACACGCAAACACACAGATTAATGCTGCATATTGCATACAGTAATTATTCATGTTTGGCAGCTGACTGAGCAGAAAGATGTAATCTCTTTTAAACAAATGAGAGAGATGTGATGATATGACTAAACTGTTTAATCAGCACCAGGCTCTTCCCCTTTATTTCTCCATATTCAGGAATGTCAAATTCTAATTGATGTATATGTAGTTTTGCATTAAAAAGGTTGTGAAATGATAATGATCTTTAAGTGGTCTATACCTGATGCTGTTATCCAAACCACACACACACACACACACACAAACACTTGTTCAGTGGTACCGTTCTTGGTGAAACATGCTCTTGCACACAAAAGAAGAGGCAGCACTTTTTTGAAGTCCATCTACACAGAGACTTCATAACACCTTCATAAATATTTAATAACATGGCAGTATTACAATAAAGCAGCAAGAAGCAATTCTTGGGTATTTTTGAGCTTTTGTCAGTATTTGAAAGACAACGTAAGATATTTTAGGAAGTAAATGATGCTGGAATAATATAAAGACCCCATATTTAAAGTGATAGACCCTAGTTCCAGTTTCATATACTGCTATGAAGCATCATCCTGAAGTAATGAGGCTTGTTTGGCGGAGTCTTTTTTAATTATGCCATATGTTGATGAAAGATGCCCTTAAACTAAAGTGATACAGAAACATATATGAAAATGATCACTTTATTTTGAGGACATCAACATTTTTCATAGTTATGGTGGTCCTTGTCCCCACAATGGTTATTAATAAATGAGACTTACCGCAATTGCCACATGTCATGATAAGCAAAACACTTAAAACTGTAAATAATGATGCAATGTTTCTCTTGTAAGGTGGGTTAAAATGAAGCAGTCAATGCCATTTGACAAAGAATATTTCTTTAAAGGTACTGACTGATGAGCCTCATTGCCTCATTGATTCCAATTACTAGTCATTTAAGACTAAATAAGTCACTCCTTCAATCTTCTTCCTCTCCTGTGCACTACAGCACCAAAAATTTTATCTTCATTTCACCCACTGTCTAAATTACCCCACCTTACCTATCCATCAGGCCCACTTTTGGCATCTCAATCCATTAGTTCTCACGTGCTAAATTGAGAGCACACTTATTTGCTTTACAATATTGTTTGATTAACATTGCTAATGGAGGGCTTCCTCGCTTGTGTGTCGCAGGCTGATGTGTCTATGCCAAGTGGCACGGTTAAGGGGTGACAATAAATAAATTGGTCTCTGCCGAGATAACCATTTCTGAAAGCCCGAGTCTGATTTGATGACAGCCATTAGCTTTGGTGGGCCAAATTGATCATGTTGTCTCCAAAGGGTGAGTCAACCTACTTATTTACCAGCATGAAGCATTTGGTGATTTCCACATTTTTCCACACTGATACCCAGGTCCTCGAGATGAGATGATTGTGTTTATGGGCCCATGAGGTGCTGCTGTATCAATTTCAGGAGACGTTAGTTACATTACAAACATGATATTGAGAATAATTTTACATCTCAAACGTTTGAGTATAAACAAAGATGGAGAAGACATTCCTGACCTTTGTGTGAGATTTATTCTGCTAAATTGGGCCATTTCTATTGATCCATTTTTTAAATGAAATATTCACCCAATGTAAAGAATAAGTGGTATTTTTAAATGGTGTAAAAAGCTCCATTGAGCTCTGTGCTTTTTAAAAAATCTGTTCAGGAGAAAACGTACCAAAGGTCATTGCTTTGCCATTCTTCTCCACATCGTTGAAGAAAGTGAGTACTATTTAAAGAAGAATGTAGTTTTTCAGCACAGAGAGGTGTGAGTAAAAGGGAGCATTTTTGCTTGGTACACTTCCTTTGATTCCACTCAGTTGTCTAGAACTCTACAATAGCGCTTCTGTAGCAGGGCTTTTTGTTACAGTACAGTAGGTCAGTGTCTCAGGTCTTTTTTTCTGGCATTAGACGCCCACTTACTGCATGTTAACACAGCCTCTCTTTCAGAGGCCTCAGTGAGGCTCCTGTCTCCATGTCACCTTTATCTCCCTGCCCGCGCCCCATGCATTCAAAGCCACAATAAGGACATGGCTGACAAATGCTGCTCCCTTGAGACGCTCCCCTCCTTTTATATTGTCCTGCACTTTAGCTCTTTCACTCCTTTTCCCCAGCGCTTGTTCCAAGTGTGTGGTCTCACCTTTCCTCTCTGTATCATCTGTCCTTTCACCTTGTTCTCCTTTTCCCAGTCATCCGTGTGATTATCTTCATTTTCGTCTCTGCCTCACTGGATTAGACAAGGTTATGTGCCTTTTTACCCTTAAAATGTGCAGCTATTTCCAACAATTACAAAAATAATAATATTTCTCTTTACAAGAGCAGATTCTGTGAGAAGTGCTCTCTATCTAAACTTCAATCAATGACACATTAACACTCCACAGACCTTTTTTTCTACTGAACAGTGAATACAAAATGAGTTATATATTGCCTTGATGTCAATGAAAAGCTGTAGGAGGTTTAATTGGTCATATGGCTAGAGCCATTTACTTTTATCCATTGAAACTCTGAAAAAGTAAATAATGAAATATACAATATAATGCAGCTATAATTACCATGTTTTGCACATATAATACTTAAAAGGTCTAATATTTCAAAAACATTTTATTGTCATATTTATGTCATAGTCTCAGGAGATGTGAACATGTGAACCGTGGAAATTGGGCCCGGGGGATGACACAGCGGCTCACATGCTGTTGATAATCCCAATTGTCGAAAGCTTTCTTATATATAGTGTGACTTTGTGTGAAGTGTTGCTGCAGTTTCATCTTTATATCAACACGCTGCCTCTATTATTGTTTACACTGTTCACTTTTTTATTCCTCTTGTAATTGGGTCTAACTTTTGACTGTGTGTACTTTCCTAGTGTTTACAGCTATGGCCACAAACAAAACTTGTATTTTCACTACCTGTTCCAAAAAATGTTTTTAAAAGCTCATAGTTTATGTCATGGGATCATTCAAATAATAAAATTAATTTACTCACATAGCTGGAAAAGGATTCCGAATAACCTGATTACGTAGGATTTGAATTGTGTGTACAGCAGTTTTGTAATTTCACATTTTTGTCTTTTTTTTTTAATATGTAGAAGTGGATAATGTAAACTCATTACATATGCATATATGATTACATAACCTGATGTTTAAAATAAATTAGGATTAAAATTAGGTTATGTTGATTAAGCCATTTTTGTTTACTTCTCCCCTATATCTCATTTTGCTCTTAGTGCTTTTCTCTCATTTCTCTTCATTTTTTTTCAGAATCACAACCTTTGAGCAAAGATTCTAATGCTCTGATGCTATTTTCTCTGTCTTTTTAGAGTAAACAGTATTATTCACCTACTCTTCAGAATCACTTTCCTGCTCTGCTTCTCTCTCCTCCTGCCTCTCTGTGTTTTTCTCTCCATTTCACATGATGCTGGTGTTCCTGACAGGCTGTGTCGGGTTCGGAGGAGGAGCTGGCGACCTTTGCTTAACTAATGGCTCCTTCATCATAGGCTGCTCACCATCAGTGTGAGCTTCCTCTTTATTGCTCTTTATTTCAAATTAAAGAAGGAGCCGTGGCAATCCATCATGGCCAGGCCTGACCTTTATCAGAGGAGATGACTGGGCCCACACACACATACATGCAAGGAGGAGAAGTGCACGCTGAGCGTCTCTATATAGGTGGTCCTGAGAAACAGAAAGATATGTGTTTCACAACAAAGAATATCTTGCACGTGCCAAGTTCCAGTCATAGAGACATTACAGGAGTGCAGAATACATTTTGATGTCTCCCTTTTCTTACCTCATGACAGGTGATGTAATTATTTAAAGAGTCAAAGCAGGTCACCAGGGAGTGTCTTCAACTAAGAAAAGTCTAATATCTACCTGTATTCTTAAACAAAGGTGACTAAAGGGGCTTTAGTGATGACACAGAGGAAACACATTTGGTTTCCTAAAGAACTCTTTCAACTGATGATTCTTTAGAGAACGATTTTTGTCAGTGAGGTGGTGAGAATCTTTAGAATTTAAAGAACCTTAAAGTAAAACTGTAGCTACAAATCTTTAAACATGCAAAATGAAATATGAAGTATGTTTCTGACCTAGTATCTTGCCTGATCACTCTTTGGGTGGGAAGGATGGTTTGTTTTCCTCTTACCGGTTGAGTGGTTGGTCAAACTAGCAAGTATGAATTGACAATGAGAAACCAATTCTAGGAAAATCAAAAGAAATACCACTTGATGTATTGTTTTTATTGTTAAATATCATTACTGTACAAATATTGCCTTAAGTAAGATTTGTGTAATTGGTGTATTTTGAAAGCAATTCTGGAATGTACAAAAAAAGCAAATCATGTTGGAATTAGCGATTTCAAGATGCACTGACGTGATACCTGAAGAATCATAATCATATGGATCTGTGGTAAGGTCAAAGACTGATTTTCTATTGTCTATCAATCCATCCATCCATCTTCTCCCGCTTATCTGGTTCCAGGTCACAGGGATAACAACCTCAGCAGACATGTGCAGACCTCCCTCTCCCCAGCTACCTCCGCCAGCTCTTCCGGTGGAACACAGAGGCGTTCCCAGGCCAGCCAAGAAATATAATCCCTTCAGCATGTCCTGGGTCTGACCCAGGGCCTCCTTCTGGTGGGGCATGCCCGGAAAACCTCCCCTAGGAGGAGTCCAGGGGGCATCCTCACAAGGTGCCCAAACCACCTCAACTGACTCCTTTCGATGTGGAGGAGCAGCTGCTCTACTTTGAGTCTCTTCCGAATGTCCGCACTTCTCACCTTATCTCTAAGGGAGAGCCCAGCGATCTTGTTCTTTCAGTCACTACCCAAAGCTTGTGACCATAGGTGATGATGGGGACGTAGATGGTAGAGATTGACCGATACATCGATTTACCGATATTTTTCCCGATATTTAAGCATTTTACCATAATCAGTTATCGGTTTTGTAATATCGGGTTCACCGATAAACACCGCCATCTTGTGGGTGTTTTGAGAATTACGCGCATGATC
>JBBJLS010000001.1:33384657-33474657 GCA_037577275.1 Bryconaethiops microstoma
TTTTTATTGTTGTAAAACAGAAGTATAATAGTAAATAAATATCGGTTCTGAATATCGGTTATCGGGCACATAAACATGCAAATAATTGGTATCGTATCGGTAATAAAAAATCAATATCGGTCGATCACTAGTAGATGGACCAGTGAATTGAGAGCTTGTCCTTTTATCTCAGCTCTCTCTTCACCACAAGAGAATGGTTAAGCATCCGCAAGACTGCAGATGCCACCCCAATCCATCTGTCCAACTCCAGATCCCCTCTACGCTCACTTGTGAACAAGACCCTGAGATACTTAAACTCCTCCACTTGGGGCAGAAACTCCCTTCTGACCTGAAGTGGGCAATCCACTCATTTCTGGCTGAGTACCATAGCCTTGGACTTATCATCCCAGTCGCTTCACACTCGGCTGTAAACCGTCCTAATGCATGCTGGAGGTCCCCGATTGATGAAGTGAACAGAACTACATCGTCCGCAAAAAGCAGTGATTCAGCCTGAGGCCCCCCCAACCTGACAGTTTCTGCCCCATGGCTGCGCCAAGATATCCTGTCCATAAATATTATGAACAGGACAGATGACAAAGGGCAGCCCTGGCAGAGACTCACATGCACTGGGAACATGTCTGACTTATTACTGGCATTGTGAAACAGACTCCTGCTCTGTTCATACAGGGATCTAATGGCCCTCAACAGAGGGCCCTGAACCCCTTACTCCCAAAGCACACCCCACAAAGTACCATCAGGGACACTGTCATAGGCCTTCTCCAGATCCACAAAACACATGTAGACTGGTTGGACAAACTCCCATGCAGCCTCCAGCACCATTGCAAGGGTGAAGAACTGGTCCAGTGTTCCATGACCAGGTCGAAAACCATTGTTTCTCTTGAATCTAAGCTATTGCAGGACTCTCATCTCCAGCACTCTGGCATAGACTTTCCCAGGGAGGCTGAGAAGTGTGATTCCCCTTATAACTGAAGCACACTCTCCGGTCCCCTTTTTTGAACAAGGGGACCACCACCCCGTTTGCCTGTCCAGATGCACTGTCCCTGACCTCCACACAATGTTAAACAGGCGTGTCAACCAAGACAGCTTGACAACATCCAGAGCCTTCAGACACTCAGATATGCTGGATGGTTTGCCAGAACCTTTTTGAGGCCGATCAAAAGTCATCTTCCATGACCTCACCAAACTCCTCCCATGCCCTATTTTTTGCTTTAGAGATCCCTGGAGCCGCATTCTGCTTGGCTTGCCAATACCAGTCATTCTCCTCTGGAGACCTACAGGCTAACCATGTCCAGTAGGCCTCCTTCTTCAGCTTGATGGCTCCTCTCACCTCCAGTGTCCACCATCGGGTTCAGGCATTACCGCCACAACTGGCACCAACCACCTTGCAGCCACAGCTCTGCACGGTTGCCTCCACAATGGAGGAACAGAACAAGGTCCACTCATACTCAATTTCCACCTCCTCCCTCGGCATGTGGTTAGTGTTCTGCCGGAGGTGTGAGTTAAAGGTCTGGTGAAGAGGAGCCTCTCTGCCAAACATTCCCAGCAAACTCTCACTACGTGCTTGGACCTTCCAGGTCTGTTTGGCTTTCCCCCCTGCTACCTGATCCAACTCACTATCAGGTGGTTATCAGATGACAGCTCTGCCCCTCTCTTCACCTGAGTGTCAAAGACATATGATCACAGATCAGACAATACAACTATAAAATCGATCATTGATCTGTGGCCATATGCATCTTCATGCCATGTGCATTTATAAACGCACTTGTGCTTGACCATGGGGTTCATTATGAACAAACCATGACCAGCACAGAAGTCCAAAAACAGAACACCACTTGGGTTCAGAACTTAAGGACTCCAAGAAGGCTGGATATCCCAGACTGTCATTCAGCACAGAAGTGCAGATTACAGGCAGAGACCTTTCACCAAACCAAAGGCACAGGGAAGTGACCCTCTAATTTACTGGGGTAAATTCCAATGTTAATGTGCTGAGCTGGGGAGCCACCAGTAGCCCCACCCCTGCCCAGCGCAGCTTACTCATAGCAACTCCAGAAAAGAAGAGCATCCAACCCCTCTCCAGGAGATTGCTTCCAGAACCCCAACTATGTGTTGAGTTGAGCCCGACTATTTCTAGCCGGTATCTCTCAACCTCACGCTCAAGCTCAGGCTCCTTCTTCACCAGAGAGGTGATATTTCATGTCCAAAAAAACAGTTTCGTCAGCCAGGGATCGGTCCGCCTGGGCCTCTGCCTTTGGCCACCACCCAATCCACAATGCACCAGACCCTATGGCTCCTCCTGCAGGTGGTGGGCCCACATGAGGATGGTTCCATGTCTTTTGGGCTAGGCCCGGCTGGTCCCCACCAACAAAGGACCAGCCACCAAGTGCTCGCTCACGAGCCCGTCCCCCAGGCCTGGCTCCAGGGTGGGGCCCAGTGTCCCTAGTCTGGGTGAGGTTAATGGGAACCTTGGCGTTTCATCCATAAGAGTCTTCTGAATCTCTCTTTGCCTGACCTCTCCCCTAGGACCTGTTTGCCCTGGGAGTCCCTACCAGGGGCAATTGCCCCTGTCAACATAGCTCCTAGGAGTTAAGATAGCAATTCTTCTGTCTAATATAGTCAAAATCCATCAGATGTCACAATGAGTTGGATTAGAGGATGAACATTTCTCTGATCTTTGATGTCTGTTTTTTCATTTTGACATTTTGTTTGGCAGCATAAAGATGAGATACTGGCCCCCTTCTTGACTACTTGCAGGCTAATCAGTAATAAGCAGCCTGTGCTAGAAATGAAAAATGTGACAGCTATGTCCATTACTTTCTCATATCAAAATGAGCAGCCCCTCTCTTTTTCCCCCATTCCTTTCCTTTGTTAAATCCATTAAGTGTACTGAAGGACTTTCGGGAGATGAAGGTTTTCTATGTAACTGGGCCCTTAATTTCCCCTCAGAGTCATGGGCACAGTCATTACATATGAAAAAAATGTCTTTTTCATTGTCAAACTTCGTTTTCCCTGTAATTTTTTTGAAGGCTCAGGGATTCTGATTTAAGAAAAGCGCTTTATGCTAAGAGCTTTGTCCGTGATACCTTTTATGCAAATTGTGCAAGAGAGAGAACAGGCAAATTGCATTGACGATGTGCGAATAGAAATGTTAAAATGCAGAGCTGAGTGGCTTTGTCTCGCTGGATAATTGCAAATGTGATGATGCACAAAAGCTCAAGTATGGGAATACACTATGCACTGAATATTACATTATAATGAAAAGTATCATTGCACAAATCTGTTCTGTGTAACGTAGTAGATGGTAGAGGAAAGTAGATGGAATATGTAGTGCATACTCTTGAATATATTACAGTGCTGTGGGTGAACATCTGGTTCTGTGATGTTCCTTGATTCTAATTGTCATGGGTGTCCTTGTGATGATCCATTTCTCCAGATAGAACAATCGTATTTGTATCTGTGAAGGACTTCTTTCAGAGTGTAGAGTACTGAAACTTACAGAAGGCCTTTGGGAAGTCCTTCTGATGCAATTGCAATTCAGAGCTTTATCTGCACCTTTAAATCTGCAATCCGAATAGAGAATTGCAAGTATTCTCTTTTACTTTAGCAATAATATGGACATGAGCCAATTTGCTGTTTATTCATGTTAGGAAAAGAAGAAGAAGAAAAGGAAAAAGAAGAAGAATATTACTGTTATTACACCTTAATAACATCTAAAAGTGAGCTTGTACCCAGAGGCCATATCTAGTCCATTTCTCTTTTATTGTTAATTTCCTCTTAAAAACCTGTGCAATTGGAGCACATAAAACACTGCGTGTGTTTACAAGCCTACTGTTCAGTGAGCTGGTTGCTCCATTTTTAGGATTGTTAAAGGGCAGTAGATGGCTTGTGAATAATAAAAGCAGACCTTTTTAAAGAAACTCAGTATTGAATTCTTTCTTGATGATCCCCCAGTGTATCTTTATAATGATGAGGTTAATGAGGTGAGCTCATGAGTTCAATTCATTTTCCAAATTGATACAGCTCCTTTTCATTTAGCTCTTTCTGCTTTTTTTACAGTTTCTTCTAGGCATGTTTTGAAGTGTATAGCAGTGATAAGCAATTCCTGAACAGCATCATCTAATTTCAGACATTGTTTCGGTGTTTGAGAAGTTAATGAACGCAATAGTCACACATTAGTTGTATGCGATACAGGCTACAGCAGTAGTGATGTTTGTTTTGTACACTACAGTACTGTGCAAAGTCAGAGACCATTATTCTACAATTGTTAGTCAAAATGATTCATACCTACAAATTGTTTATTCGTTAGCATTAGAAAAAAACTGATGAAAATATAATAATGATGAATAATTATTAACTTGTACAACAGCCATATATAATTCCTAATCACAGAGCCGACTAATTTCATGTGTGTCCTCCAGCACAAGCTGCTCCCAAAGCTCTCGCTGACATGATGTTCCCCTTTAAATAGACATTTTGGGCCATAATATACTTCCTGTTAACCAGCACTTATTTGTTTACAGCAGCTACACAAGCAGCAGTGGTCACACACTCATCTTTTGTCTCCCTGGTCAAATAGCTACTTCTGATTTAGCATCTAAAATGGCTAAAGGACAGATTTCTGAGATCAAGTAGAAGATAATCCACTTGCATAAGGGAGGGGAAAGTCAAAGGAAAATAAACGAAAATGCAGGACTCTCCAAAACTGGGGCGAAAAAAATCAAAAGATTTTCCTAACAACCTGTCATGTCTCCTGTCCTCCCCAAGGCATGAGAGGCAGGCGCACTCACAAAGGTCAAATTCCACGTGATCCATTCTTTATTTTCAAATATACACAAAACAAAACTTGAGAGCCAGACTCCAAAACTAAGGTTTTCTTAAACACCAGGGAAACAGGATAAAACTAGACTACTGTGATAGTTGACCCACACCCGTACACACAACACAAATCCCTTAAATACCCAAAGACAAATCCCACCACGAATAACACGACACAAGAACTAACTACAAACTAAACACAGCTGTGACTAATAAACAGAACTCCATAATAAAAGTCCCTCAACCCAAACCAAAACTAGGACGGCCTCTAGCGGGCGCTAACAGGACATACAGTGGGCAGAGGAGGTCGGAGGCGGAGGCGGAGGCGGAGGCAAAGGGAAACGTCCCATGAGCCCCACCCGGCCGTCTCTCATAGGACTACATCCTGTCCAGAGCTTCGCACGGCCAAGGGGCACTGGGTGGGAACCATGGGAATCTCCCCTTTGAGAGTCCCAGTCCACGCTCTCTGAGACCCCTACCGGGAACCCCTCACTGTCCTCAGGGGTGGAGCCCCCTACCGGGAGCCCCTTACTGTCCTCAGTGGTGGAGCCCCCTACCGGGAGCGCCTCTCTGTCATCATTGGCCAGGCCGCCTCCTGGTAGTCTTTCTGCGGGGAACCCCTCGCTGTCTTCGGAAGTGGAGCCCACTCCCGGGAGCTCCTCTCCATTCTCCTGGGCCAGGCCCCCTCCTGGGAGCCCTTCCGCAGGGAGCCCCTCGCAGTCCTCCCGAGCGGAGCCCCTACCGGGAGCTCCTCCTTGACTCTGGGGTCCACTTTCTGCCAGGGAGCTCCTCCGAAGCCTTTGAAGAGCCTAGTACCCCCCTAAAAAATTCTGGGGGAGACCCCCATCTCCTGGTGGGGTTTCGGGCCCCTCTTGGCCTGCTAAAGGCCCCTCTCGGCCAGCTACAGACCTCCCTGGGCCTCTGCTGTGCTATCTGGCCCCACTCGGGCCTCTGCTGTGCTATCTGGCCCCACTCGGGCCTCTGCTGCGCTATCTGGCCCCACTCGGGCCTCTGCTGCACTATCTGGCCCCACTCGGGCCTCTGCTACGCTATCTGGCCCCTCTCGGGCCTATGCTGCGCTATCTGGGCCCTCTCGGGCTTCTGCTGCCCTATCTGGCCCCTCTTGATGGTTGACCCACACCCATACACACAACACAAATCCCTTAAATACCTAAAGACAAATCCCACCACCAATAACACAACACAAGAACTAACTACAAAGTAAACACAGTTGTGACTAATAAACAGAACTCCATAATAAAAGTCCCTCAACCCAAACCACAACTAGGACGGCCTCTACTGTCCACTAACAGGACATAACACAACCGTATAAGACTTGGATAAGACCTGAATAATCTTTGTGGCAGAGAAGATAAAAGGAGAAAATCAAGATACACCTGTGGATCTGCAAAAATCTACAGTTGTTTTTGTCCATCCATCCACTGTGAGAAAACAACTCATGGAAAAGGCTACTGAGAAAAGGAAATACAGAAGAAGAAAAAAGAAAATCACTAAAACACTAAAACTGGACATTTGAAATGTGAAATGAGATTTTTAAGGAATAATGAAAGCAAACTGGGATTACTTGGATCATGTGAAGCAGAAAATTGAAAGTTCAAACTGAACTTTGGAGGTGTTTAAAAGAAATATGAATGCTTATGTGAATATGTATGTGACAAATGTTTTTTTTTGACATTTAAATTTATTGGAATTGTTATAGGGCAGGTGGGTCACTGACAGAAAGAAGATAGCAGATTTTTGTTTCTAATCTACAAAGTCCAAGGTGGGTCTTCAGGATGCAAAGTTACACATTGCTGCACACACAACGGAAACGGTGACAGAGATACCAGTTCCCTCCCTCTGTCTCTACAGTGCATATAGATAAGGATAAAGGTAGGCAGCTATCATTCCATTTCATCAGGACAGACCCTCTCTGCATGGTGTGTGAGAGATTACACATAAAAACCATGACTATGTGCCAGCTCTGAAAATAGCACTATCTTGAATACAGCAGCAGCTTCCATGCTGTCACTGATGCAAGCTTAGATTATTTCTGTCATATTTTCCTCGTGAGCAGTTAAAGGAGTTTTGAACCCATTGTTTTTATTGTCAAGTGTATAAAGTAGGTAGTTAAGAAGAATTTCAGCAGTCCATTCAATATATTTTTGCTTACAAGCATAAATAAGGGCACAAGTATACAAATGTGAACTTTATAGTATTAAAAGGTAGGAAAACATAAGAAATCCTCATGCATTTTACCACACATAACTAAAACAAATTCAAAGTGTACCTCTATAGCTGTCATCATTTCATAATTGTGCTTGGAGAAAAGGCTTTTTCATAAGGTCCATTTGATTGCATAATGTCATTTCTTTGGGTTTTTTTTCAGGACATAATCTCTTTTTTGCTGATTTATTTGCTTCAGGTATACTTGGAACAGATTTTGTGTAATATGTAAATTATGCACCAATAGGAGTCCATCTGTGATGCTGATATTCATGATATTCTCATGACAGCAGTTATGAGAGGACTTGGCACATTGCCAATTAATTATCTTTTATGAACTTCATCTGTTTCAAAAAATATGATTAAAATAACTACTAGTCTCCAGATCACTCTAGAAATTGTCAGATTGTCTAATCCATATTAAAACTGGCATTTCTCCTAATGTTCTATTTGAATGGGGATTTAAATGTGTAATCACATGAAACATTATCATTATGAACACTTGTGCCCTAATGTCTGGTGCTACTAAGTGGTGGTATCTTGAGTTATGCATTTGAAGCCTCATTATGCATGTAAAATGCTTTGTAGACTACGAAGACTAATTTAAAGCAATGTAATAAAGTTTCTAAATGTTACAAACTCTTACACTAAATTTATTATTCATAGAATTGGTATGAAAATGAAATGAATTCAGCACACTACAGACATCACATAAACCTCTGAAGAACCATAATTATCTAGTATTATTGTGTCGTGCTCCAGATTCTTCTTAATAGAGATGTCAGCATCTGCTGCATTCATGGATCAAGTTATTCTCTTTCTTCTCAGAATCCTTGTTTACATGGTAGCTCAACTCCAGACAGGCATGAGCTATTGTTTCCCTGTCCTGTACACACCACACTGGCGCACTCATCCAAAGCCTTATTACTTTATCTCCCCTCCACAGCCGAGCGAGTCTCCTCACTAAGTGCTCTTTCCATTCTCTCTTTGAGGAGCCCTACATAATTTGTTGTGAGCATATTTGGGAGAAGAAATAGAGGAGTTCACACACATATCTGATCTGGCTTGAGGCCCGAGAAGCTAAGACAAGCTCAGCCGCAGCAGGAGGAAAAAAAACAACTGAAGTTTATTCAGTGTTTTATTCCTCAGCTCGCCTAGTGTTCCTTAGTCATCCTGTCAGGCTAAAATAAAGTGTATTTTTTCCATTCCATTTTATCACCACTTTTGGGGAGGAAATGACTGGGCTACCATTACTGGTATGCGACCACTGCAGGAAGCTGGAGCCCTCGAATGTGAGCCGGGGTCTCCAGTGCCTGAATGTGATTGACAGCTTTATGATTTGAGTGTAAACCAACCCACACCACGTCTCCCACCCTTGCTGTAACCTTGGTGCTGACAGCAGCCCTCTGCAGCTGTTTCAGTGGGAGGTTTATGAAGGAAACTGAGCTTCCCCTGCTTTTCAATCACATCATCCCTCAAGCTCGAACTTTCATTTCAGGGTCCTATATGCACACTTAAAGATGTTCCCATACAGTAGGCTGTAGTAGAGTAAAATCTCAAAGGCATGTAGCCTGTCTGAGTTCATCCGGAACCATCTTAAGTGGAGACTGGCCACTTCTTATTATACCAACACATACTGTACATACTGTGTCACTGTTGTGAAACACTGCTCGGAAACAATTAAAGGTTACTTGACTGTGAATGGTGCCACAAAGTAGATCATTTTTGACCTGCGAATATGAGTAAGTGAGTGATACTTTGCATCTCAAAACAAGACTGCAGAATGAAAAATTGTGTTTCAAGAAGTTTCGGTTCATGAACTTCCTTCAGTCTTGTTAAGTAGAAAGATGTACAGTAAACCCCTGTGAATTTGCAATTCAGAGTTCACGGCTTCAGTCATTCGTGGATTTTTTCTTTTTTCGAGGCAGTATATAATTTTTAGTGCTAAATAAGTAAGAAAAATATAATTTACTAATTTTGTAACATAAATATTATCATAAATTCATTTCCATCTAAAATATAACTATGGATTTTTTTGGTACTGTCGGGAGAACACAAAGAAAGCACATCCTGGGACAGTGAAATACCGCTGTACTCAGAGGCAGGAGGTTTGAAAGTAGCCAGATTTCTCCTTGCTGCTCATTGGCTGCTGCCCTGTGACACATCTCGCGTGGAGCAGAAAATGTTTTTCTGAGTGTTCTCATGTTTTTCATTTTGTTCTTCTTTAAGTCCTGTGTTTTTATTACTGTAAATTAAATGAATTTATTACTGTATTTACCCTGCTTATACCAAAGAAAATGACAGCGCATACCAAAGAAAACGTGCTTGCATGAATTACAGAACAGTTTAGACAGGGGCAAAATCAGTATTTACATTCTAGCAGTTCAGTGTACACTGTTCAGTACGGATACGGGTTTACCTTTACATTTTCTTTAAGGGTAATGTATTAAGCTCAGTTTAAAATTCAATTAAAGTGTTTTGGGAGCATATTTGGGGGCATATTTAGGATTTACACTATAAAAAACGTTTACGAATTTTCATAAAGTCTAAATTCACGTTTTTTCACAATTCGCAGGTGCTCTTGGAATCTAACCCCTGCGAATGTCTTGGCTTTACTATATCACAATAAAAAAATCAATTAATGACATCACGTTTTGGGTAGTTTATGCTGGCATTTCTGCTACTGGGAGCTAATTGGTTGAGGAGCTGATCACCTCACTGCCTGTGATTTAATAAGTGTTTAAATAATTTATGCAATTCTATGTTGTAAAAGTAAGTAAAGTGTTCTCTATAAAAAGATTAACCATGTACAATTTTGCATGAAAGCTCCATAAGAACTCTCTCATTTTGGACTCTCTCAGAAGCATCGAATAAACCTGAAAGACATCACTAGAATTGATCTGCTTAATCAAGTTCAAACCATCCTTTCAGGATTCCAATACATTCTGAACAATTATTTTAAGCGAGTTCTGAAACATACATTTTGTGTTAAGCATTTACTCAAAAAGAAAATTCAGAAGTACAACAAAAAAGATGGAGTAGATTATTGTTGAAGGGAAATTAAATATTCTAACATGTGGTCATGTTTGTCTTAGCATGGGCACACGCTTGTGAATAATTGGAGAATTTTTACCTTACAGAGCACGCAAACAAATGAATGTCTAAAGGGATACGATATGGAAATGCACTTCTCTGTGCATAATAATGAATCAGAATCTCAAGACACCACTTGAATTCCAAGCCAAAGGCTGCTTGGCAAGGCTAAAACATGGCTACCTCTGATCCACACCCACAGATTCATATTAGTCAGTGCAAGGCAGGAGACAAAAAAGAAAACAAGAGCTAGTGCTTGTGGGCAGAGTGAGAGTTTCCTGAGAGCTACTAAGCTGTATGATCTGAAGCTGTGTAGAAGCTGTGTTACCTGTAGCACAGTGTGGGCGTTAGCAGCTATCAACGAGTGGTTAGGCGCATTTTACTCTCCACTGAAACTCAGTTTGCACTGCCGGAGATTGGTTCACAGCTGGTGTGCTAACACTCTTAATTCTGTCTCTGTCCCTGCCTCAGCCCATGGAGGGCCATTATTCCAGCTAGCAGTGCTCTGGTAATTGGGCTGGGACTCCATCATCCCCTCTACAGGGCACTGGGTTGGTATTTATGTTAATGGCTAGGGCAATTAGCCTCAGGATGCAAACTATGGAAGAGAAATCAAGAATTCCATACATAGCCATGGCAAACAAGACAATGAATGTCTTTTCTTTCAAAGAACCATTATTTATTCCTTATTAACAAACACACATTAGAGCTTTTTGACATTAAGAGCTGTTTACCACTATCTCTTCTATCGTTTCAGTAGATAATCGTTCCCTCTAAGGGGACAAATACCCCCACAGCATGACACAGTTGAGGTGCATGTCCCTCACCGTAGAGGCCAAGCATTCGCGGCTGTTCTTTTGTGTAGTTGCCCACTTGTACTGAATGAGACGAAGAATGGCATCATGTCTTTGGAATGGGTTTTTTCACACTACAACCTTACCATGATTTTCCTCTGTATGTAGGTCTTGCTGACACAGTCTGATCACATTGGTTCATATGTGGGTGGTGGAGGCCTAGTGCATAGGATACTTGTCTCTGGACCAAGCGGTAAGGAGTTTGGATTCTACCTTTTGCATACCACCTCTGGGTCCCTGAGCAAGACCCTTAACCCCAAGAGCCATGAAGACTGTTCCCTGTAGTTAGGGAATGGAAGTCGCTTTTAAGTGTCTGCTAAATGCTGCAAATGTAAACCTGGCTCCAGCCTGTCCTCCATCTTGCATTTCCTTGGTTATTCTCCTGCCTGTTGATTAGCACTTGGTAGACTCATTGCCACTACCATAAAAATATTCACTTCCAAACATATCAGCCTTGCTTCATTTTTACTCTGGTAGATCTACATCAGGGGTGCCCAACTCCTAATGTCTTGCACAATTATTAATTTCCCTTCAAATACACCTGGCCAAGCTCACCTGTGAATTGCCAGGTTTTGTGACTGCTGGACCAGACTGTGCAGGACATTGATTCTGGAGGTCCACAGTTGGGCCCCCAACTGTGTGTGTGTGTGTGTGTGTGTGTGTGTGTGTGTGTGTGTGTGTGTGTCACTCAGTCTGCCACTCTTGGACAGAGTGTCTCTGGGGACATTGATGGCACAGGGAGACTATTGACTCCTGAGTTCTGTAGAGAACAGAAGACTTTGATGGGGGTGCCTCTTGACAACGATAATTGGAAAGTGTTTATGCACAGCTGACATTTAAATATTTGTGGAGGGTTCCAAATAATCCATAAAGGCCATTCACCAAGGGTCCTGCACGTGATCGCAAGTGACATTTAGGTTTGTTACGGACCAGTGCAGAGCCAAATCACATCACCATGATTCCGTGAACAAATGAGCCGAATTACAAAATTATTACATTACTTGTCATCACCTTGATTTAGCAAAGGTAATATCCATAAGAATAAGGTTTGCATATTGGGCCAAGCTTTAAGGCCTCATTTGCTCTATACTAATCACTTTGTCTGTCCATCTGCCTGACTATTAATCAACAAGTTTTATTTTTCTGCTGAAAATGTGCTTAAAGTGTTATATTTTCTGGAAAATACAGTAGATCTTGAGCCTTGAGTTTTCCCAGATTCACAGTTTATACCATATAAAAAATTCCAACATTCTACATATCCATATTTCTTTCTTTTCTTTTCACCATTGCTTTTCCTTTCCCCATGGGTAACCAAATCCATTTATGAATTACAGCAGATATTCAAGTATGGAAGTGAAAATGCATGTTTATGGTATATTAACATGGATGTACCCATTATCTATAGGAAGATCCCATTAAAGTTTTTGGGGTGTCTGGCTACCACGGGCCCTGGTCCGGATGCCCTTCCTACCCCCACCCCTTCACGTCAGTAATTCTTCATTGCCTTCATTACAATTACTCTAAGAAAAATAAAAATGGGCACCCACTTGTACGTTACTTATTATATATAATTATATTACACAGATATTATTGGACCTTTTGTACTGACAGAAATGGTTATGGTCTTTGCTGTGGCTTTTTATTCCAATGCTATTTAAAAGTGTTCCCAACCAGTAGCAGTGTTTTTTATAATTACACAAGGCGATTTGTAAAGTAGTCCCAGGTCTCACTCAGTCACCCAACTCAAAATACATCTTGAAGTAGTTAGTCATATTAATGTTAAATTATTTTAAAAATTGACTTAAGAATAAGAATGAGGGAAGAACTTTATTCATCGCAAATGAAATTATTTTGTCATGAGAATGCTCAGTGCAACAAGAAGTATAAAGATAAGGCAAGCGAAAACTATCTTTTTTTAAAAGACAGTGACAAACTTCCCCCCAATATGGCCAACATGCATCAACCAAAGTGTGTGGGCTTTCCTTTTCTAACGCAAGTCAATAGAAGTAAGGATGATCACTAATTTTTCATTAATGTATGTATAGTCATTTTTCTTCAAATTATTAAAAATACGATGTAACCTAAATCCAACTGATCCAGTTTTGCAAACCCAGCATATTTTGCAATCAAGAGACCATATAAATGTGGCAATAAATCAATATTTTCCTAATTATTTTGCAATAAAAATATTTTTTCTGCAGTTTTTGACATTACATTTTATAAAGTCCACTAATTAAAATAGCAGATAAAAAGAAGATGAAAAACAGCTGTTTCTTAGAATGACAAATGTATGATCAGTGTACTGGCAACAGTTTTCTTTGCACTCTTTCGCTGGTTACAGTTGTCAGGTTAAGATAACAGTCCTGCTCATCAGGGACTTTTATGAGTTGCCCAAACATGTTTCTGTCATTTTAATGATGTGTTATATTACAACCCATCTTGGTAAATTATGCAGCTCTTATCTGGGTCAGTATGTTAACGTTCGTCTCATCCTGTCCCTTCAACCTACTTATTAACTGCCTCACTCCAGGTTTCCTGAGAGGCATATGAATATGAACAGGGCTTTTACACACTAAAACATAGGTGAGAGTCACAGACTGGGTATAAAAATGTACCGTTTTTGTATTTTCTCAGTTATACCTTTTGAAAGTATGTGAATAGGAGCTGCGATTTGTGTATGTTACTTTAATTGGAATGCATATAAGATAAGATAAGATAAACCTTTATTTGTCCCACAAGGGGGAAAATTAATTGTCATCTTAATGGGAAGAACCCCCTCCTATAAAATTGCCATTTTTGTTACATGATGATACAAGATGATGTACATGTCATTATTTAATGACTCTTCATTTAGAATTTCAACACTACAATGTGATCTGCAGATGTGATACAGACATGTTGCGGAGTGTGTGTTTGTGTTTCTGATGATGTTGACTTATTTCAGACAGGAGTTCTGTTGGACAAACACACACATCACTCCTGTCACAATGACAGAACTTTGTGCGTCACTAATTATTGGTATCAGTAACCATGACCCATAAGACAGAAAACATGGCACCCTCACCACAGGAATGCTCTGCAAGTAAGTGCTTACCAGAAGTACTGCCCCACAAATGATAGCTCTTGGCATGAACATGAGAGTTTTTTGTTTTAAATTCAGGATGTGTGCATTTTCTGAGGTAAAGGAGGAAAACGTTTTCATTATTTATTTAATGCAAATTCCATGCTGACCATTCAGCAAGTCTCCTAAATAAAAAATTCTCTTTCGATTTTGCAGCTTACCTCTCATGAGATC
Organism: Bryconaethiops microstoma; assembly: GCA_037577275.1. Taxonomy (NCBI): domain Eukaryota; kingdom Metazoa; phylum Chordata; class Actinopteri; order Characiformes; family Alestidae; genus Bryconaethiops; species Bryconaethiops microstoma. The sequence goes on from JBBJLS010000001.1 coordinate 33,398,938, forward strand.
TCATTACATCATAATCATCATCAATGATATTGTGATATTATATCATGAGGAACAATCATTAGTGTGTAAAAATAATTGGCATGTTTTTGATGCCTGATTCTCTGGGATGAGATGGGCTTGAAGCAAAAAAGTTATTCTACAAAATGAACAGGTTGGGTGAGACTCGGAAATTAGAACTCACGACACCAGCCTTCACACCTGCAATATTTGACTAGAGGCTATTGGTAGTGGAACATCTGAAGAGTTGCCACAACTGTTCAGTATCATTTGTACAGCAGTACACATCTGCCCACAGTTTCACTGAAACTGGAATCTTAGTGAGGCGATGCTGGCCTGTGATTAAACTTGTCAATGTATTTTCTATGGGAGAAAATACAGCTACATTTTCTTCCTTTTTGTTAGTTATGATCATTTTTTTTTTGTTTATTTGTTTCTTCATAGTTCTACTGATATTCTGTATGGTTGTACTACAGTTCAGGGGGTAAGTAGTAGTTTATTTGACCAATACTTTCATTTATGTTGTTTTCCCTTTTTTTGGCCCTTACGTTAAGGTCCTTAAGTTCCCTTAAGTTACTGTTACTTGAAGTATAATCTAAGTGAGTCCTAATTTCATTTTAATAGGGTATGTGTTTTGGCTACTCTACCCACCATTGTCGGAGGCTTCAGTCTGAATGCTAATAACCCTTGTATTAATGGAGTTTTAGCACTCAGAGATATCACACAGATGAGCCTGAGAGTCGCAAATAGGCTCTCCAAGGATTGTACAGCATGGGCTGCAATAAAAGACAACTTTATATTTTACCATGCAGTAGAGTAGGAGAAGCGTCACAGTAGTCACAAATTTAGCGATATGGTCACAGTTAGTGACGAAGAACATAAATTTGCAGTCCATATTGCCGGGGTTAAATCTCAATTTCAGTTGAATTACTGCTTTTGGCGTTAATTTCTGACAAGTTCTAGCATGCAAAGCCATTAACAGATTTATATGAGCAAGTGCAGCAGTTATTCAGTAATTTATTGACAATCTGTACCAAAAGAGTTTATTCCTAAACTGTAATCAATTACTAATTTTATTGTGGAAGACACACTATAATAGTATGAAGGGACAGAATAATATATCATTCCAGTTTAGAAGATTTTAGAGTACACAACAATATGATGTGGATTTCTTAGCCCCAGTATGTTCTGCCTGTTGTTTGTTGTGTTTAAAGCCTCGCCTGGGAACTGGAAGCCTTAGCACTACAAATAGATCTTAACTCTTTTGTGAGATCTATGCAAACAGGGAGGCAGAGAGAGCTGGAGGAAGAGGAATAAGTAGAGAACGAAGAAGAGAAAGAGAGAGAGGAATAAGAAAAGGACAAGGAAAAGAGTATAAGGGATAAATCCATGGGTTGCATTTCAAATGGTGCTTGCGTGAATCATTTCATAGTAAAAAAAAAAGTCATTTTGAAAAAGGATACATAAAAATCATTGTCTTTATGGAAAATACAACAATTTAATAATAACCTTATTTTGACAGAAATGTGGCACATGCTAGCTCCCTAATTTGACAAATACAAGTCATATTAAGAATAAAGTAAAGATAGGAATACTTCTAGAGGCATTTGCGCGTTTAACATTTGTCATCTAATAATGTCACGACCATTTAACAAATTTACATCATCTGCACATTTCCAGTCCACCGTTACCAGATTTTCAGCTCTAATGATTTCAGCAGGGCTACCTCTCAGTGGTTGCTTAGGTTTCTGATGAGCACATTCAGCTGGGGGGACTGGGCCAGGAACTTGGTGGTTTGGATTGTGGACCTGCCTGTAGATCAGAGCTGCTGTCATGTGAAAGACAATAATCTTGAGTGAAATATTTGACCTCTAGAGGTCATCAGAAGTGTAAAAGCCACCCAGGCCTGTGAATATTTCAAAGGGAATGGGGTGCTGCGAGAATGGCCCATTAGACCGAGCATGCACCCACAGGATAATCAGACACTGGCTAAATTACCCACAGCTGGAGGCCAAGACTGCACTTCCAAGGAGAGAGAGTGGAATTGAAAGATTTTGTGTGTGTGTGTGTGTGTGTGTGTGTGTGTGTGCGCGCGCGCAATTATGATTCCATACAGGACTGTGTTCAGGGTTCTGACCCTGACCCACTGAGAGGTTTGATGGTTTATGGGCAATTGGACTACATTTAATTCCGCACACAACAGAGGCCCATTATGGGCATGACTGGTTCACTGCATTCTGTAACCCTTTGACTTTGTCCTCTAAGAATGCACAAGAATCCAGCATTTCCCTGTACAAACAGAAAACCTGCTTGCTCAACCCAGATTTACAACAGACGCTACCAGTAACCAAGTATCCAAAACATATTTTTGAAGAACAAGGAAAGGTATTTGTAAATTAAGCTGTAAATCCATGTAGCTATTTTTTTTTTTTAGAGATTGGACACAGAGTTTTGTTTTTAAAATTACAATATCATTTCATTTTTACAGTGTGGTGGTGGTTTTTTTTATACATTAGGTATAAATACAACAATCTAACGGCAAGCAGAATTAACAACTTTTTGAATTTTTTTCCCAGAAGTTGGATAAGCATGTAGAGAAACAGCTTTCGTAAAACGATCTCCAGTACTCAAACTGTTGTAGTTTCAAATGTGTATTTTGAATATATAACCACATATTTCAACTGGTGATTTATCAAATTCAGCTGCTGCTCAATGGCTTCCACTGTGTGAAAAGGTTTTAACTACTAACTACAAAGAATTCCTCATACATTTTTGTCCATGATAGAATATGATGCAAAACAGATAGAGATTAAGTTGAAAAATGTTGGAATATTCCCTACGTAAAACAAATATCTATGCAAAACAAACATGAGTGTGTAGTAAAAGAAGACACTAACATACAGTGTCCTCAGTGTCATACAGAGTCTTTCCTGATTCTTTTATTTTGGGATTAAGTCGACTCCTGGCATTAAATAAAAAATGGTGTGAGGAACATCTTTTATTTAGAAGGTTTCCAAGAATGAAAAGGGAAAAAAATAGAGAGGGGTTATTTTCCAGGGACATGCATGGACAGGGCCACAACACCGAGAATGTGGGATGTGAGGGGAGTGTACAGTGTGGCAGTGAGTTTGTGTGGAGGAGAAGACTGTGCATACTTCAGAGCTAAAGTAACTGATTGTTATAAGGAGGTGAAGGACACACTGACATGTTTATAAGAGAGCAGCTTTGTAATTATCACCATGAATTATTATTTATAAGATCAGCTGACTTTTTTTATTCAGGACATATCCTGCAATTTGACAGGAATTTACAAGGTAAAGTTACAAGCTGAGTGTGTACGTGTTTCTGTGTATGTAAGGGCCTCTAAGGGCATAGTTTGGCATAACTGAAACTGAACCTGCTGACCTCAGAATACAGATCAGGCTGCACATACATTATATGGACAAAAGTATTGGGACCATTAGATCAATAGGGACTTTAATGACATTACATTCAAATACAGACTTTAGACTTTAATATGAAGTTGGTCCCCTCTTTGAAGGCATATCAGTTTCCACTCTTCTTGGAAGGCTTTCCATAAGATTTTGGAGTGTTTCTGTGGGAACTTGTACCCATTAATTCTGTAGAGCGTTTATGAGGTCAGGCACTGATGTTAGACGAGAAGGCCTGGCTCACAAGCTCCATTCCAGTTCATCCCAAAGTTGTTGGATGGGGTTGAGGTCAGGGCTCATCCAACCACGTATTTATGGAGCTTGCTTTATTGCACAGTCATGTTAGAATAGAAAAGGATCTTTCCCAAACTGTGTCCACAAAGTTGGAGGCATGGTGTTGTCCAAAATGTCTTGGACTTAAGATGGAGAAATAAGATTAAGCCCTTCACTGGAATAAAGGGGGCTAGCCCAAACCCTTGAAAAACAGGTGTGACTCAATACTTTTGTCCATATAGTGTGTAAGGGTCTGATAGACACATCACTTCGCTGATAAGACCACACAGATATAACCACCCATACTCATATGTTCTGGTCATGCCTTGAAAATACATAATTTTGGACTCAAATCTTTATGTCAGGTTTCCTGATTAGACCCAAATCTCCACACCACTTGGTTGCTAGCTTTGATGTCTTTACGGATGTGTATCCTCTTCCAAGAGCAGAAACTGGCTGCTTTGCTTTTCTGTCTTTACTAGTAAAACGTTTACTACTAGTACTAAAGTGGAAGAATAATTTTCCACCATCCTTTATCGGTTGAATCCTATAATTTTTCTTAAATTATAGGAGATAAGATATTCTCTTAGGGGGCTCTTCCAAATAGTTCAATAGATTGTGGGACTCCTTTCTAAAATACATAGAAACGCATGTCAAACTGCTTGTTGCTCCTCAGCCAACTTAAAGCATCAGTAATCTTACATTTTTTCTTAACTTCCCTAATCATTTTACCTTTATGCCACTTTTGGAAACCACATTTTTCTCTTTTTCTTTGTGTTTTACGTGATGATGTTCTGAAATGACATATGTGCATATGTTATACTTAAAAAAAGGACTGAAACTGATATCAAATAATATCAGTAGATAACTTGATTGGTGTAATATTGAATGCACTACTCAAAATTAATATTACTAATTAAAATTTAATTTGTGATACTGTTTAGATTTATTTAACTTCAAGGTTTATTTCTGAGTTAATTATTCTAAGACTTAGGAGTCAGAAAGTAGTGCCAGTGATGTGTAATTATATGCACCCATTCTTTAATGTGTAGCTGGATTCTCTTAAGCATTGGCATTTTTCCTCCATCTTTAGAAATATGGGCAACTTGAGCAGAAATGATAGTTGGCAACCACATCATATACTACAAGCTGACCATGAGGTGAGCTTCAAATTAAAAATCAATATAGAAGTTACCACCACTTAAGCAGGAAACATGATGTCTCAGAGGAAAGGTACCACCCAGTGCAATGTCTACAGGCAGAAAATACACATTGAACATATGCTCTTCATGAAATGAAATTCCATGAAGAAAACCAATGAATATTCAAATAGCATTTTTTTCAGTGAACAAGCAATATTTTGAAGAGTGAACAGGTTGTTCAAGTCAGAACCATTTATGGAACAATTTATAATGAGGCCAGGGAGTGGAAATGTGGACATTTCTATGAGGGTACACACACACACACACACACACACACACACACACACACACACACACACAATCACAGAAATATGTCTTATGTAAACACATGTTACCAGTGATCTGTAGAAGTAGTAGCAGTACTATGCTCAGTCTCAAAGCCCGCCCTTTCCTTCAATTTCAGTGTTACTGGATCTGTTTTCTTTTGCTTTTCTTCATTTATCAAAACACTCTCTCCCTATTCTGCTTAAAGTAACAGTCTAGGAGGATTTTAGTCTAGGAATTGTTGGATTAGGACACTACTTTGGGTTATAAAAAAGAACAAAATTTCAGTGTATCTGAAAATTCAGACAACAGGGTCTGTTTTCACAAATCACATCAGGAGTAGGAGTGCTGATCTAGAGCCAGTTTATGTTACAATAAATCCCGTGTGATTACAGTGTGAACACCAGCCCTACTGCTGCATGACATAGCTGCACACAGTGGTGAGGTTATCACATTTATAGCATATTTATATAGAAAACTTCGGCCTTTAAACATACCTTGGCTTATTGACCCCTGGGGTAAGTGGAAGATGTGTACATTTGATTTCATGTTGAATTATTCCTTTAAGAATCAGCCATTAAAAACAGTAAAAGTGCAAGGGCATTGTAAAGTATGAGATTACCCGTGGTATTCTAGATGTTTTGCGCTGTTGATCTGTGTGATCCCTGACATGCAGAATACTTACTTTACTGTCTGAGCACACCACCCCTAATCTGGGCAGGAGAAACCCCTTAACTCTATAGTGTGACTGGTTCTAGGCCTTCTCCACATAGGAACGGTTTACAAGAGGCATATATACAGTATATAGTTCAAATTTATTACAAATTAGGATAAATACAATTTATGAGGTGAATAAGAAGGAAAGACTGCAGAGGGTAACTGGCTGAAACTTCTCAGAATAATAAGGTCGGGTCGGCACACACAGCTCCCGTCTCAGGAGGCCCTGGTGAGAGAAAGGAAAAGAGACAGCAGACCCAACACCACACAGGCATGCAACACAGCAAGCACTACACACATAAGATCTGTAAATACCACTACAATATACCACACCATGTTGGGGGTTACCAGTACACACCAAGCCCTCCTTTAGTGCGGCCCCCAGCGGAAGGGAGCAGTAGCCAGGTGCGGATCCTGCCTTGTACTTACACAGGGCCAAAGAGAGAACAGGCAGCTCCCAGCACAAATTTGACCAGAGTTCCAGCTTGAATACAGTTACAAATCAATGTTAACCAAGGCAGAAAAGCCCAGGACAGACACAGGGTAGCTACTGAAGGACAAACAAGCAGTCACACAAATCAGATCCCCACACTGAATTGCCAGTACAGGTAGCCGCACAGCACAAGAAATCAGAGATCCCCACATCTGCATGGTCAATTTTGAAAACTCTGACAGTAATAAAAGAGGAGTGAAGAGTGATATGACCTTCTACATTTCATTGAACCCAGAGCTTCTTCAGTAATGACAGTCTTGTTTGAACTTACCTTGAACAAGTTAAGGGTAGTTTTAGCTTTGTAATTTCACCTGTCTCATGGCTACAGAATTATCCCCTGTGTTTCTCTTCATTTCTGTTACTTAGTATCTAGACATATCTTGAATTTTTACTGATGTGTCTTAATGCAATAAATCAATACATTACATTGACACCAAATCATCACTCTATACATATAGTAGCTAAGTCTTGACAAATTACAAATATGTTGCTGACTTCTGGGAAAGCATATGTACACAATTAGACGTTATGAACCACGTCGTACCTTTCAATGTATACTATCAATGATCACCCCCTAACATTAAAGCCGCATGCCTAATATTGTGTGTGCCTCCCTTGTTCCACCAAAACAGCTCTGACCCATGAGGTATGGACTCCACAAGAGCCCTGAAGCTGTGCTGTCATATTGGTACCAAGACATAAGAAGCATATTGTTTAACTTTAGTCCTGTGAGTTGCAAAGAAAAGGACTAGTTTGTCCAGCACATCCCATAGGTGCTCAGTTGGATCTGGGGAATTTGTAGACCAAGCCAACACTCAGTTTTTTTATGTTCCTCAAACTATTCCTGAACATTTTTTGCAATGTGACAGGGTGCAGTATCCTGCGGAAGGAGGCCTCAGTCATATATTGTTGCCATGAAGGGGTGCACTTCAGGTTTGTGGAACTAAAGTAACATCAACAAGAATTCCAGGTTTCCCAATAAAATATTGTCCAGAGTATCACACCACCTCCCGCTGGCTTGCATTCTTCCCATAATGCATCATGGTGCCATCTCTTCTCCAGGTTAGCAATACACACACACACACACACACACACAGCCTTCCACTTGATGTAAAAGAAATTGTTATTCTTTGAACCAGGCCACCTTGTACTGTGTCCAGTTCTGTTGTTTGGGTGGTTACATCGCACCATAGGCAGCAAGCTATGTTCTAACACCTTTCTATTATAAGCAGTATTAACTGTTGCAGCAGTTTGTGCTACAGTAGCTCTTCTGTGATGGCATTCTGGTTTAAACTGACCTCATAGTAATGTAATAGCTCACTGCTGTTGGAACAGACAGGCTAGCCTTCACACCTCAAACACAACAGTAAGCCTTGGGCATCCATGGCCTTATTACTGGTGCACTTGTGCCTCTTTGGACCACTCTTTATAGGGATTGCCCCACGGGACCTGCTGTTTTGGAGAACCAGGTGTCATAGTTTGGTCTTTGTTAAAGTTGTTCATTTGTCCTACTTCCAACACATCAACTTCAAGAACTGACTGTTCACTTGCTACCTAATGTATCCCACCCCCTGACAGATGCCAGGCAATGAACAGTCAGTCCCCTGCCAGGGGATAACCAGTGTTCAGTAACCTGTCAGTGATTTTAATGTTGTGACTGATCACTGTACATTACTTTTGCTGAACTTAAATGGATGGAACCCTTTGCTATGACATTGTGGGTTGAGCAGAATTTCTACCATTTTTTAAAGTTCGTCCAACCTAGTAACAGTAGCTGTCAAAGGCATTTGTGGGCAGAGCACAGAGACTTTTATAATGAATTTGCCTGACCTTTTCATACAGCACACAGCACACGACACTGAGCTAGTACAATACGATGAGGGCAGTTTGGACAGGGCTGCATTTACTTAGGAAGCTCGAATAGTGTTTTAGAGGTATGGAAAATGGTCACAGGTTTCCATGTTGTTTCTGTTCAGTTTGTAAGGATGTCACTTAAAGTTAATTAAAATTCATATTAATAATTAGGGAGACGTTTTTTTTTTCTTTTCTGAATGTGGACCCAGTAGCTCGGAGACTGATCGGATTCCCACACATCATCTAAACAGGTAAATAGATATCTGAGTTGAAGATTGGCTCATAAAAAGCCCTATACGAGTGTGGGTGAGTCCATTACTGAGGCTCGGGCAATGTGGTACTGATGTGATCATTCTTGTAATGAACTTTAATGTTTGCTGTGACTTCCCAGCAAGGCGGCGTTTAGCTAATATCCTGTTTTTACAGCACCACTGCTGGAGCTGATCTTGCCTGGGAAATGAGTGCTTTATCTTCTTTATATGCTCGTTTTTCTTTTAAACATTCAGTTATTGGTGCCATCCCACCACCCCCACCACCACATCTCTGTCATACAGTGTATTTCCTGGAAAAAGTTTGATGTACTGCCTACAGTTTCATGGTCTTTGTCTTATCAGTGCTGAGGTTTTTTTTGCTGGTGTGTGTACAGGTGTGTAACCATGGCATGTGTGCAGCTATTGTGTTGGAGAGCAATGCAAACATTCATACGCCTCGTGGAGAAACATGCATAGCACCATCCCCCACATTACATATTCATACATACAAGCACAAAAATACACACACTCACACTCACGCGCATACACACACACACACACACACACACACATACACACACACACACACACACACACACACACACACAAATGCAAATACGTTAACACACAGAAATTCACATTTAATATCATACTGTTGCTGTGTTTTAATAGTATGTCTGAACACATCATTATTATAGACAGGAAGAATAACAGTTGAGTGCTCTGAGAGTGTGTTCAAGTGTTTGTGTGTATGTGTGTGAGAGAGGAAAAGGGCAAGGCCACTACACATCACATGCCAAACAAAAACAGGCCTGCCACTCAGAATGAATGATTACCTCTCCCCATAAGTGAAGAAAAGTCAATTTCACACTTTCACCCCTCCCCACAAACACACACGCAGTACTCCCTAGATCCTGGTGGGTATTCCAAATCCGTAATCATTAGAATAACACCAGGGTGTCAGTTTGTGTAATTTTTTCTTGGCATATTTGTTGGAGATCATCACAGTAACATGCAAAGAACGCCTTTCCCTTCTGAGCCTTGGCTGACAGAGGCTATTGGAATGAATGATGACCATGAAGCTATGCTGGCTTGCCTATATTTATTTTACTGGACTCTCTGTGCAATAATTCCATGTATTTTGTCAGCATTCATTCAGACTGTTCATTCCATTTGTCTACTTTAGCCAGTCAGAGCTCATTGTTCACCTGTTTGAGGACACACACACCTTGTTTAACAGAACATCAAGGTAGAAATAGCAGTGTTGATTTTGCACCACGCACAGAAAGTATGATAGTTGTTTTGTAATACTTTGCCAAAGTATTTTTAAGGCTATGGAAAGCTAAATGAGGTTTACTGAGGGTCCTACAGGTCTAAATATCTGACCAAAAAGCAAACAGTCCCCTTACTCTAAATAAAGGTTTTGAAATGTGTTTACCACCCGAAGTCTGCTTCTGTAGGGTGGTGGTGGAGCTATGAGGTTAATGTAGCTAATAAGATGGGACTGATTCATCTTTCAGCGAAGATGCATGTATGTGTATGGAGTTGCTCTCAGAGCTGTAGATCGAAAATGATCGAGTTTCAGAATCAGTTTGCAAAAGATGAGTGACATTACAAAAATTTACTCATATTCAAAATATTACAAAATGTGAGCAACAGGCAAGACTTTCCTCTGTGTATTCTTCCGCATTCTTGCTTGGACATTGCCCCGTGTTACAATCAAGTATGTTGGCAGACACCAAGTCACATTAAGCATTTTGCAAAGCTAGCAGTAACAGCTAATAGTAGTATAAGGCATCATGAAACCTGGATTTTGCTCTTAGTTTGGTCCATTTTCACGGATGATTGCTCTAAAAGCAAAAACAATTTTTTTAAATATATTTCAGCTTTACCTTCATATAAAGGAAGGACTGTGTGAATGTCTTTTTCTTTAAACTCTCACTTTAAAGATGGCTGGTGTTTGTGGAATTGAAACTACACTGCCACCTCCAGGCTCAGAGCTCCTTTAAGTAGCCTTCACAGTTGCTATTCACCCTGAAGAATGACAAGCAATTTGACTTCATGAAATTTTAAAAGCATTTGAGATCATTGCTTGAAAGCATAGCTAAACTTACTCCCTCCAGGGAGGAAAAGTGCCATTATTAGCTTTTCTCACCGTGAGCCTTTCTCAGAGACAAAGCCACGGTGGGAGCATGTGTACCTAATCAACACACTGAGGCTGAAATTGTGCCCATATTATAGAGAAGACTGGTGCAGGCATGTGCCTCCTCTCTGTTCACCTCACGAAGACCCCTTTCACACCCCAGGACGTCTAATCTGGCCTCAGGCGTGATTCTGAGGAGCTTTCCGTAATGGCCACCAAGGCTCCCTGGCCCCCCATGATTTATGCAGTTTTTCACAAATAACGGGCACCAAGGCCATGCACACACACACCGATTTCCAGCCCCCACAGTCCCTGAATGGCCCTAAGCCCCCATGAGATGCCTGTCTCTGTATCAGTTCTGCAGCTCTGGCAGCCCCATCTCCAGCAGCCCCTCTGCTTCACTAATGTCCTGTGGGGTCAGAGGCCATGCTGGGGTTGTCAGCAGAGCGTGTGTGTCAGGAGTAAGAGGGATCTGCTGGGAATACTGCTTACTCATCCTACGCTAGGTGTGTCAGCAAGAGGTCTGGAGGTCTGAAGAGAACCCTGGATACAGTGGAAAAACAGGGTGAAGTGTTGCTGTTGGTACAAATGTGTCACTGTTAGGACAGAATCATGTATCTCCATTTTTCTCATTTTTATTTTTTATTTAATTTATTTATTCATTAATTTTTGCTAAAATGCAAGCTGGCCTTTACATTGTGTCAAAAGTACGAAAAGACAAATAGAAATCACGAAGAGACAAATAGAAATGTTTCAAAATGACAACATTTTGTTGCCCTGACTTACTTGAGAGGTGAGGATGCTGCTTGTGGAGCATATGGATAAATCTACAAGCAGCATATATATATATATATATGTATGTATGTATGTATGTATGTATGTATGTATGTATGTATGTGTGTGTATGTATGTATGTAAGTATGCATATATGTATGTATAATATTGCAGTTGATTGCACTGGTTGAAAGCTGGAAATTAATTCTATGGAAATCACAATTTTTATCTTCTTTTCATGTGAACATTCACATGAATATTATTGAATCACTAAAAGCAATAACAACATTATGATGAAGCTTTTTATGTCTCATAACTATATCAGCAGCACAGTAAGTTACCATTAACTATGCAGAATTAATGCAATGTGTATGTGTGTGTGTGTATGTTACCATGTTTAGACATGTCAGACTCCATCAGAGCGTGTATATATACAGTATATGGCTTTACACCTCCCCCTGTATGTACACAGCAGTCATCCCTCTCGACAACTTAGAGCTTTACGAGGTCATGAATTGGGCCGCTTTTAATTGGCCCAGCATGAGAGGAGAGAAGCCTGCAGCCACTCTGAGCTTATCTGCTTCTTGCTTCTATCAATAATGCATGTCCAGTGTATTAACTTGGTCCGCTCTGCCTGTTAGGAGGAACAGCAAAGTTCCAGCAGCTTCTCATTCACTATAGAGAGAGAGAGAGGGAGGGATCAGCGCTGTTGGATAGATGAGCTGAGGAGCAGAGGTACTGTCTCTGCTGCATCTCAACCAGTCTGAAGCTTCCCCATATGCGCACTGTATATAAGCCTGATATTACAGAGAGCAAGTGCAGATGGATATTGAAGGACAACGCGTGGCCAAATTAGATTCCAGAATCTTCCGCACAGTAACGATCACGTCAAAACATCAATTTCAACATTCAAACGTTTCACAATGAATAGATCTATATGTGCAACAATCACTTGAAGGAAAATCTTGTTACCTTAGAGGTAAGATTTTTTCCCCCTTCTTCTACCATTTCTCTGATCTTGTGAAATGTGAAAGTGTCTCATCATACTGTTCTCCCTACAGCCCAGGAATGGGGAAAATAAATCAAAATAAAATTGAAGCGTATGGACCCTTTAATGGAGTACTGAATTGCCTTTATCCTGAAAGTCATTTCATAAATAGAAAAACATAACAAACGGCAAATCAGTATATTGTTCAGACAGTAAGGCACATTATTGCTGAGATGTACAGTGTTCAGATGCAACAGTATGTGGCACACACTTGTACTTCAAAGACACGGCAACTCCACAGAAACCTGATGCATGGTGGGGGAGAGTCCCCTTCAGAAAAGCAGGCAGATCAATTATGGTAATGTTTTGTGCACAAGCAGAACACAGCCTACGGGCAGGAGGGGGATCAAAGCTCTGGTTCTCTCCGGCCCCCTGTGTGACCCCCTTGTCTGATCCCCCTTCCTCTGTTGTAAGACTCTGTGGCCGCAAAGCATCTGTTACTAAAGGTACCACTAGGTTACCTGCTGCACAACACTGCAACAGTTGCTGCTGAGACAACTGTGTGAAATAAATTTTATTAATGACTTCGTATAATTGGATCACTAATGTGCAACACTTGTTGATAGACCTTGCAGAAGAAAGCATGGAGATTATGTTTTACGCCTCTAGCTCTAGTGGTCAGGACCACTGTTAGCTGAATATGATTTCTCAACCCAGCAGTGACAGTGAGGTGTTTAAAAACCCAGCAATGCTGCTGTACATGATGCACTTGTACTGGTACAACACACACTAACTTGCCACTACTATGTCAATGTCACTGCTGTGCTCCACCCCACATATATAATTTCCTGTGGTGAATCATGATTACTACAGCTAGACCCACAGTTCTGGCCATGAATGCCAAAACATGGTTAAAAAAAAGAACACCTTTGCTGCAATGCTATGAGAGCCGCAATTTGATTCTGGAAATTACTTCCATCCCTTGTAAATGAAAATGTATTGGGTTGATACACATTTTCCCATTAATTATAACTCAGCCAAATGACCCCATGCCCTCATTTTAATAACAATTATTTAGAAGTAAAACACAATGTTTTGCTGATTTAAAAAATGGGTCACACTAAGTTCTCTATAGATTATCTGCAGGTACTTAAATTATTAACAAACTATCTGGTGAAACAGCGTGAGTGTCAGGTTTAGGATTAGGACTAGATTTAAGTTTTAGATTCAGGTTAACCTCAGTATTAGATTTAATATAATTTTTTGGATTCAAAAAGTTCTGTTACATTTAATTTATGTTTAATTCAAGACAATTTGCATCTACAAAGCATCTACAGTGCACTCTCCACATAATGTGTTCCCAGTAAATGCTGCAATAAATAAATATATTGGGTTTTACTAATTCAGACAATAAATATTGACAAAAATTTGTACTGTCAAATATGTCATATTAAACTACACCATTTCCATGAGTAATGACATGACATTCAGGTGTTTAGTGCAGATTCTGACAGGTTACTGTAATAAACAGATATTTCATGCAAAGTGCTTAGTGTGCAGTAGTCTTCACCACAACAAAATGTGTAGACATTCAGCGCATTTCACCGAGGAGGAGTCTGGGGCTGAGGCTAGCATTAATATTAGATGACTTGTGGTTGTGGTTGAGAAATCCAGTGCTGAAATAAGAAATTAAACCAGCTTTTAATGTAGCTGACCATTTTACACTCAACTATTATATTCATAGGGCAATCTTGAATAGACATAAAAAGCATAATTATGGGTTAAGACAATAAATAACTGCCCAAGTTACTCAATGTTACTATCTTAGCTAACATAACATCGCTCCTGTGGTCTGCTTGCTTCTAGGTAACACCATATGTTTCTTTGTATTAAAGCCCTGTAGAGCAAGGATGATTTTGGTGTGTTTCTGTGATTATCAGACAGACAGAGACAGAGACAGAGACAGAGAAGGGGGTGGGGCGCCATCATGAGCGGAGAATATATGTTTTGGAATAGAAAGAGAAAGAAATAAGAATCAGGGCAGGGTTGCTTAGAAAATCTTTTTCAACAATTGTGCACTTTCTTCTGTTTCACTTCTATTATGTAGTGTTTGTGGTGAGATTAGATCATTCTATTATTTCCTGTTTTATAGTATTTGCAAATTCTTTCCTATGGTCAATGTGGTCTTATGGTGGTCTCTTTCCATTGATTGACAGGGTAAAGGGAAGCAGATAACAAATGGGCTATGGGCTACAGTCTGTAGATGTAAACCTACAATGTGCACTTATATGGTACAAGGTAGGTTTACTTTTAAAAAAGGGTCCCTTAGAATATATTAAGTCTCAAAATCTCAAAACACCAATTTTACTTGATCTCTTTTGACACTGAGTAAAGCTTAATCATAGTTGTTCAGAAACCTCAGTAAAATCCCCTTGAGGTAGCCTGTCATAGTGATATAAAGGCGCTTTTCCCCACAACAGCTCTTTGATCAGAGCCGTGATGGTGAAATCACTGAATGTGGTTTTGTCTTATTGGATCTAAAAGCAGTAAGAGAAGAAAATGTCCTCTCCGCAAAACGAGGAGTGAGTTTCACTCGATTACTCATCTGTGACATGAATAAGCCCCTCCACAGTACCATTGGCTGCTGGAGCGGTGGCACTGTGCTGCTACAAAAGACCAGAGCACACAGGACCAGTGCATGCCTTGTGTGCAAAGATGAAGCACAGAATGCGCACACAGACCTTTCCAGTATGTGGGGGCCTGAGAAAATGGACCAACAATGCCCCCCCTTGAGTGTTAGCTGTGAGTTTTTTTGTTTGCAAAAGAGAGAGAGGGAGATAAATGAGGATGTTTCTACATCATATGGGCCACTGTGACAGGTCATCCATCCTATGGGGAGTTGGTAATGCTCACTCAGCTTTGTCATTGCCCAACACACTTGGTGTTACATGGCTAATGTTTTCAAAAAGGAGCAAACAACACTGCTAACTGCTGCATCAATTAATGTATTTCTAGAGTGATCATAAGCCACTGACAGCACATGGCTCAGTGTCTCTGGTAGATGAGTCTTGAGGCCAAATTAGAATTAGAAATCATCCATGATCTGTGGACAAACAGGTGTACATCATTTAGCAGATGCTTTTATTCAAAGTGACTTACGATCTTTTTGACAGATGTAGGTGAATGAAGTGTTAGAAGTTTTGCAGTTTGTCTAATACAGCAACAGTTGCTAGGATTGCATCCCCATTTAAATGCGCACATGAATACCCATTTAAATGCAAGAAAATAAAATGAATAAAATTGAACTATTTGTGTAGCGCAGTGTGTTACCCAGGGTTGAAATCGAACCCCACTATCCTGCTTGAGAGGCAGCAATGTTACCCACTACACTACACCAACCACAAATACAGGGGGTCCTCGAGTTACAACAGTCTTGATGCATGACACACACACTGTTAGCCTCGTACTTACGGACTATGTGGGCGAACGAGTTTGGTTGAGGGCGGTGGAAGAATAGGCAGCAATGCGGCATACGGGTGAGGGAGCTTTCCTTTTCCTTTTTCTGCAGCTTAATTGTGTTTTTTTATTTTACAACTGTGTTAGGATCGGTAAGTGACTTAGGCTAGGGTGTGTTTCCACTTACACCAAAATGCGGGTTAAATCACCGTCAAAGGAACGGATCTGTGTTGTAACTCGAGGAACCGCTGTACATTCAAAGAAACATTCGAACTAAAGAGAAACTGGAGCTCCCAACTTGATTTTTGGTAATATGTCTAAAATCAGAATGTATTATTAATATCAAGTGATGTTTGAGTGTGTGGGAAAAGTCCATTTTTGGGCTGTGTTTTTTCATGAAATTAAGCTTACATTCTTTCTGTTTAGCAACAGCACATACTGTGTTCAAATGCTATTTGAAGATTGAACATACCAGATGGTTATGTACTACTTTCAAACTACCAACTCTGTCTGGGTGTTTGTAGAAAGATAACCCGACACAAAAAAAGAAGACATGGAGAACATGAACCTATGTTTTGTCTTTACGATATTAAAAATCACAGACATCACATAGAAGTGCCTTGGTAACTTTTTCCTCCCCATTCACCCCCAAGCCCATAGTTTTTCACTGGAGCACAAAAATAAAAAAAAAAGTCATGTTCTGTTTCTAACATGTTGCTGCTGAGTGCACTTTAAAAGTGGGAAAATTGGTATTCATTGCTTCGGACACCACTCAAATGCATGAATGGTCTGGCTTGGCATTTTAAACTAGAAGCCTAATTTTAAACTACAAGGCAATAGAATACAAACAGCCTACATTATAGTACAGTGTTGTAATGTATGGCTCAGTTTCTCATTAGTCTGAAAGGTATTTATGCCATTAATCTGTAAAGTGTGTCTAACGCAGCAACAGTTGTTAGAAAAGATTCCATCTGTGGGAGGAGCATGAAGTAATGCACTGAATTAACCCCATTTGAATGTGCATGAGAGTACACATTTAAACATGAGAAAATAATATACACGTTTGAATAATGAAAAAAAATCTATGCGTCCCTTTTTTTTTCTGTGTAACATGTTTAGTCTGGTCTTCGCATACCATTGCATAAACACGCTCAAATAAAGGCAGCCAGCTCCGGCAGGCGCGAACTCCACACACTCTTGACAGTCTCTCATGATTTATCTAGTGCAGCTGTGGAGCAATAGGACTGTGAGGGATAATTCACTTCTCTTTATTTTTCTCTGAGACTTGTTCTCAGTGTTTGTGTTCTTGTGTGTGAAAGGGAAAAGAGATTGACAATCCATCACACTTGCTGATTGAGAGGATTAACTTTGGGCATGATCCGATACTTTACAACAGAGGGTCTTTTCCTGAGTGAATAATGGTACATTTCATCGCTCACCCCAGCCACTGCTCTATCACTGACACCTTCACTACAAAGCCTGCAATACTTGACAATCTGTACAGTTTCTATACAGCACTAATCCACCCAGTTCTCTCCACATTTCATCCCTGCTTTATTTTTCACACATGACCACGGTGCTTTTTGTGTGGTGTGTGGCTTTATGGTTTTGTCAAGAGATGAAATGTCAAGTCCCATAAGACAAGCCAAGCTTGGGAGCTGGCAGTATATACTTTCTCCTGAAATGAACCCAAGCAATGAAGATAGCATTAGCAGACTAATTAGCTGCCCCATTGGCGTGAACAGAGCAAATACATTTCATCATGCCATTTGCACCAGGCACTCAGCAGTCAAGGGCTGATGTTTCACAGCCAGTTCGCAGTGCACTCTCTTTATTCTGTGACCTTGGCTGGTAAATCTTCCTTCATAATCATTTTCAACAGAGCTGAGGGGAGGTTTCGTGCCGCAGCCACCATGAACACGGTACTTAAGGGTCGTTTGTATTGATGCTTTCATTATGAAGTGTTCTCACAGTGTTAACGGTACCTGGCATTTTTACATTCAACAAAGTAAAAATTAAGCGCTGAAAAGGTTTCGTCCTAACAGTGATATTATGTTAAGATGTTGTGCCATCCATAAAAACAAAAATTGGGGACAGGAAAACGAAAACAATTAGGACAACTGAATAAAAGTCAAAGTAAAAATGACAAATTATTTGATTTGAAATTATTCAAAATGTGTCTCAAACAGTGTGACTGCAACAATCACAGTAACTCTTTAGACAGTGGTGCTTGAATTTTCGTGACTGTATTTCCATATAAATATGACATAAAACATAATCAGATTTCCCCCTAATAGCAGATAAAGTGAAACCAATTGAACAAATGAGACAAAAATACTACACTTGGTCATTTATTTGTTGAGGAAAATTATCCAATACATATCTGTGGCTCAAAAACTATGTGAACCTTTGTTTCCAGTATCAAGAAGTGTGATCCACATGTGCAGCAATAACAGTAACTAAACATTTCTGGTAACTGTTGATCAGTCCTGCCCTTCAGTTTAAAGAAATTTTAGCATGTTTCTCCATACCGAACAGCTTCAAGGGCTAAAACTCTGGGGTGTTGGTGGGTTTCTTCACACAAACTACTCACTTCAGGTCCTTCCTCAACAATTCTATTGGGTTTAGACAAGAGCTTTGACTTGACCGACCCAAAACATTCATTTTATTCTTTTTAAACCATTCTTTGGTAGAACCTCTGTGCTTAGTGTCAATGTATTGTTTTATTATCATTTGTTATTGGGTCTTGACATATTCTTTAAGAAATAACTAGTATAATTCATTGTCCTATCAATGACGGCAAGCTGTCCTGGTCCAGATACAGTAAAACAGGCCAAAACTATGGTACTCTCAGCACAATATTCCCCAGATTGAATAAGGTTCTTATGCTGGAATGCAGTGTTTTCCTTTCTCCAAACATAACACTTTTAAAAAGGTCTACCTGAAAGCGGTTTGAAACTCTAGTTCTTTTTTCTTAGGCATCCACCATCCAAAATGTTGACAACATTTACGACAAAACATCCAGGGCTATTAAGTCCTGTTGATTAATTAATCATAATCCCTAATAGCATAGACAGTTGAGCTGTATGTTTTCAAGCTCTACATGCCCTCACTTCACTCTCCATTCAGCTAATGTATGGTTTGGTTCTATAGAAGTTATTTTTACCGTAACTATATGTGTCATTATTATTGCCACCTTTGCATTTAGTATTTTGCGCAATAATGCTTGGTGAAATAAAAATATCTGGAAGATTTCATCTAACTATTGTATTATGTATTATGGTATTGTCACTGGATTGTAGGTGTCACATTTTACACATATACCATTTATAAGTTTGCTTAAAATGTTAATATTTGAAATTCTATTCATGAATGACCTATAGATGTAAATTTAATTCAGAATCAGATACAAGATATATATAAATAGGACCTTTTATAGCTTCATACGAATTATTTGAAACCTATGACTTTGCTTGTAGAAGAAGGTGATGTTGATTTATTGATATATTGACATAGGTGATACACAGTTAAATCGAGTAAACTGCACATCACTTGTGCATCCTTTGTTTCAGTAACATTTAGTCTGGCCTACACATTCCATTGCTCAAAGCACACTCACTTTCATTTCTTGAGCATTGGAGTTGAATCCACAGATAAAGTGACAAATGCTATCTCGAACAACAAACAATCAGTCACCATTTTATGTATCCCTGCTTTCTGAAGACAAAAACTGTGAACATGACTCTTTTTGATTGAGCCATAACTGGAGAATCAGACAAAAACACTGGGTTTAAGTTCAGTTTGCCGAAATGCAGAGGCTTATGGTCCTAGTTTTCCTACTTTCCTTTACACAAAACGCCTGACATCCCTCTGTCATAGCTTTCTCATCCCCCCTCCCTGAGAAAGGTCACCTAAAGGAGATTATTGGCATCTTTCTCTATTCCACTCTTTTATCCTGGGGCTGTTGAGGACAGGGTTAACGTCGTTGTCACTGTGGAGGTAGCAGGTATTCACACAGATCAAAAAGCCAGGAATCCCTCTTCTATTCAAAGGTATTGATGAGATGTGAAATATATATGAGCTAAGGTTATTTCAATCCTCACCCTGTCTCAGCAACATTTTCCTTTTTATGTTCACTTTCAAAATACACTTTTTGGTGTTTTCACATCCAGGACCTTTTAAAGTCACGGTTCTGAAGAAAAACAGAGACTGCAGAGTGGCCTTTGAGGCTAATTTTTTTTTTTATCATCAACTCTTGAAAAGACAGTAAAGTTTTAAAAGTACACAGTAGTGAACGTTTAGGAACTTTATCCTCAGGCACACAAGTCAGCTTAACTTGACAGTATACATGCGTGTCTCATCTAAGGTAAGAGCAGACAAATTATGGTAAGAGCAGACAAATTACATTCACACAACCCATAATGTATGAGTTTGATCAAATCAACCCACTGTTATGGAACAAAATGTAAGTGTATTTAAATACATTGCTGAAACAGAAATAAAGTAATGGGTGACCCTGCTGTAAAATATGCGGGTGCGCACAGTTACATTTTTGTAATATACCATTTTAATGCATATATTATATGGAATATTATGATGCAGGACATTTTTGCTTACATTCACTCAAAGCCTATCAATCATATCTAATGTTGACAGCGGAATAACACTACACACATGTATATATGTATGTATATAGGGCACATATCCCCCTTTTATAAATAAAATTTATGCACATAATGTCTTTTCACATTTTACTTATATGTAGAAACAAAAAAGTATGTGTTCATAAGCATAAATAATGATTTAGACATTAGATATTAAGTGAAAAACAAGTAATCATACCAATAACAAAATGGGCAAAAACACTTTGTGTAGTGTTATAGTGAGATGCATTCACTTTAGATTTTGTAACTTTAGTGATCAGTGTTCACTTTGTTACCACAAGACCACTGATGACAAGATAATATCTGGGTGGCGGAGCAGTGTGGACACATCACTGGTATGAGTGCCTACATACAACACAATGTCCGCTGATTTGAGAATCTGCCCAAAATGTCCTGCCCTCAGTGTACCTGTGGTCACAAAAAGACACTGAATAGTTAGAGGACAGCTAAAAAAATGTAAATAGCACCAGATTGACTTGTAGTCTCTAACTGGACACTTACATGGTGTCATTTGACTGAAGTAGTAGGTTTGTGTGTGTGGGGTATGCTTCTATTTCTTTTCTTTACTTTTCAGGCAGCGCAGCTAAATCTAGATGTAATTGGGAAGATGCTGAGGTAAATGCAGTTAAAAATCACTTGAGATTCATGCAAGCTACCTTAAAAACTTTAATCTGTCTAGTGTTTACAAGTTAAACTAAATGGACTAAAGGCACAATGTTACAATAAAAGGATGCAGCTTTTTGTTTTTGGCTGTATTGTGGAAGTGTACCATGGATTTCATGCTTCCTCAAGATTTCATGAATGATTGCTGTATAAAGTCAGGGATCCCTAGCTGGTCTGTATTTGTGCTCGCTCTCAGCTCCTAATACACCTGAATCAGGTATTTAGAGCTGTTGGTTGGTTTATGTGTGTTGGGAGCTTGGGCAAGAGTCCGAGAGTAGTGTGAACATTGTAAACATCACCATGGTTGGATTTAACAAGGAGGATATTTCTCTTTTAGTGTGATTTGACATTGGTGTCTTTTCTGAGGATGTATTGATATCTTATTCTTTATGTACAAATCTGTATCAAACAGGCAAATTTGCTTTTTTTTTCAGAAGAAAATGAGGGACAAGATGGAAAACCAGTTCACAAATTAAAGACATTAGACAATAGTCTGGACACATGTGGCGTGAGAGACAAGACAGGTGCTAGAAGCCTAGTGGGTAAAACACTTGTCTGTGAACCTGATGATCACAAAGTTGCAGGTTCGAACCCCCACTTTCTACCAAGGTGTCTTTGAGCAAGACAACTCAGTTGTTCCAGGGGGACTGTCCTTGTAACTAATGATTGTAAGTCGCTCTGGATAAGCGCGTCAGCCAAATGCCCCCTTCACAAGATGGAAAACCAGTTTACAAATTAAAGATGATAGACAAGAAAAAACTGATGAGCTGAGGCTACTCTGTCTCCTGGCAAATGCCCAACTAATGGCTGTAAAGCCCAGGTTTCGGCACCAACTTCTAATCTATTCACTCTCCTCTAAACAACTCTTCAAACATTCATTAGTAACATTAGTTTCACCCACAATAAACCAGCCCCCTGTGGGTCCCAGGAAGGGAAAAGAGTGACAAAGGCTAACCTTATGTGGTCAAACCATGCCTGTATATCACTCCACTGAGGGACCGCCCACTAATAACCCACCAACAAAAATAATGTGGCAAGAAAAATGGCACAATCTGCTTCATAATTATGTAGCTTATACATATAACATTAAGCAAGCACAGGTGGCTTCACTGGTCATTTTGGATAACAAATAAAATGACTAGTTTTGCACTGAAGAAATTGTGATCCCACCATTATAAAGCATTCCATAAGAATTATATTATATATCTAAAAATAAAATAATATATAATACTATAGAATTACATCAAAGCTTTCAGAATAAATTTGTTTACCCAATACAATCTCATAAATGGAAACATGTTGAATGTCTTTTAAAAACCTCTTTAGCAAGAACCACAGCTAGTGTTTATCCCTACTCCCATTCTCTAACTGGCAGGGAGCCACTGAAGTACTAACTTGATATCATGCAAACCCCTGACCCAGTGAAAGCCATTATGTCTTAGCGTCTCAACCGTTTTTCACAAAAAGACCCGTATATGAAGACTAGGCATTTGTTATACTGTAAAGAAACTACAGAGGATGAAGGAGGTTTTTTGTGGTAGCCCCCAGACTCGTTTGTAGGTTCAAGGAATCTTGTGTGTCCTTTGGGCTTTACAAACATGTCTAAGCATTATTGATCTAGGCATGCCAGATCCACGCCACAGGAGAACATGCACTAGACGACTTTTGAAGTTTGCTCTGCCTCTCATCTGTGAGGAATTTAAGCATGTGTAGGTGGTTGGGCGAAATTTTGAAGGAACACCTACAGAGACTTCAGCGGGGATACATTCTCACATTGCTAAATCCCAAGTATGGTTGAGTTTTGAATGCTATTGAACCTCTCCAAGGAAGGAGTTGTCATCGTGTGTGAAGATAAAACAACTGCCTGCGAGAGAGCGCAGAAAGAAGGAGCTTCGTGAGGAACACCTAACAGCATGTTACAAACAGTATGATGTAGAGATGTTGTGATCAAACATCCAGACTGTCACTGTAATAGCAGTAATCTGGGTGACAGATAGGCTACGTCTCTGTTGGGGAGACACCGCGCTTTCGGAGGGAAAAGTCTGACGCTGAGGTGTTGTGATGCATGAGCTGTATTTCATTTTAGAGGATCTCTTTCAACAATAATTATTTACAGGTTTAAATTATTACCATGCGTGTAGAATTTAAAGTAAATGCATTTTGGAGTCTGGTAGTCATGGGGATAAGCCCAGAAAAAAACAGGGTGCCTCGATGCTTCTGTAACGTATTTGCGTAACGCATGCTGGGCACTTTAATGCGAGGCTACTAACAACAAAGACAATGTATAAAATAACATGTTTTGTCAAACCTAGAAGGCTGAAAGATACAATGCTGTACTACAGAATATGTAACAAATAACATTATTTAATAATTAAATCTCTGTGATGCCTCTGGTCAATAGGCTACTAAATCCAACTACAATCATGGCCTTAACCAGTATGTACATTTTAATGAGGAATGTGACCTACTTCACACTGCCAAATTCTGAACTACTTGTTCTTAACTCCTTCATTGCTGCTTTTCACTCATCCATGATGTTTATGTATGTTTTCCTTTCATTTGCTCTTTTCCGATCCACCTATTGTTTCATAACAAACTGATACTGTTCCATTACTTCATTTTTCTCCAAATTTCATACCAAATTATTTACTTTGTTATTTAAAGTTTTATTTTCCAATTTATATTCAGATGAATACACATGCTGAATCAATTGATAGTTTCAACGTTTTGGCAACATATAATATTTTAAATTTTGTAATTCTTCCCCTGCTCCATTCCTTCTTTTCCTATCTTGCTTCTCAGTACAAAACATTTACTGGAAAAGCATACCTTACCAACACATTATAAAAAAAGGCTCTCTCATTAATATGCAAAAAAACATATTAAGAGTGACCAGGTTAATGGCTGTAAATAAATCTTTGGTTCTCTATCAGTAATGTTAGTGGCCTCCTTCTACCCCAAAGCAGTTGTAGTTTTTGTGTAAACATTCCTTCTGTCTTCAAATTGTGTCATCTGGAGGTTTCACCAGTCTTTAATCCTGAAAACGTTACTCAAAAGGCTCCTGTGCCACTGCTGTTGGAAGTGAGCAAGATGTTCCCGGATGGAAACGGATGTAGTGACAGTTACACTTTACACTTTGGCAACTGTTTCTCTTTAAGAACACTGGGCTAGAGAAAGTAATACAGAGCACAAGGACAATTTTAGAAGCCTCTATGTGATTTCTATTTGATTGGATCTTTTGTCTGTATTTGAGGCAGTCCTTTGTGTGCCTGTTCTGGGCCTACACAGGGTATTCCGAGGTGCCTGACAAGGAAATGATGCTGCAAATTGACTTTAGGATGGATCTCCGCTCTCATGGTCCAGTGTGAGGCCCAGCCAATTTCAGTCTTGACCAGCCCTGAGACAGGTACGCAGGACCCGCATGTCAATGAAGTCATTTTCATTCACTCCCATCCCTAGATATGCCTGACTTTGCCGTAATGGCTGCAACTAAGCACACAATGACCTGATATTGTGCTTTTTATTGAGATACGGAGGATCCCATATTGTGTCAATGTGTCCTGGTGTTGAATTGTGGAGGTGATAAAATCAGTGTAATATGAAGCTTATGTCTACTAGTGACAGGGAATCTTGCTTATGTGCTCCTTTTTCAGCTTTACGCTGCATTAGAGGTAAAATACTGGTCCCCAGAAAGCCATTTGGCACCTAATTGAGCAATCCTATTACTTTCTGCTCCCACTAGACAGAGCCTTTTCAGTGGTGTGTGTGAGTGAAGGAAGATGGAGAAAAGAAAGTAGATAAGTCTCATTGAGCCTGCACTGTATTCAGCAAGACAATATGAAAATGAGCCTCTGCTTGGGCACTGGTATGAAGTTTGTAGAGAGTGTTTGTGTATATATTTTTGTATATAATATGTACAAATGAAAAAAAAAAAACTGGTAGATTAAACATGCTAGAAACATTTTTTACCTTTAATGTTTTCCCCAATATGTTAAAGATCAGAAAATAGACAATGTCATTATGCACTAAACTGTGATCTCTACAGAGTCTATCAACAAAACATAATTTGACCAGGAGTTTTGTTTTGCACTCACTCAAGTTTGTATATGTACACTGATCAGCCATAGCAATCATACTGCTGAAACAGCTCTGACGCATTGAGGAATGGGTTCAAGGAGACCTCTGAGAGTGTGCTGTTGTATCTGGCACCAAGATGCTGCCAGAAGATCCTTTATGTCCTTTGAGTTGTAAGGTGGTCCAGATCAGACTAGTTAGCCTAGCACATCTAAGTGGATTGAGATCCGGGGAATCTGAAAGATGCTACTGCCATTATGGAATACTGTTGCCATGGAGGGCTGTCCTACATCTGTAACAAAATATAGGTAGGTGTTACTTGTTAAAGTAACAGCAAGGCCCCAAAGCTTTCCCAGCGGAACACTGCCCAGAGCCTCACACTTCCTCTGCTGACTTACCTCCTACCACAGGTACGTGAAGCACAAACATCCAGTCTTCCATATGACAAAGAAGCAGAAGTGATTGATCGGACCAGGTAATCTTCTTTCATTGCTCCATTGCTCCAGTTCTGATGCTTGCATGCCAATTACAGGTATTTTGATGGTGTACAGGAGTCAGCACGGGCACTCAGACTGATCAGCAGTTACATAGCCACATATACAGCAAACTGCAATGCAGTGTCTGTTCTGATACCTTTCTGTCATAGCCAGCATTAACTTTTCAGTAGTACTCCTATGGGGCTAGCCCAGAATGGATAGTCTTTGCTGTGCACCAATGAGTCTTGGGCGCCCATGATCCTGTTGCTGGTTTACTGATTTTTCTACCTTGGACCACTTCTGGTAAGTAATAAACACTGTACACTGAGAACACCCCACGAGATCTACCATTTTGGAGATGCTCTGACCCAGTTGTCTAGACATCACAGCTCGGCCCATGTCAGATCCTTACACTCCAGTTCATTTTTCCTGCTTCCAACACATCAACTTCAAGAACTAACCTTGCACTTGCTACTTAATGTATCCCACCGCTTGACAGGTGCCACTGTAACGAGACCATCAATGATGTTCACTTCACCTGTCAGAGGTTTTTGTGTTGTGAGCAATCAGTGTACGAAGTCTCATGTCTCCATTGTTGTTGTTTTGCTTTTTTTTTAAAATATAAAACACTTTGCATTGAGGAAACATTACCAGATAAAAGGACAAACCCAAATGGCCCAGAGCTACTTGGAAAAAATATTGGTTAATCAGCTTCTGTTCTAAGAATGCTTTTTTCTTCTCCTGTAATGTTACAGTTTTGAAGATACAGTAAAAGTATATATCCAGATAAACCCAAATACTCCTTTACTGCTGCCTATATAAGCACATATATTGTTTCATTACCTTCACAGTTACCTTCAGGAGATTAGAAAACAGACATGTGACATTTAGTGTTAAATAGGCTTTCAAGTCATGATCTCTGCATGTAATGCCCAGAGTGTTCCTCTCTTTTAAGATATGCATATCCATATCCTCAGCATTTGAAACAAATGCCCAGTGTGATCATGGGACATTTGTAAGTTCTGTCATTTTATCAGCCTTTTGCGGTTATGTATTGAGAACATGTTGTCCAGGTCAAAGGTTAGCGAGTGTTTATTTAAGTCAGTTCAGGACGCCTCCACATGATAAGACATTAGTATGCATTGGGATTGTTGGTGCACAAGACACATCTGCTTCCCTTTTGCAGACAGGGTTCTGCAGAGAATTCCAATTTAGCATTTAGTGTGTGTACTGTTTTATGCTTTGTGCAGTGCTTGCTGGAGAGGGACCATGAAATTATTGGATAGCTGAGCATGTTGCCTACATGAATTTCAATCTAAAGGGTAAACAGATGAGCCAAGTCTCAGATTTTTTCAAGTATGTCACTGGGGTTATCAAAATGCATCATGTGATATTTGACATTTGTTTGTGAATGAAGCTACAACTCAGTTCTCATGACACATAATTTGTAACATTATTTACACCTGGTTGTAAATATTTATGAAATCTCAACATATCCTGGCATTGTTTTTCAGCTTACTGACAAAAAAAAAAACAAGAACTGTGAAATTAGCTTCCCTATAGATTAAAATATTGTTACTGTATGCAACAAATTCTCAGAGGAAGACGTACATCTCTTTAAAAGACGTACATTTATGCTAATCTTTAATCTTTAAGTACATTTTATAGTATAAAACCTAAGGTAACATTAACAAAATAGTTCAGTCAGTAATGTTAATTTTTATAACAATCTATGAAAGCCAAAAACACAGACAACCATTATTCACATGAAATCATGCTACTTTGTGTCTACCATTCTTTGTTCTCTGTGATGTTTCTCCATGGACCACGGTGCAACATACAACAGTCATCAGAGTGGCAGTTACAAGAGACAGTGGATAATAGACAAACAACAAATGGACAAGCGTGGACATTACATAAACCTTATGGAGCGATGAGTATTGAACTATAGGTATGATTACTGCACACAAGACATCTAGCCGCACTGAAAAGCGTGCAAGTGATGACAGAACAGTACTAAACAGTACAATATAGCAGTGTAACAGTAATGTAAGCGGGATGTGAATCTTAGTCTACCAGAATGAAAATATTGCAACATATATACATATATCATTGCACACGAGCATATCATGTTGCACTGGAATCATGTTCTTATTGCACAGCTGCATAGAAAACCATAATGAGTGAGTGTAGAATTAGTCAATGACAGGTCATTAGAGGGCCTGTATTGGCAGTAAACAGCATTAAAGTAAAGTGCAGGTGCTAATTGAAATTCTAGAGTGTAATATGAAGTATAAACAGTATAAACAGTACAAGCATTCATTTTAGAACAATATAAAATGTATGCTTGAACTGTTCCTTTAATACTGAACAATAATCTAGAGAGTATAATGACTGTAATGAGTATAATACTCATTTTTGGATCACATGTTTTGTCTTGCCCCTCTGCTACTGTCTGGTTTGGAATGTCTTAAGGATTATGAGACTGGATCATCTATGCTAAAATGACTTGCTTTGTATGTCAACTAAAACTTTTAATAGGAGAGAAGACTCAATTGCGGTAATTTATCTCACCAAAGATTATCATTACATATCCTTGTCAAATGACTTTTTTCACATTCTTCAGAAAGAAAAGTCACAAAATTATTTAAGCCACTGACATTTTCAGTGTCAAAGGGCAAATTCCCTGCAATGTGTGTTCTGAAGAGACAGGTTTTAATGAAATTGTCTGAAATTGGCTGTAAAACTACACTGTCAGCATGGGACAGGCCTTTTGTTTGCTGGCTGCAATTAAAAATGTTGCATCAGTTTTAGGCTTGTCCTTTTGATGATGAGCTTCTTTATGAGGTTTGCCTGTTAGCCACATTCATCCTGTGTACTTTGCGAAGGCAGTTTTTAATGACTGCTACTTTTTGTGGCAAACATTGCTGAATAGTAAACTGCTCCTGCATCTCACAATGTGTTACTCCTGATACATTTTCAAAGTAGCACAATATTGGCGCCTGCCCCATTTTTGAGCTGGCATAATCAGTGAAATGTGAAATAATAGGTTGGTTACCCACGATGACATAGTCCAAAAAAAGAGCCTGTGCTTCCTCACTCCGCTGGGCCACTGTGATCGCTTTCACCAACTGGAAAACCCAATTTCCTTTGTGCTCCACTGGTGCAGAGTGCACTTGGGGAGTGCATCACTCAGACCATTTGCTTGCCAGGAATAATTGTGGCAGGACAAGACACAATGTTTATTCATGCAGTCATGCGTCTCTGGCTTTTCACCTGCCCATATCTGTTGAATATGA
Organism: Bryconaethiops microstoma; assembly: GCA_037577275.1. Classification (NCBI taxonomy): domain Eukaryota; kingdom Metazoa; phylum Chordata; class Actinopteri; order Characiformes; family Alestidae; genus Bryconaethiops; species Bryconaethiops microstoma. The sequence goes on from JBBJLS010000001.1 coordinate 33,427,957, forward strand.
AAGTGTGCTCACCCTTTGCACCTCCCTGCTGCCACAAACACACTTACACACCTTTTATACTACTTGGAGAGATTGGCATCCTGTCTGTGGCTTTGGGTCTGCATCAGTGATGTAGAAAATATTATTTTCATGCAGAGTGTGGTTTATGGGGGATTACCCCATGTCAACACTTAGAAAGTAAATAATTGCATCTGATGAATGGGCTTTCCCTTAAAGGCGGTGAAAGAAATGCAAGCAATTACCCAGTATCATATGTTATGTGTGTTTGCTGCTTTCCATCCAAGAGAGAAATTATCAGCAATAATAAAGCAGAGAGAAAGTTGGCTATAGACATGATGAAAAGAGCAGTGGGGAAATTACGGCCTGGCCCCATCATTCTCTTCACTGGCTGGGATCCCAGTGGCTTCATTGCCAATTGCTGAACGCACTCCTTTGAGACCAGCTGCAGTGGGAGGGGTCAGGTGGAACAGCTGGCGCCACGCATGAAGGGCAGGGATGCAGGTGGCACTGGGCAACAGAGGGGAATGACCATGGCTTCAGGTGGCACTCAGTGACATTTTCTGGGGCAAGGTCAATGGCCTGGTGTCAAATTAAAAGCTGTTGGCTGCCTAGCAGCACACTTGAACCTTAGAAAGGCCAGACATTCGACACCAAGTGGTCCTAAAAAGCCAAACAACAAAGCTCATTTGGCGTTCTTCCCATACGTGTTGTTTGGAACAATATGAAAATTGCCTACAAAAGATATGCAAGCCAGTAAACTTGACATGTCCCTTGTAGATATGTTGTGGAATCAACATGTGTAAAATGTGATTTACTTACCAGCCAGCACCTCAGACCCACATCATAGTAGTCGTAGCTTTAGACCCACCTTCTAGGCTTACTATTCCTAAGGTCTACTTGCAGGGGACATTTTGGTGTATTTCCAGCTTTTAATCATCATCTGATTTATTAAAAAACATCTAGCATCCACTCACTGGCAACTGTACACAGCTACTTACCTTACAGGTCTCTAACACAAATTGCACATCCACAGATGGGATACATTCTCTGTCAGCAAAATGAAGCTACAAATTTTTAATAAAGCATGCTGTTTATGGAGCTAAGCCAACTGTAATTATCAAGCCCTTCATGAGCTGAGTCATGCATGCATGAGTAAAGAAAACACAAATACCACTGTTCTGCTGAACCAGATAACTGCAGATACCATAGGGTGTTTTCTTTCTTCTTGTATGCAATTAGTCACACTTGCTGTACCCAGTTAATCCAGAAATATTGAAATAGAAACCCAGTTTCCTGAAGAGTGGGAAACTCGAGATTATTGGCCATGGTTTGCAATGGGATGTCCAAGAGTCTCATGGTCAGATGTCAACATACTTTTGGCCATTGACTGTGAATATTAGCAGTAGTCCAACCAGGTTTCAGTCAGTTGTTAGAAATATAAACCATTATTTTAGGATGAGTAGTGGGACAGACAGAGAGAAGAGCAAGCAGAATACAAAGTGCCCAAATGTATACAGTAGGCTCGAAGCTAGATAACAAGGGGTGAATATTGTAGCACAGAAAGACATGTGGGTGGAATATGATTGGATTATGAGCTGGTGCAATAGTTCAAGAGTGATAGAGAGCTTAACTGTGAGAAAGGAAAGACAGAATGAGGTGAGAGTGGGGCGGAGAGGGTTGGAGGGGTTCTCCCGGCAGATCTAAAGCATTAATTACTCATGATAAACCACAGCGCCAGCGCTGTCACTGCCACCATCGCTCAGGACACTCAAGGTCAGCCTAGCTGAGACTGACACGTCTGTATAAGAGGGACTGTGCGTGTTTTATGTGTTAATTCATTACTGTCATACTTTGACACAATATAAGTAACCTTCAAATTAAACTGATTAGGAGCTTTAAAATCAATGATAAAAATTCACTTCCAAATTATTTTTTAATTATAACCATAAGATAATGCTTGTTGTCAAAGAAAAATGAAAACCACGCTACTAATGCAGTTGAATGAGAAAGTTCAATAATACTGCAGTTTCAGATTACCTGAGCTGTTTTTCTAAATGAAAAGGTAAGAGGATTAGAGTTTGTTTGTTGATGTAAGAGGCTGGCAGAGGAAGATAAAGTAGGCTGGAGCTGTGCAGGTGTGGCAGCTAGACCTTGGCTCAGTGCACTGGCATCTGCGCAAACATGTCTACAGAGACAGGCATAGAATGTCGCAGGTTTCAATTGTCGCTGGGCCTTAGTCATTTTAAGGGAATTTCATTTTGCTCATGCGGGTAATTAATCGTTTATCTTGGTCAACATTCTCATTTTCTGGTTGTAGAAAAATCTCTCTGGTACAGACTCTCATAGCAGAGTTTGCATTATGAAGTGCTGCTACATGATGCTTGCTGGAATTAGACATTTTTTATATATCTGTGATATTAAGGAGAAGTTATCCAAACTTCATTTAAGGCTTGATACTGACTAAACAGGATTGTCAATGGGAAAACACCATTGGCATGGCTGTACAATCCAAAGCTAGGTTTAATCCATTTGCTGGAAGTTGTTTTTGATCTCGTTCTCATATGATGATACAGTTAATAAAATGACCAGAGCATTTTAGAACATCCATTCATCCATCTGTCCATTCATCCATCCATGCCACCCATTCATCCATCTACCTATCCCCAAATGACATTCTCATCAGTAGCAAATAAACTTCCCTGATGATGACAAATGATGGCTCTTTTAAAGTATGTCTATCAAAGCTATCTCTTCATGCCTCATCCAGCAGCGCGTGTGTATGGTGCTTCTTGGCAAAGTGGTTGGGCTCACTCCAGTGCTAATAGCCATGTGGTGGGAGCGTGTGGCATCATGTTCTCTGAACAGAGCTGCCTGCCAGACTGATGGAGGCTGGGACCCAATTCCTGGTCTGTCCTTAGGAAGGAGACAAATTAGTCATGAGTAGGGGTAGTGGAATTCCCCCCATCCCAAAGCAGTCTCCTCCTGCCTCAGGCAGACAGGTTGCAAATGACTGATGCATCCACATCCAGTCAATTCTTCAACCATAGGCATTGTCTGGGTGTGTATACATAGCTGGGGTTTTTCTTCTGTAGGGAGTGTTAACACTAGAACTTAACACTGCCATCATTGACTTTTGATTGACTTTTGGTTGACTTTTGGAAATTGGTTATTTGCAGATATAATTGCTCATTTGGAGAAATCTCCTCGGTTTCTCAGGCTTTCCTCGGTTGACTCTAAGCTGGATTGTGCCTTTATACAGTTCTAATCAAAGTCATGGTGGTTATGTATAAAATCTAGTCTTATGGTCTAATTCTGTCCCAATTCTGGTCCTGAGAGCCACCTGCTCTGCATATTTTAGGGATTTCCCTGTTCCCAGCACACACATGATTCAGTTGAAGTAGGTGTGTTAAAGCGGGCAAAGTGCTGAAATGTGCAGAGTGCGGAACCGGGGTTTGGGAAAAAGTGATTTAATTGTTGTTTTGAAGGAATATTCTGGCACATTTCTGTTGCAAACAGTCACTGACCACACGCAATCATTTAAACATGGTTCCCTGTACTTAGTAAGGGAGTAGAAAACTGAAACATCTTCCCATTGGCTTCTCTTAGAAGCATGTTTTGAGTCAATAGGATTTCTTTTCCATGCATGAGTGAATTCTAGCCTGTGGAATCGTATGTTACTTATGAGGCAGATGATTAGACTGAAAAACACTGGAGCATTCCTATAATTTTCTTTGATCAAAGAGCACTGAAGGCTGTCAATAGATCAATTACAGTCAATATCTTTTAGAATAACCTAGTCTTGACTTGAGTCTAAATAACAATACGGATAACACTGTGTATAACAGCATATAGCTGATTTTTGCAACTGTGGAACTGTGAAACTGTGGAACTGTGTGAACTTGGCATGCCCTTGCCAATTGATTGTCACATACCAGCTGGGCACATCTTGTGACAGGAGACGCTCGATGCACGCACCCCTCTCCTCACCCCTCTCTGACCCTGCACTTCTGAATACACGAGACGCTTAAAGGATTCCAAAAAATCAAGGAGCATTACAGCAGCTAGATTACTGACCCATTCTTTGCTGTGGGATTAGAGTGTGCTGAATGAAGCAAGCTATTTAACTCAGCATCTCAAGAAGCTCTGAGACTGCGCCTTAGACACAATGGCTGTCTCCTTGGAGAAATTACAGTATCACACTCACACATGCTCAGGCGACTCATTCCTTCCAGAAATTATTCACTTCAGATCGTTTATTAATCTCAATCAAGTCAGTGAATGAAAACATGTTACTCTACCAAGATTGATCGATGTGCTTCTGGATTTTATTGATTAATTAAGCAATTGATCATTGCTTACCTTCCAGTCCCGCCATTCACGCTGTGTGATTTAGCTGTCTGAACCATCCACCTACTCATCTATCATCTACTTAATGAACCAATCAATATAGGGTATGAACATATGCACAGACATACACACACACACACACACACACACACACTCATGCATACGCTGCACCCTGAACATTACACAGCATTATTGTCAGGAAGATTTAGACCCTAGTCCTAGCAACATTACAAGCATTACTGTCCAATTACGTTTTTAGCTTAGATCCGATTTTTTCTGTCTTGGTGGAGCCCTGTTTGTGAGAAGTGCTCTGAAAATATGTGTATACAGACCTTTTGTCATCTGGTTAGTTGAAAGGAAGGTTGAAAGAACTGAGTCATGTGTGACATGCTGGAGACAATGAGGACGATGATATGCCCACATGCAAAAAAATCTGAATTCTCGGTGTGGTCGCATGGCTATGCGTCCGATAAGTGTCTGATCTAGGGCCACATATTGTTGCTCCCTTAAGAAAACCTTGTTCTCTAAAATGGTAATTTTATAGAAGAAGAAAAAAAACTTCTTAATGTCTGTTACTGTAATAAAGTCTTGTTACATGTAATTTTTTAATATTTTGATTTGTCATATAATGTCCAAATCACTATAGAGGGCAAAGTTGTTTCCAGTTCCAAAAATAAAGTTTTGGTGTTCACACAAAATCAGATCTGTGTCACATTTAGTCAATAATGTTGATTTGTGCTGTTTTAATCCGGCAACATGATGTGGCCTTAAACAGAACCTTTGGGTTTTAATAGGATATTGGATAGGAACAGCAGATTCAGCCCCCAAGCAGCCGACATTGTCATACAGTCTTGATTAAAAAGGTGCTGGTTCAGTCTTTTCAGGGTCAGTCTAAAAATCTATGACAGCTTTTGTTTGTGTCCAAGGCAAAGAAGTCTTTGTGTTGGGGCTGTGGTGACCGTGATCTGCAGTGACCGTCCTATTAACTTTGCAATCCATTTACATCACAAACCACACAAGGACAAGTTCGTAATTTAAGGACCCAATGTACTTGAAGAGAAAATGAGTTTTGTTGTTCTTCCTTACAGCTGAAGAGGAACACTTGGACTCTAAGTGTGATGCATTCTGAGGATGACAAAGTATAGCAAATGCTAGCAAGTCATTTGTGGATGCAAACCGTTTTTTTAAGCCAACAGGAACAGATGACAGGAACAATACAAGTCAATACAGGTGTTTAGAGTGGCACAGATACACCAACTGGCTGCACTTCTCTTGGTCCCTAAAAAGCAGAGCCAAATTAGCAGTGAAGCAGGCATCAAGATACTTTGATCCTGTATTTTTACACAAAGTACTGACAGACAAAACAATGACACCAGGCCTGCGTCTGTGATCAACACTCTTTCGTTCACACCAATTAGCCACAAAAAGATGTGACCTACGTGTTGAACTTCGGTGAAGTGTACTACTCTTTTCTCGGATCCTGACAGCTGCAAAATGTCTACAGCTAGACTGTTAGATTATATTAGCTCTTTTCATACTCTTTCACTGAGAAAAAGAAGACAGTCAGTAAAACTGACCTTACTGCATCATAAAAAAAATCTCAAAAACAGCCCAAGCGCCATCACATATTTAAACAATCTCACAAGTCCAAAAAGACCACATTTAGCCATGTTAAAAGTTTCTACAAGCCACCACACCAACTTGCTGCAAGCAGTGAGCAATTTGACACAATTTCTGGGCCTAAGAAATAAACAGAATGATATTCCTGTATTACTCTGTCTACATATTTACCAATTATATTACTCTAATCTTAACAAATGAATAACTGACGCATCGCAACACACTCAAGATCAGTCAGGGTGTTTTTTGGCTAGAATAATCCAGTATGTGCTGCTCTGTTACTGAAGACCCACAGCTCACCTTTTCTTAACCCCATGAAAATTGTTTTGATATCTGAAATTATATCTCAGGCTTGTTTTTTACAAAGGGTTTCTGACATCTGGCTTCCTCTGCGTGTACATTATTCTTCACAAGAAGTGAGGATGGCCAGCATACCAAATGCCTCCCCACCCTTTGACCACAGCGAGCCCACTGGAGACTTCCAGTTTCATGCTTTCATTTTTACTCAAGGCACTGCACTTTCAGGTTGTATCAACCTTCAGCCACTAACACATTCTATTTTGCTTCCTTATAACCATGAAAAAGGCATGTATAACTGTCCGGCAAAATGAAAACAGGAGCGAAACGAAGGTCATACCAATATCCAAGGAAACCTGTCAAAAGTTCTTTTACAAATACAGAGTATTAATTGCATGGAATCTGCCAGACTGTCTTTTTGACAGGCTATTTAACTGTTTACTTCTTTGAGAAGGCAGCTTAACTGTGGAGTGATAGTCTGATCTGCACCCATGGTTCATGTCTTCAATTTAAGAGGCAGTTAGCTTTCTGCTCCGACAGACTAACACTAATAATGAATCATCACTGAAAACATTTCATGTCAAACACTGAGGATTGTCAACAATAATGTATCTCCAGATTGGGGTGAAGCAAGTCCATCTAAGCTTACTGTTTCCCCCTAGTGGTCATTTGTTTCCAAAAACTTCCTTTTTCCATTTGGAGAAATGCATTTCACTGAAAATGTGCATTTCACTGAAAATAACAAAATATATGTTGCACTGTTTCATACTGACTAACTTTGTGGTGTTAAAACAACAGCTTCCTAGATTTTCTATCTATCTCTTTTATTTCTTTCTTCTATCTCCTGCTCCAAGCCTCTCAAGACTCCCTTCTCTTTTCCTCTTTCTCAAACTCTCAGCTGAATCGTCCACAGCCACCATTCTGTGCCTAATGAATAGCATTCATCAAAGTCATAATCGCTTTGATCATGGTTAACACACATTGCCATGCTCTCTTTTCTCCTCATCTCTCCAACACAGAATTAAAGCTGCACAATAGCTTTGTGTCTCAGTGCAATAAGCTTTGTGTACCTTTTTTTTTTTTCAGAACTCATCAAAACAGTTCTTAGTTGACATTTGTTCTTGTTGTACATTAAAAATGTATGGTGATAGAAAAAAATCTTTAATGAGTATAGATTCCTTGGGTTTTATGAAAGTTCTTTAAAAATTCTTTATTTCATTTACAAAAGTGATTCTTTAAAGAATCTTGAATGGTTCCTTAAAGGAGCAAAGGTGGTTCTTCTATAATATGATTCATGATTTTAAATGATTCACATCTCTCATGATTCTTGTATTGCATGATTCATGTCTCATCTGATTCATGGATTGAATCAAAAATAATTGAAAACCTTCCTTTATCTATAGTTATCTGATAGTTCTCTTGAATATTTAATGTTAGTTCAATCTGAAGTATAAAGGGTGAAAGAGATGCACTTCATTTGCTTTGTATTTCTTTCCCATTTCATCTCCAGTGTAAAAGTCTGACCCTGGGAGATGATGGCATATGAACTGTTAGGTTTCTGCACCCATTCTAGGAGACAGGACATGGTAAAGTGAAATCTGACTGAAGCTAACTAGTGAAACGAATGCAGTTAAACTTGGGATGTTTGAAGTTTTCACTTAAACTTTCCACCATGAAAACATATTTATTCATTTAGCTATAGCCATATATGTCTTCAAGGTGCAAATAATGAATCAAAGTCATAAATACAGACACACAAATAGATTCCTGACCTTTTTACAGTCCCATACACCATGTACATTAAGCCTCCAGCTGCATGCTCCCTCTCACTTCTTACACTCATGTGCATGGTTCCATGATGCATAAGATATTTACACCTGTAAAATCAATCCCTCTCAATATATCAAACATGTTTATGGCGTGAAGACACAACACACAAGACGTACTGAGTAATATTGAATGAATAAATTCTGAATGTTAGGGCTGACTCTGCTGTTTGGTTTATAGGTGTTGTTGACTCTGGAGTGCTGGTCGGAGCACAGGAATGAGAAAGAGATGAACTTTCTTCATTTTTAATCACAGAGACTGCATGTTTAGCATGTATAAGAGCACATGTGTGTATGAGAGAAAGTCTGTAGCTGTAAAATAAACAATTGAAAACAAATTGTTGTATCTACTCTCATTATCCATCTATCAGTTTCACTATCCATATGCATGCACTTTGCAATTACAGACTGTTCATCTGTTGCTCTGTGAGATTTTTATTTTTGCCCTCAATAGTCTGTGTTACTGCCATGATGAGAATGACCTACTACCCAACTGACCTTCTCACTAGTGGCTCTGTGGGGGTCCTGACCATTGATAACCAGGGTAAACAGGGCTAATAAATGATGGACAGAGGCAGAGAGAGAGGCAGAGATACTACAGCCTGTTACTGTAAACTGCAAAGTGCACCTATATGGTAAGTAGAGCTGATAAAATGGATGACGAATGTGGATGCAATGCTAAAATATTCATATAATATTTCTAATTATGGCATAGCTCTCCACCCAAATAGGCTAATAAAGTAATGATTATAAAAAAACAAATGCTTGATCACGGCCCTGCTCGGTCCGGCCCAAGGATAGTGGCAGGAAATATCGGGCTCGGGACGGGTTTGGGTTCGGGTTCGGGTTCGGGCAGAGAATCTAAACTCTAGTGTACAGTCAGATGAAATTTGAGAGGCTGTTTTAGTTATTGTTTTATTTGTTTGCACATTAAACATCTTGTGTCGTTTAAATCTTCTTTTATTGTTGCTTGTGCTTAGAGAAATATCACCAAAAACAGTATATACTTCCTAAAGAGATTATGATAACTTGAACAGATGCAACACACTTGAGGTTATTACCTTGTGACCATGTTAATATTACTCCTCAAAGCCTGGTTCTTTCCTTAGTGCCCCATTCTCCACCGCACTGTGTGAGCATTACAGCAGCTAATGTGGCATTGATGAGTTTGACTTGCATGGAAAATTAGTCATTCGGGGACAGAAAGAGAGAGAGAGAGTGAGGGTGGAAAAAGAGAGATGGGGTGAATGTGCTTAGATTACTCTGGGGCCTGATTGATCTGACCTGCGCTATTATGAATGAGCACTTAAGTAACTACTGATCCATCCAGCTGATTCTTTATGGTCATTTCCCCAGGCCTAAGCGGAAGAGCAATTGTTCGTAAAATGTGTATTTGAGATGAGCACTAAATGTTTCTGAAAAAGGGGAACTCCTTTGAGCTCAAAGGCTCAGTGCTTTGGAGATGAGGCCATGGATTTGATATCAGTTTTCCTCAAACAGTGCTGCTCGGATGAGAAAGAACTCTGAAAGGCCAGATAATAATGACTTATATCTGCTCCTGCAGTTGCCAGTGTATTGTGAGAACTGTGCATTAGGAGAAAGTGGTATATACTCATTTTGACTAGAAAGAATCTCTTAGAAAAAGCTTGTTTTCAGACCCAACTGCTCTCATTTTTCTTGGAGGAGACTCCTTGTCATCACTGGTGCAGCAGTGTGGAATCAATACAAACATATTTCGCCTCCTCAACACACAGCTTGGAGGACAATTCAGCAAACATACATTTTTAATCAAGAGGAATTTCTGTTCCAATCTCTGACCTTCAGCCCTAGAATTTCTTCTTAATAATTCATTATTTTTGTACCTCCCACCGCCTGTTGGATATAAGGGCTTGGTTACACACCCGCTCTTCAAATGAAGGAAGGGCGTGATGCGCCTAGTGTATATTTTAGAGCCACCGGTTTGGGATATTTGTTTTATATTAACTTGAATACTGTATTTATTTCTCTGAGCAACTGATGAATAATCAAGCAGCTTCCATCAGTTCCACAACATAAGAACATGATTCAAAGTGAATGCATTAAAAAAAAACGGCATTATTCCTGAAGTAGTGTTTAAGTGCTATCCAGTGTAATGCAATTTGTGCAGCATGAAAGTAGCGTACCATTTGAAATAGCGCTCCACTTCTTTTAATCATACGTTACACACTCGGCGGTGACTAGCCCAAATGCCAGGTTGTATATGGAGGCTGCATCTGAATGTCTGTCTCATATTGAATTTCACAGCTGAATGAGTTCTAACCCACGGCAAAGGGAAAAAAAAGACTCTCACTCACCATGTTTTTCTGTGTGTGTGTGTGTGTGTGTGTGTGTGTGTGAGTGTGTGCATGTGTGTCAGTCAGTTCATTCTTCCCTAATCTGTTGAACTGAATCAACCAGCAGCCTGTCTGAAACTGTTATTCTGTGAATGTAGTAAACAAAGAAATCATGCTCTAATGCTAAATATAAAAGGTTTCTTTTTACATGTAAGGAAGCTTAACAATTTGGAAGATTCTAACAAAACACTTAGCATTCTTGTACGACCTCCATGCATTTGTATAGTACGTGTATTGTTGTCCTTCAGTTGAGTGAAGCTTTTGTAATGCACATTTTCAAGCCTCTTAAGTTTTCCCATTAATAATGAATGCATACGTGGAGATTTCTTTTCCATTGCAGAGCATACACTGGATACAGGTGAGATAACCCAGCCTCCACTCACAATCGTTTACTTTTCTGCCTTAGAGCATTCAAGCCCTGAGGTAACGCAGCTCGGTGGAGCTTTCCTCCACAGGCTGTCTGCTTTCTTTTATCACTCAGAGGGATTAGCATAAACAGGCTATTACAGCACCTGTGGCTTCTTATGAATGTGGCATTTCTTTAGCCGGTGAATTGTGCCCAGCAGAAGAACATGAATTTGTGCCGTAGCAATAAATAGAGACGTTTAAGAGAATGAGCAGGTCTGTTTTCAGTTGACATTATTTCGCAGCATTTTCAATGCATTGTTGTCCTCTCAGTTTTCCATCACACTGGGCTAGGTAGCTTGTTTGGCACCAATGGATGTGATGAGGGTGAGTGCTTTTTGTCCTTTTCTGTTGTTGTTGTTGTTGTTGTTGTTGTTGTAGTTGTTTTTCTACTACTGTGACTCACATTTGCATAGAATCATCTTTTTATGTTTGTTCCACAGTCTTGCCCAAAGCGTTTGGGATATTAAATATGGCACGACTACTCCACCACAAGTGTTCTGTTCACTTGTTTATTGTTTCTCTGTTTGTTTGTTTGTGTTTGTTTGTTTGTTTTGAGCATGACTTCAAAAGTGTTCTGCTGTTAATAATAAGATACCATCAAGAATTCCCACACAAGGGTTAGGCTAGCCTCAAAGCCCTCAGAACTTGACCATGTTTTGTTATGACACCCAAGTCATTTAGCTTTACCTTTGTCCTGCTGCTTTGAGAATCTGGTATTACATGCTTTTGGTACAGTATGGACATACAACTGCATTGCACTGCACTGTGTAGTTTGGTAAAAACATGCTATTTCCTCACCCAAGGGCTTGTGTTTTTTTTTAGTTCTTCTTAATCTCTGTCAGGGCAGAAGTATTGGGACACCCTTCCATTACGCTAACAGGGGCTTTAATGACATTGCATTCAAATACACAAACTTTAATATGGAGTTGGTTCTCGTTTTTTGCAGCTATAACAGCTTCCACTCCTCTTGGAAGGCTTTCTACAAAATTCTGGAGTGTTTTTGTGGGAATTTGTGCCCATTCATTCCGTAGAACATTTATGAGTTCAGGCACTGATGTTGGACGAGAAGGCCTGGCTTACAATCTCCATTCCAGTTCATCCCAGAGGTGTTGGATAGGGTTGAGGTCAGGACTCTGTGCGGGTCCGTCAAGTTCTTCCACACCGAACTCATCCAGCCACGTCTTTATGGAGCTTGCTTTGTGCATTTGGGCACAGTCATGCTGTCCACAAAGTTGGAAGATTGACTTTGTCCAAAATGTCTTGGTGTCCTGAAGCATTAATATTAAGCCCTTCACTGGAAGTTAGGCGCCTAGCCCAAATCCTGAAATCCTGTCCCAATACTTTTGTCCATAAAGTGTATGTAGGCGACAACTACCAGCAACTGTGTGTGCTATGAATGGCTACAGTGTTCTTATTTCACCAAGGGTAGCAGCAACCGAACGTGATGATTGCTAGGGAGGGCTCTCCTTACACTTTGCACTTTGATATTCCCCCATGATCTCTCTGTGCATTCATTTTAAGTGGCCTAGCTAGGGTGACACATTCTAATATGGCATGTGAAATGTGTCTGACACTTTTGTATCATTTATAGGCTCTCATTTTCAATGGAGCACTAGATGAATAATGAGTATCATATTATTCTCTGCTATAATCCGCTGTAAGAATAAGATCCGCACAAATCCTCAGCTAATGCAGGCTTAAGCGGAGTCTGTAAGCATTTTATATGCATTTTTGTCTTTGTTATCAGACTTAAACAGTAGCTATGTGTTTGTAAATAGGATTGCTGTATGAGCAGAACCTGTGCTTTATATTCTGTGTTACTGGGAAATTCCATAGTTTTTTGGAATTTTCATTCCGGTGATCATGAAAGGAATCAAAGTTTGCAAGTTCTTCAACAAAAATATAGCATTTGTTCCCCTAATCTAAATTTAGGAGGTTTAATATGTAATCCGGATAATGGTAAAAGAGTAGTGCAGTCTTAAAAAATCATTCTTTTGGACACAATAGTGCCTTTCAGCACCATTCATTTACCACCCCACCATGACTGGTTTTAAAATTTCAGACCAAAAGCTTCTCAAAACTGTCTTTAAAAGCATTGAACAATTTGGATAAATTGTTTTTATCACAGCCACTTTGAACAAATCTGACTCGTTAAGCTTTTCTAAAATTGTGTATTTCACATCAGACACTGATTCAATTATGCAGCATTTAAAATCAGCAGAATTCTCATTTAAGGCGTAAGTTGGGCTGGTTAAATATTTTCTGGTCTTATGATAGACTGATGCACATAAATTAAGTAAAAGTGACCAAGTCCAGTTTGCTAGTGCTGAGGTCATTATTTTGATGAGCTCTGAGAAAGGACAAGCAAGTCCACTCCCTTCTTGTTTATCAGCTCCAACACATCTGATCAAAGGACTTCATAAGATCAAGATCCTGATGATCAGAATCAAGTATGTTCTCCCAGAAAGAAACCTAGCCTGTGCAGACACTCTGTGAATCAAACAGAGCACCGTTATATTTATCCGGTGGCGATATCTGGTACGTGGTATCTGGTGGGAGTGAAGACATTTCAAGCCTGTGTGTTGTAACAAGAGCGTTCTCCAGTGTAGTGGTCATCTTCCAGCAGAAATGTAGCCTGAAATGCCAGTGGGTTCCAAGAGGGATTTGATTGCTGCTACCCAGCAGCAGGAAAGGTTGAGTTTGAAATTTACACACACCCACCAGTGTACCCCTAGGAATGACACTGACAGATTCGTTTATAATAAATCAGTCAGATATAGCAAGTGGTTTGATATTACACAGCTCTGATCCTCCATACATGCCCATCGCAACCTCCCCCACCACCCAGCACCCCCTTTACTGCATTTCATCTGTTTGAGTAAAATCATTATGGACGTCAGTAGCAAGGGGCAGGGGTACTACTGAATAATTGAACAGGAATGTTTTCACACAAACATGCAGGGCATGCTGGGAACAGGATGAGCTCATCCCTCCAGAATCTTCCGCTTTCTTGCGCTCAGCTTCGACTTCTGTCTTGCATACCCCACAAAAACATAAACCGCCGTCTTTCACCGCTGTGCCGTTTGTAGCTCCTTCTTTGACTTTCCGTTCACCCACAATTGTGAATACTTCACAGGAGAAACTGAATTAAAAGATATCCTGCACAATGTTATCTGAAATGAAGTGTGAAAAGTAAAGGACAAGAGAATAAGCAGGGGTGGAGGTAATGCCAGCACAGATGGAATTTGCCACCTTAGATAAATGACTGTTCCTAATAATGCCTGTTCTTTATCAGCAGCAGGCAGGGATGGCAGTGCACTGTTTCACTCACTCTGTCTTTGTCGTCTTCTCTCAATAGGGCAGGCAGGAAGAGCTTACACCGGCATGGCCCATGAAGGAACTGATGATGTATTTTAAGGAAAATGCCAGCTCAGGATTCTGCACTTATCATGCTGCTGTAAACTGTAGGATGCTTTTACTTTATAACATAAAGGTGCCAGACAAGCTTCTTTGGTGCCATTGGACCATTGTGTCCAGCTCCAGTCCTAGAGGGTCAGTGTTCGGCACAGTTTGGTCATTTCTCTTCTCAACCACGCCCACTAAACATGTCCTCCAGGAATGGAATCGTGCTCCCTTGCCATAAAAGTACTACTTATGGTTCTCTGAAGAACCTTTTAATTAATAGTCCTTTGGAGAACCATTTTTCCAAAAACGATGTGTGAGCTGGTTGTACTAAGGCATCCTGTAAATTATAGGAAGCACATCCCAACCTAATTGACAGTTGTAAGGTCAAACAATTTTTCATTAAAAACAAAAAACTGCATTGTGCTTTGACTGAAAACACTTTTGTTTGTTAAAGTATTGATGTAAAAACTGATGTTAATATATTTCATTTGGACATGTGAAAAAATTCAGATGCATACATGTAGAATAATTCACCTGAGACATAAAATAAGATGCCAATTGTTTGATTTTGATGGCATCAAGTTCATACTAGTTAAATAACACAAACTTGAAAAAGATAAGTTATTATGCATTTTTGTTAGAGGTTAGCCGGGAACATAAGTGTTAGTAGTGACTGTTAGTAGTAACCCACTCATGACAACAGCAGGCAGACTCTGTCCAGCAGAGTCAAGTAAGCAGTGTCTAGGACACGCCTCCTTGAGTGCCTGATATGAAACTAGACTACAAACTTATTACAGTGTGCTAATAAATAGGATCCTAGCTGTCGATTTTGAGCTGACTGGATTTTTTTCAATCTGTTATTAAAAGTGTGCAATAAATAGACAAATATGTGGCGCACTACACTCACAACTTTGTAGTAATGTGCTATGTACTTCCCCGATAATTGCAGTACAGGAGGTCCTCAAGTTACGACGGAGATCCGTTCCTGCGACAGTGTAACTGGAATTTTAGTCGAAACACCCTAGCCTAAGTTAATAACCTATCCTAACACAGTTGTAAAATCTATAAACACAACTAAGAAAAAATGACAAAAAATTTGTGTAAAATAATTTGTTCAGAAGCCATGATAAAGGCCAAAAAGTCGCCAAACAAAGCAACACAAATGGAACACTTGCACTTATATTAGTGTACTCCCTCACTCATACGCCGCGTTACTGCATATTCTGCACATTCTACGTATTCTTCCGCCGCGCGCCACTAAATTAGTTCGCCCATATGAGCGCCGTAAACTCGAAACGTTGTATGTCAAGACCCTAGTAACTCGAGGACCCCCTGTATATAGTCACCCAATCAAAAGACAAACACAGATTACATTTATTTGTAAAATGCACAATTCCAAATTCCTAGATAAAACCCATTTTAGGCATTTTTTGAGGCATTTTGTGCCAGAGTTACGTCTTTCTTTAATGTTATACAGTCAGATTACTGAAAAGTTGATAACCCAAATTTAATCCACACTTCACGTGTCCACGTGTTGCAGGTGGTAAAATGACAGTGATCATTTAGGAGTTACCAAACAGAGATCAGTTCAAGCAACAAAAGTTAGTAACACCAGCTGGAAAAAATGAGAACGCGGTCAATATTAGATCACATTTGTGTCAACACAACCGTTTGCCAGAGTAGCTGAACTTGGTATATAAGGTCCCAAAAATTCTGATAAACAGCACACACACACACACACACACACATACATTTTTTTCAGTATAAAATGTCAAGTGCTTGTGTAATGAATCTCATTGGGGCCCATACATTGGTGCACCTGAATTTCCAATGACAGTTGAAAAAAACAAGTTTGACCCCAGCTATTGTCACTACTCATCCCAGAACTGCTGGTTGAAGCACAGTACTCAGGCAATGGTGGTGTTGAACCTACGGCACAGCCGAAGTTCTGATGGACCAAGTGTAATCCTTCTAGCTCTCCAGGCCTCGGGAAACAAACCCTTGTGATCTCCGTCAGATCTTTTCACTAAGTAATTAGACTCCAAACATTTGTTAGCTTTGAATTGTAAAATAAAAATACAAATCACACATTGCTGGTAACTTTTTTTTAAATCTCTCTTGTCCTTTCACCTTTCACCTGTTCACACTCCCTCGACTCTCCTACCAAACCTAATTAAATCCCTGATTGGCTGGAAATCTTAAGTTGTACTGAGATGAACACTAGAATTTCTTAGCGGGAACAAATTGCTGAGGATCGTGGTCTTGTTAATAATTCACAAACTACTTGACAATACCATTAATATGAGTCAGGAAAACAAACAAATGATAATAATAATAGTAATTTAAAAGTCCTACACTCTGACTGGTGCTGGGGCTTTATGTGTAGTGTCTGTAGTGAATTATTTGGTTCATATAGTTTAGCCCAGCAATCAAGGTTAAAGCAGACAACGTTATAGCTTTTTGACTTCCCCATCTCCACCCGATTATAGTGGGTCAAAGCAATGTTATACTGGGCAAGTAATGGAGGTCTAATGACGCCCCTGTGTGTTCATATGAAGATCCATTTAAGAGTTGTAAATATCTCCTCTTGTAAAGCTTCTATAAATAAGCTTTAAACTGATTAATGACAAAACATTATGATAAGTTTTTAAGTGAAAAGCTCTTCACACTCACAAATCTGTTTTTCAAACATGGTTTAGGGAGCCAAAAGCATTTTCCAATGGCACCACCTCCAGAGCCCTTTGTAGTACACTTGTTTCAGACTCAAGAGTGTTTTTGAATTCACGAAATCAGCTAAACTAAAATTAATCACTTTCTTACCTATGAAGCATGCATGTTAGTATCAGAGTAGTTAAAGAAATGCTTTACAAATGCTTTCATAACTATTTGCAGTCGTGTAAGGTGCTCAGTTTTGCTCCATTGACTAAATGATCAAAGGTTGTAAACAATTAACTGAGTCATTCATCAGAGCCTTTTAGCGATGCTACCATAGCGCGATATAATAGCAACAAGGGTACATTTCAAGTGCAAGTTGAAAAAGACTTAATAGGTTTTCACGTTTCTGTACTTAAAAAAATTATTAACTTGATAGCAAGTAATACTAATTCTTTATTGGACTTTATTGGGCCACACCTCAATTCAAGTCAATCACATGGCTTATATATCAGTTCAGCTGTAGTATCTGAATATGTACAGTAGTTGCTGCATTGATAAAAGTTCATTTTAATTTAAAGTTAAGTTAAAGTTACATTTAATTTAATGCTGAATATATACTGCAGTTAAAGGGTTAATAAGGACTGTGAGCCACCCAACTTCAATTATAGCTGATGTCATAGCGCCCCCTTAGTCCATTTACCTTTAGTGTATGCCCCCTTACCCCCATTCCACATTAGTGATGTCTCACTGCTTCACTCTAAACCTAGATGGTCCCCCTACGCACACACACATTCACTAAGTACTCTCTTCTCTCGCACAGAGGCAGACAGTGAGCATCCATCAGCACTCTTACTGCTGATGCGAGGTGACAGGACAACACTTACAGGGGCACGAATATTCAGGCCAGTGAGCCATTAAGACTTTCTGGTGACAAAGGGATGCTCCTTACAAGGCCCACCAGACACATTGGCTGCTACATACAGTACAGCAGGGATTGCTGCTGTTCCTACAATCCATCAATTTGAAGAGCAGCAAGAGGCAACATCCTGCAAAAACTGCCTATACAAAAGAATGTGTACACTCTCAAAAACAGTGGTGCCAAATAGTGGTCTTTGGAGAGGTGTCATAGAAGAATCACTTTTAGTACTCGAAATCATTCAATGTCTTTATATTTACTTCATATAAATATTAATATATGAAAAATCAAAATCCTTTCAAAGTATAAAGAACCACTACATAATGTAAAAGTTCTAAACTAGCTATGAGGATTTCCTGGAACCACATAGGAGCCTTTATTTTTAAGAGTATACTAGACTGAAAAAACCCCCCAGGAAAAAGTGTACTTGATGTTGTATTCCAGGATTGCTTAACTATGTGCAATCATTGTGTCTTAAGACCGCTTGCTGTTCATGCGGTCTTCATCCAGTGACAGATTTATCAGCATTTTACCAATTCATTGATGTTGAATGCAAAATGATTTCCTTCTGTGCCAGGGCTTTACCTCTTGGTCAGTGACATTGAATGAAGCCACGGTCACTTGGAACATGGGCCAGGAGACGAGACTCAGAAGACAGGTACTCTAATGTGTAATTCCCCTGTCAGCTTTTGGGGTTGTCATGTCAGCCCCTATTATCCTCACTTGACTGATAATGGCATGGAGAGCCACCTTTGCCCGATCTCTTAATTCCCCCTACCCAACTCCCTTTCTTTCTTTGTCATTTCTCTCCTCGTTGACACTGACAAAGACCCTCTCTTTGTTCAGCTGGGTGTGTTCAATACCACAGTGGTCTTTTCTGACTGATTGTTTTTTCTCTAGTCTGGTTACGCCAAACTTCACATTTATTTAAAGCGCTCGCTTGACTAAATCATTACAGGCGACCAACAATTAATCAAGCCATTTATCACAGACTCCGAGCAATGTTTCAATAAAGCATGAACAAAAACGTTCAAAATGGCCCTTGAATACGTTGGCAGCTGAGACCCCTACTCTGCAGGAACTTTTCTAATAAAATCATGCTGTTTTAGTGTCCAATAATAATAATCTTTTATTTGACTTTTATTTCCCTGTTTATTTTTATTTGATACATTATGTTTGTTGCACCTTTTAGAGTCTACGTGTGCCAGCTAAATGCAAGAGCAGCAGTGAGATCGTCAAACTGGTTAATAGTAATGCACGCCGGAGCTAAATGTCTTTTCATAACCTGCCTGCGTACTGTGGCACGGTCAAAATGCCTCAGTGGTGATTTGCTATTTAATTAGAAATAGTGTAGCTAACATGATTTTTTAATGAGAGAACCACTTTCACCAGGCTTGGAAAGTCATTTAGTGTCCATGGATCACTCTAGGGAGTGCTAACATTTGTGGGTCATTTTATTGCAAGTTGTTTGTTTACTGAAGGTATTTGCATCAAAATTAAAACCGCATTAGAAGCTCTTGTTTCTTAACCATAATCTGTATCATGTTTCAATCTAATAATTCAGTGCTTAGACTACGTTGTACGACTAAACGTCAGGCTGGCCAGATTTAGTCTTTTTTAAAGGTAGGCCCACTGGGTTTTGTGGTTTAACCCATTTCTACCGTGGCAGGGGGTGAGTAGGGATTTCATTAATTCATGATGTTTGTGCAAGAATGAAAAACTGTGATATGTGTCTGCATGTGTGTGTTTGTGTGTTTGTGTGTCTGTGTGTGGGAGAGTGTATACATAATTCCTGCAGCGATATGGTTCTTAAACTAAAATGACACAAAGGCAGTGACCTATTGCCTTATTACATGCCTAAACTGTGTCAAAAATGTCAGCCACCTGCCAGGAGACACTTTATTGTCACCTAAATTTTTCCTCCCTCGTTCACTATTTTATACGACATGACATTGTCCTCTTTTGATTGGCTGTATTTCAGGAGACTGTCTTCTTATACCTTTCAGAGCTTTGGATCTATTCGTTGTTATAACTCCCCAGCCGGATCTAAAGTCAAAACAGGCTCGGTTCGCTTGATAAAGCTATTGCCTTTCCTTATTCGTCTCACTTAATAAGCATACATAATGACTTGTCGGCTGCTCAAAGGTTAACATGTGATGCATCTACTGGTGAAAAGGTTAATGTATGATCTGTATATGTTCTCTGGAGAAAAGGCATGCGAGTTTGATTTCCGATTTGATTATCTGCAGCAGCCAGCTGCAACAAGAGGCCCATGCATCATAACTCATCATTAAGCTCCAGCTGTATAATTGATGGCAACTCCAACTGGAAAATTGAACGGCCCTGTTGCATATTTTGTCTAAGAAGTAACACAGGCGTGAAACAACTTTACTCTAAAATCCCTGCATAGCACATGGAACTCAATTCGCGGCAATGCACTCGGAACTAAAGGAAATGCTGCAAAATGTCATGACAGTTCGGCTACAAGCCACGTCTCCCTCACGCAGAGCTTACAGAGATCAGACAGGCTGGCGGACAAGCATGTGACATAAATAAAAAATGTGTGGCGTGCTGGGGAGTTCTTGCCCATCAAACAGTGATCATTCCTGTTCCAGCATGTGATAGAGGTCAGTGATACACTGCTAGAGCCAGTGGCGTCCATACCACTGATATATGATTCTCACATGGCTTTAAAGCTGCTTTAGCGCAGACACAGTGTTAATTTTTAGATGCTATCGGTGTGGTCCAGTGAGGCAAAATAAGATCAAGAAGGGAAGGATGTTTTATTGTGATTTCCACCTGCTGTGGACCCTCTTTCACTTTCCATTCTCACACCCTTTCCTACTTCACACACACACACTCACTTATCAAGCTTGTTACGTTGTGTGTGTAGGTATATATATTTTTTTCTAGTTTAGGTATCATCTTTGTGGTGCATGTGTACTTAACAACGCCCATTTTATGAAAAAATTGGGGGGGTTTTCTCTCATTTTTGAAAAATTGAAATAAATCCATGTAGTGCGTAAAACATTCATAATGTGCCATTCAGTCCTGAGGTTCATAAGGTCCTTATACAGGCTGCCTATTTTTAAATTCACTCCTTTTGTGACGTCACAAGCACCAGTGTGCTGTCTATTCAGCCCGCAGCAGTTTTGCCCCAACCATTCACACTGATGTTATAAAAAGTGTTTGTTAAATGAGGCACAATACAGGGCAGGCAAAAAGGACAGAGGTAATTTACATATATCAGTCTTTAAAGGTACAGTAACATAAACAGCCTGTTTAACTATAAGGGATGAAGAGAGATTAGGAAACACTGATGCAAAAATGAAAAATGAATGAATAATAGTACTTAAATCCACACAAATATCATAAGTGGACCTCAGTTGGGGGGCGGAGGGAAATAAAATATGAGAAAAATGCACTGCATGGGCGGGCACTTTAATTATGCCTGTAAGTGACAGCTCAGTCACTTTATCTTCATTGAGGTATGTAGCACTGAGTGCTTGCTTGGTCAGCAGTAACCCCAGTGCTTTTGACCACTACCTCCCCCAGGCACACACAAACACGGCAACAACACAGAGCAGCATCCCCGCTTGACACGGCCAGGGTTCACAAAGATTAGATTTGAATTTATGAAGATTGCTTCACCTAGGTCGGTGGCGTAATCTATGCCATTGTAGTATTTCACGTGTGGGCCCCCATCGTCTCCAAGCAGTCCAAGGGCCCCCATATTTCACCATGACAATGTAATCACAGCTTCACATTAAAAAGTCATTATTGTTTAGAATGGAGGCCTCGTCCGGAAAAACACTGCCTATAAAATCTCTTAGCCTCTGTCTCTCCTCGCACATGTTTACTCAAGAACACAAGCTCAGGTGATTTAAACAGGCAACTTTGAACCCCATTGATCTGAGAAGGGATTTTTCCCCTTTACCTGCCTATCCGCAGTACTCGACCAGGCCAAACACAAGAGGTTTAAAAGACTATGCTTTAAAAAAAACTTTCGTGTCTTAATGTTTTCATGTCTTAATGTCCAATGGTACGAAAAATATAAAAGTTGTAAAATGATCAGCAGGTGATTTAGTGCTTTGGTAAGTGGTTCAAATTTCAGTGATGAAACAAAAACTAAAAAAGCTTTAAAAAGCTTTAAAATTTGAGTAATTTTCATCTTGGCTGAACATGCCCCTAGCCTCAGTCACTGACCATCATGGTTTTTTTTTAATTATGTTTAGTTTTGTCTGCTCTGTCATTCCTCTGCGTGCTTTAATAGACTAATTAAGATGTATTTCCACACCTGTACACCTTATTCCTTTATTAGTTCTTTTTTTCTTGCTTGCTTTTAAAGGTTAGATAATTGCAATGAAATCACTATGAGTAATCAGTAGTCATTATCACCGATGTGTAGTAGCATTCCAGGGTCTCTATAGCCCTCTTAGTTGCTGGTATTTTAAAGGGAATACCAATTTTTCACATTTTCCACATCACTAAGTCATTAAGATGAAATAACAAGTGATTTGATGTGAAATGCACAGTTCTAGAGAAAATTACTGACTGAGAGTGGTGGGGATAGGAGCCAGATTTCTCAATATGTTATTAGATTAAATTGTTACAAATAACAGGCAGATGCACAATAGTTTTACAACAAGGCTTTGGAGTAAACATATTTTTAACAAGTTATTCAATGTAGAGGGGTACATATGGGCTGTTAGAGCAAAAATCCTTTTTTTTTTTTTTTAGATTTAACAGTCTTACCATTTTCAATTTTACATCTAAAACTCAGGAGACGTGTAGGTTCACTGGTCATATTGAAAAGAAAATATTTGCATCGTGGTCATTACATCACTATGAAAAACAATGTTTTTCAACAGAAATTTTGAAATGTCTATGGAATTCTGTTTTAGGAACATTTCAATATCATAAGGTGTTTAGGCTTCAGAAGAGTTAAAGGAATCAGATATCCTGTTTGGTTCAATTTAGACGTTTATTCAACTTTAATCGCTTTGACCTCCTGTCCGTGGAACGACCCCCTATTCTGACACTTGAGCGATCAATTTACCTGGAGATATTGCTCCAGAAAACCTACTCTGATAAATCATCTCACCTCAGAGCTCCGCCATGGATCCTCACAGCTTTGTAATCTTCTGCATTCCACAGTAGAACTCCTGCTCACAGATTACAGCCGCTCTGCAGACCCTGAGGGGTTAAGGGGAGAAGCCTATTGTGCGTTATAACTTAGCAATGTGGTGCTCAGCTGTTCATGGAGCCTGACCTCAGGGCTTATTGTCCTTGAATCTGTGGCTCTGCTATGGCTCAGAGCTTAGTAGCCCAGAAGCGAGTGGACACCGTGGACTGCGGAGTGAATAAAAGCTGATTTATGGTCTGTTTCTGGGGTGATGACACATGAGATGTAATTATGTATTAAGGGATGGTTGCTGGGCAGGATCACGGTTGTTAGGTTCGAGACTGACAGAGGAAGGACACTGATCATTTCTTTTCATCTCTTTCAATTCAGTTTTTTTTCAAATGAATCAATACCACCTTTTCATGTATCTGGCACCTTTCACAAAATCAGATTTTTCTCCAGCGTTAATAAATTCCCCACTGGCTGCATCAGTGCCTTCACTGTCTAATCATGCCCTGAAAGCACAACAGCTCCCAGAATGGAATGGATATGATATTAGTCACATATGCACTATTGATTATACAGTGTTTGTCTTATTAGTCTTGTCAGTCTTCTTGGTGCAAAACTAGGGGGATAATCATCTGAGACACGTATTGCCATGACAGTGCCATACTGACAGCAGGAACAACCTGAATGTGGCTGAAAGGCTTCTTCTTCCCTTTTCTGCAAACAGTGATTCACAGAAAAGTCATGATACACGACAAGTCCTACTATTTTTGAGTTAATATCATTAATCACATTAAATCGATTTTGTCAGTCAGAAGAAAATAACTGTATACCAAAATGAAAAATGTTTGAGAAAGTACAGAAAATCCACAATAATAAATTGGAAAATATTATTTGGGTTGGTTTATTTATTTAGATATTTATTTGTTTATTTATTCATTCATTGACTTTAAGGTAAAACAGATGCTAACAATGTCCAAAAGACTTTTGCAGACTGTCCAAGTCTGGCTTTCAGAACATTCACTTTTCACAATCCAGTCAAATCTGTTGAATGAATGCATTTTCCGCTATGAGAGGCCATACCACACTTTTCTTTTTGTACTAAAAACAATAATTAATTTTTACAAGCTTTCCTTGTCCTTTAGCAGAGGTTCTCAACTCTTATTCCTGAGTATATATATATATATGTAAGTCCTTTGGTTTTCATGCCAAAATATGATGTTTTTGCAGCTTTGCATTTTACATGAACCACAGGGACAGATGGTTTTAACTATGTTTACATCAAGCTTTTGTTTTTCAAAAATGAGAACAAATTAGGTTCCTATGATGTGGTCCTTTTAACAGAGACATATCTTTTCTGCATTTAGAACGTGAATGATTGACTAGGGTCTGAAACATGCAAGAAATTCAAGTAGTGAGCATCCGGTGAAGCATTAGTGGTTTGTATACTTTGGCCTAGTTTAACCACACTGGTTTCACTTACTGGTCACATTACCGCTCCTTATCATCTCCAGTTGCTCAGGCTTTATTGTGTTCAGACTCTATTTCATTTGCAGATTTATTGCTATTCAGGAGGGACTTGGGGGAGAGAAACCAAGCCTGTTTGATCACTGGTTACATACTGATTTACAATCCACAATTTAATTATGTTACAGGGTGCAGTGGTGTTGGCCAGCTGCTAGAAGGTTGGGGGGAGGGCTTCTCTAGTTACCCAGTCTTCATCACCTCTCCCCAGGGAAGGCTGGACAGAGGCCTTTCTCCATCTCACCAAAACATGTCTATCTGATGCATGTCTAATACAATTACTGAGGTATGTTTATAAAGCTACACTAGATGAAACATGAGGTGGCTTCATAAATACAAGCTTGGTTTCAGATGAATATGTAACCTTCACTAACACATCCAGGAGAGACATCATGAAGTTTGCATTGCTCAGCCTGCACTGGGGATCATTTTTAGTCCAAAGCTTCAGTTTATTGTCTTACAAAGCCAAGAGTCTGTTGATTTACAGTTCCACCAGTTACTAAAATCCCAAAAATATACATCATATATTAACACACCCTGAAAGAATACACTTAAAATGTCTTTAAAGCTTTACTTATCTGTTTGATTAATAGTGATTTCATTGGCGGCTGGATTTTACTAAGGACTAGTTTTAACTATAATGTTTTGAAAAAATTGGAATTTACCGCCGCAAACCTAATTTGTTCTACAGATAGTGTTACGTGGCCTAACACAGGGGGAGTCCCAGTTCAACAAGTGGAAAGGTTTATGAACTTTTAAATTAAATTCCTGATTTATGACGCAGCTGAAATGCAATTTACATTTAGCGGTTAGTTTATGGTCACTGAGATCCATCAAGACCATTAAATCTCAATAATGAGGTTTGCATTATAAAATGAAGAGGAATGGATTCATGACTCTTCCAGGGAAAGATGGAAAATACAATACGCCGTCGCTCCCTTTCATCAGTACCAAAATAATTAGAAGACATTATCTTAAATAAATAAATAAATGGACAAATATATGTAAGAGTCAATACCTAATTAATCATGCTTCTAATGATAAACATGTTTGATAAGAAGAACAATGATTACTCTTGTTTTCTCTTGTTCATGTCTCGCTCCTGTTTTTAACTTCTTCATATTTTGCCTGTATGAGAGTTTTGCATATCTTGTCCGTGTCTTGTGACTGGACCCCTGCCACGATTTCTGCCAGTTAACAGAATCTTTTTATCAGTGTAAATTCGATAATGAATTCAGGGAGTGATCTCACAGCCAATGCCAATCTTATCCAGATTGTTTTCATGTTCCTGCTCTTGCCTTGCACCTTAAATCAATATTAGACCTTAATTCCCCACGTCTCATTCTTTTTCTCCAATTATTGGAGTCCTTCAGCACAGAGAGAATGGAATGAGCAACGCAAATGAATTTTTTAATGCTTCCATTGGTGACTTTATAATGAAGGATGTTCCTGTGTGAGAGAGAATAATTTCAATGTCATTGTTCAGCCTTAAAAATGCATTCAGCTTGCCAGTCAGCTTGTCTTCAGTTTAAGTTCCTCTTATTACAAAATAATCACTTTGAGTTAGAATTTTACAGAAGCTGTATTTTATGACATGTAACTGTATTATTTTCGGAATGCCTGAAATCTAGATGAATCTTTATTTATTTATTTGTTTGTTTTTCATTTTGCACATAGCTAAAAATGCTCTTTTATCAGCATTAGTGGTAAAGTACAGAAAGGGCCATGTAAAAGCATAATTTTTACACTAGTTCAGTTTAAATTAATGAACACAGAAATGGTTCAATACCAAAATGTTGTTCAACTTGATGTACACTATATTGACAAAAGCATTGGAACACCTGTCCATTACACAAGGGACCTTCAAATACATAGACTTCAATATGAAGTTGTCCCCTCTTTGCATGTATAACAACTTCCACTCTTCTTCGAAGGCTTTTCACAAGATGTTGGAGAGTTTCTGTGGGAATTTGAGCCCATTCATTCTGTAGAGCATAATATGAGGTCAGGCACCGATGTTATATGAAAAGGCCTGGCTCACAATTTCCTTTCCAGTTCATCTAAAGGTGTCGGATGGGGTTGAGGTCAGGGTTCTGTGCGGGCCAGTCAAGTTCTTCCATGCCAAACTCATCCAACCATGTCTTTATGGACTTTTCTTTGTACAATGTGACACTGTCATGCTGGAATAGAAAAGGTTCATCCCCAAGCTGTGTCCATAAAGTTGGCAGCATGGTGTTGTCCAAAATGACTTGGTCTGCTGAAGTATTATGATCGCCCTTCCCTGGAAATAAGGGGCCTAGACCAAACCCTAAAAAACAAATGTGTCTCAATATTTTTCTCCATATAGTGTACCTTAAAATTCATCTATTCACATTTTTTTGACCTAAGCACTCAGTTGGGTCCATAGGTATTTCCACAGATTAGCGACTATGCTGGATTAGCGACTATGTCACAATAACAACCAAGTCAAAGGGTCCAACAATAACACCACACGAGGAAGCTGTTTAGAACAGAGTCAGTTTCTCAACAGGCAGAAGCACATCCCACAGATTTTCATAGAGGACTTAAAGGATCTGCAGGGGCCAGATACTGTTGAACACCTTCAGAAGTTTTGTGAAGTCCAGAGCAGTTTTAGTGGCACGAGGGGGATCTACACAATATTAGGCAGGTGGATTTAATCTTATGGGCCATCGGTGTATAAATGAATACATTAGAATCGTTTAACATTACAATGGCTGACTGTGCTGATTTGTCACAGTAACTCAGTCTGGCAGTCCTGGTCACCTCCTCGGTGCTTGCCACATTCATTAGTTTCTACACAGTCACAGTGGACTGACGCAGCTGACTATTATTGTAATGATCATAAATGAAGACTCCTGGGCCCCTTAGAAAAATGGGTGAACTAACGATTCATTTATTCAGGGACTACTTGTGTCTTTCATAATTATTTTTAATGTCACTCGTTACAATGTCCCAATGGGAGGGGGTCACTATTGTCATTCTCTTTGCTGTGCTTTGACATGGTATCATTACTTCGCTGCCTTTCAATTAACCTTTCCTCTGTTCTCTAATCAGCTCTATCTGCCAGCCATGCAGCCACTGGATTAGTGGAGAGTGACTCAGCATTAATGGACTAAGACGTAGAGACAGAGGGGCGGAGAAATGTAGTGGGCTGAAGGGACGGAGAGATCGGAGAGCTGCAATGGTTTATAGCAGACATGGCGCCATCTTAGGAAACCTTATCTTTTCTCTGTCAGTCCATTACAAGATGTGACAATGCAAGATCAGTTGAAAGAAGTTTAATGGAGGAATGGCCAAACTGCGTTGTTTCTGTGCATGCTGATGTTATGACTTATTCATTCATAACTTTCCATTGTCATTTTCAGATGCAAGTAAGAGATACCTGGGAATTTCTGAAGAGTACAGAAATTTTAGTCTACTTGACATCAGCAATTTCACGCCCAGCTAAAAGCTCCAAACACACACAAGCTGAAAGAGGAGAATAACAGGAAAAGGAAAAGCAGGAAAGGGAAATTGATTAACTTTATTAAGTTAAAGATGAGTCTCAGAAGTCTGCTCCCTTAGGTTCATCGATTTTATTCACATCATGGAGGTCAAGGGACTGCTGGCTTATTGAATGAATGTTGCAGTGAATTTCACAGTATTCTCTAGACTTGCTTTCCATCTGGTCCCACTTTACAGTAAGACTACCCTTATAGAGGGGTTAATGAACAGTTTTACATATTTTATTAATGCTTATTAAGGAGGGTATTTTAAAAATCACATCATGTCTGATGAACATGAATATCTGATGAAGGTGATGCGTATAAAGAGGAAGACAAAGTGAAATAAGTAACCAGCAAGATTTGAGCTGGGACAGCTGGTGGCCTGTTGGTTAAGGAGTTGCCCACGATTGGGAGGTTGTGAGTTTGAATCCCAGGGCTGCTAGTGGCACCACTGAGGTACCCTTGATCAAGGTACCGTCCCTGCTCCCCGGGCACTATGTTGCTGGCTGCTCGCTGCCTCACTCGGGTGAATGGGTTAAATACAGATAACAAATGTTCACACTGTGTGCTGTACTGTGCTATGTTTACTTTAACAGTAAAGATGAATTGGCTCTATACTATAGATGAATTAGTTATATAAGCTATACAGTAAACCCCCGACATTTGTGGGGGTTACGTTCCAAGAGCACCTGCGAATAGTGAAAAAAATCTGTGATGTGGTAAAAAAATGCCTAAAAAGGCTTTTTTTTAATAGTGTAAACCCTAAATATGCCCGCAAATATACTCCCAAAACACTTTAATTTCATTTTATGAACATTACCCTTAAAGAAAAAGGTAAACCCATATCCGTACTGTACAACGTACACTGAACTGCTGTCTCCTGCAGTTCTAGAATGTAAAATACCAATAAATTAATTAATAACAATTTAATTTACAGTAATAAAAATACAGGGCTTTAAGAAGAACAAAACGAAAAACATGAGAACTCTCAGCAAGGAAACTGTTCTGATGCAGGAATTCTGGACCACATTTGCCAGAGATGCATCACAGGGCAGCAGCCAATCAGCAGTAAGACGAAATGAATAACGTTCTCGGATTGGCTACTTTCAAACCTGACGCCTCTGAGCACCGGGGTATTTCACCATCCCAAGACGCGCTTTCTTTGTGTTCTCTCAACAGTACCAAAAAAATTCTACAGTTATATATTATATGGAAATGTAGCTGGATTTACATTAATAATTGTTAGAAAGTTAGTAAATTATATTTTTCTTAATAAATTAGTACTAAAATGCATGAAAAATTATATATTACCACGAAAAGAGTAAAAAAAAATGCGGAGGATATCTGCGGTTTATGCAAATTTGCGGGAGTTTAATTAGTTCGGTTCTAAAAAAGAATTTGCGAATGCTGAACACGCGCAAATTAGCTGTGGTTTACTGTGTGATATAAGTCATTAATGAATCCTTTATGAAGGTAGTCTTCAAAAGTACCAAGAAATTAGGGGGTCTGTTCACCACAGCCCACCCCATGCTGCAGGTCCCAGTGCAACTGCCCTACATGCAACCTGCTTACATTAAAGAAAATTGTTGTTTGTTGAATCAGGTCTTAACTGATCAAACACATAGAGATATTCACCTGGAGCCAGATACTTAGAGCACACAATAAAAGCACTCATTTTTATATTGCTGCTATTAGAAACCTAAAGTTCAGTATTTTGATAATGATTAGCAGATTGTGCAGCTGCATATTTCATTCACACCACACATCCACACCACACATCCACTAAGACTGGCCTTCCATTTATTATAATAAAAGTAGTACAGAACCATTACAAAACATGGCAGTTCCCCACATCTCACATTTCCCAAAAATGGACCTTTAAAGAACTATCCATGGAAAGCTGCTATGACTTTGCTCCACATTCCTGGCCTGTGACGAACTTATAGACAGCTCCATTTATTCACTCACATCACTGTGCATTACGTCTATGGGTGGGGTGTAGAGTGCGGTGCACTATTAAAAGGGAAAGGAAGTCATAAAGTAGAGAGTGAGCGAGAGGCTAGATCACTGTGTCATGTTTCTGGGTTTGATCGCATTGAGCTTGAGGAAGAATAAATCTCCCTGCAGGGAGATGAAGTCACTGCTTTTTGAAAAGTTTGCCCAGTGTCCTTTTCCTGATTTGATCAGCATGGCTCCCGTTCACGGGGCTGCAGACAGCTGTAATCACATTACAGTCTTCTGCTATCACCCTGCTGCCCATCACCAAACACACACACACACACACACACACACACACACGCACGCACAAACCTTTCTCCTCTTTATTTCCCTCTCCCACTCAGACACACAGTTTAATCTGTTCATATGGTATTGTTTTCAAGCTTTTCCTTATGATAGCCTTGGATTAAATTTTTATTGAATGCTGCAAAGCAAAATTGAACACTGAGGGCCATCTAATGACAGGATATCAGCTTATGCGGCTCTCCCTGCAAGCTACAAGCTAATTAATTACACATTTCCTCCCGCAGACATGGAGTATGTATTACTCATGATTTTAAACCAGTAAATCACACTTTAACAATGTGAAAATCTGCCGAAAATGTGATTTTTATTACGCACAGCTCGTGGCAGGATGGCTGCAATGTGACAGTATTATGTCTGCAAATAACCCACCACAAGAGGAGCCCGGTTGTTGCACTGAGACAATAAGCGCGCAGTCAGCACAACAGGGGGGTGCAGCCTCCATAAAGTCAAGCCTATCACTATTCTACCCCCCTCCCCAGGCCCCCACCTCCTATCCGCCACCAGTTCTACCATCCCAAAACGGCCCTCTGTCCCATAATGGGGTCTTTCTCCTTTCTTTCAACCTCATTTGTTTTGTGACCGGGGTTTAGGGCTGTTAAACTGAAGGATGGCTTCGGGAGGGAGTGGAGCTTTTTTATGTTATGGGTTATTATCTGCTTGTCACAGTGTGCGTGAGAAAGGCCTGTGATAACCGTGATGTCTCTGTTGCTTCTACGCCTGTGTCCTGCGGTGCAGTCTATCAGGCTGATGGGATAGAGGAGGTGAAAGAAAAGACAGTGTGTTGCGACAAAGCCATCTCATCCACTTCTCAGAGACACTGAGATATGGTGGCACTTCAGCATCAGAGGTAATTGCATGGAGGTGTGTGGGCTATTATAAGCTATGAAAAGGTGTCTTTCTCAAAGCTCTTCAACATTTATACTAAGAATGGCATCTCTCGATCCTTCTCTCGTCTTCCCTCCCTTACTGTTCGCAGTATAGTCACGGCCATAACATTTTTTTCCATCTTTATTACATTTGAAGCCACCAGCTGCCCTTTATTTTGTGCACATTTCATAGAAATGCACCAAAATCTAATTACATTTAAGCTACAGGGGCAATGTCCTACATTTTTCTGGCATTTTATTTATCTTTTAAGTTGTTTTGTTACTGAGCCTTAAGACTGAAATATGCAGACAACCTTTATTTTGATTGGCCCTGAATAGTGTGCCATGCCAAAAGCAGTCTGTCTGAAACATCAGCGTGAGTTTGCAGCGTTGGCAGATATACATCAGAGTACAGTTTTTTTATGGCATCCCTTTCAAAATAGGTCATTATTGCATCAAAATGTAATGTTTGGGACTAAAATCCCAGTGAACAGGTGACAGTCTCCGCATGAATAGCCAAAGTGTAAGCAGGCCACTTTGGGAACTGCAGGATTGGTGACTTTCTGTTGAAGTTTGTTGTGCCAATCCATGGGGGTTTTGCTTGACCAGAGTACATTGCAGTGTCAATGATTGTAGTGGCTTTAAAGGTATCTGTGTGATCATGTGTGAAACTGTTTATTGCTGCTAGTCCTGTATGGTTGCCTTTTCTCATTGTTCTTAACTAAAAGGAAGCCTGTTGATTGTGATTCATGATTTTAATATATGCAAATTGTAATACATGACTTTCACTTTCCTACATGAGTGGTTATCCTGTAGCCTTCATTGCTTGAGGAAAAGAACCTGAATGATTTGCCGTCATGGTGGTCTTTACAAAAGTACTGACTTTTTCTCTTGTAAAAGCTGAAATCTCAACCAAAAGAGTGTGTTCAGCTTTTATAACCATGCAGATTCACTTTTGCACAGAAGCAACCAAGCACGCCCACTGGAGTGTATGAAACACTCCTGTGATATTTTTACTAGCAAAATATCAAGATTCACAGAAACATTCATCTTTGCTGGTTGTAATCCCATGAGCCCTCCACATAATTTCCCAAGTATTCTACTAGATCTTGTATGTGTAATTTAACTATCACTAATTTTGCTCTGATAATCTTTCACAGAAACTAAAGACCCTTTCACCCATTAAATGAAAAGCTCTTTAGTTTGTTTATTGATCCCTTGTCCTGGAGAAAAAGGTCAGTTTTACATACTTTAGCCACATGTCATGCAACTCTTTTTAAAATATTTTTTTCTGTGGTATATGGCCGTATATAGGTCCATTATATATGTTCTCTTTATAAAGTTACAAATTTATATGCTCTCAAGTGTCATTGGTGAGCTCATTTGTGGCTGGGAGTCTAAAAGAGCATAACTCTTGCTTCCCCTGGGTGGGCAGGATAGTCCTCTCGTCACCCAGTGTGATGACAGACAGTCCAGGTGCCTGTTAGCTGAAACAACACAGGTGACGGTAGGTGTTCGCCTCCAAGCACACTCGGCTTCCCAGTGACATTGTTGGTGTCAGTTTGAGTAAAGATGTGGCCACTGGCTTCAGGTAGTTCAGATAAAGCTTATGCTAGCCTTTCACCCACCACCCCCTGCCCCGCCCCCCGCTCCGCCCCCCGCTCCCAATGTTGGTGCTATATAGTGTGACTGAGAGGCCCTAGCTACTGAGTGAAATTGTGTATAACTAAATTTGGGTGACTGTTTCAAATATGATTTTATGGTACAGTGATAGTATTCTGTGTGTCTGTACCTATTGTTTGTCTATCTTGAACAGAAACTTGTTTCCCTCTAATAGTAATCAAACTGCATCTCAGACTGAAGGAATTTGTGTCTTCACTGCCATTTCAAACACCTTTTCCCAAAACAAAAACTAATCACTCCCAGCATTACAGTTTCACATGCTTTGCACTGCTGTATACAGTTCTTTGAGTTCAAGGAACACATTTCATGCACTAGCTCTGTCCCTATGGTCCACTTGGGAACATTTTCATCTCTTAAGATCTGATCCTGAGAACAGTGTTTTCAGACTGAATGAATTCCATTTCTCAGAAAAGTCAAGGTATATTTCAAGGACTAGTGCAAGAAAGGTTTTTGGACATATGTATTGGTATTCATGACATGTGCACCAATAAGGGAGTCAAAACACTTCATTCACTGGCCGCAATGGATCAGAGTGTGTTATGTCCACACAGTAAATGTGAGGAAACGGCATATAATCAATACAAAGAGATACTCTGCGAGATATACTGTACGCGAACAATGGAAAATCTTTGTAAATGGAAAGCCTTAGTAAATAGGAGCCCTTTGATCATAGTTTATTTCATAACCCACAGTTCTCTATCAGTGCAAAAGTGTCACATACCCAGCAATTATAGCAAACCCCTTTTCACCTTCTGTGTTTATGATGGATCTCTTTTCAATGGCTGGGCAGTATGCTCTGATATGATCACACTGAGACGAGCGAGTCCTTTTAAATGGTTAGCCACTTAACTTCCTCGCCCATTGTTCAATGAGAAAGTACATTGTGGAAAAGTTATCAATCCTGTGAGGAAAACAATGAGGCAGGTCAGAATAGCACAGACTTACATACAATGCCCCATGATCCCCCATCATAACAGCAGCCAGCTCTATCATAAAGATAAGGCTGCCTTTCATTGAAAGTGTTTGCTGGGTCACTTTCAATACAGCTGCACCGTTAGCTGGTCCGTAGATGGATGCAGACCTTTAATGCCATATGCCATTTTGATATACAGTGCCATTCAGGTTGGCCATTGCTGCTTCCGGAGTATACTTACGCTATTGTCGCAGTTTTACAGGTGGGCTAAGTCGCCCTGATAAGGCTGGAGCTCATTGGGATGCACACGCTGTGTAGCAGATAGATTGGGTATAAAGAGTGTATAGCCTATAATACCAGAAAACAAACTCGTGCAGAATACCCATTCTTTCCACACTCTAACAGCAGAACAAAATTACATCTTGCATAGCGGAACAGCAGGAATTTGCTGGCTCTGATTCCTGCATTTTATTGCAACCATAACTTGTGCTAAAGAGAAAGCATTTTAAAGTGATCAGCAATTCATTATCAGTATATTACTGGAGCTAATCTCCCACCCACTGGCCTCTTATTCCACTGCTAACCGTAGTTTTACACAATGTATGAGCTAAACTGTGTGAATGAGCATGAAACTGCAATATGCCCTCAGGAAAGCTGTACATGTGCCTTCAGCTGAGGACTCGTGTGCCCTCTTCAGGCCTGATGAATGAAGCATGATGAAAAAAGCAAAGAGATAATGTGGATTTCTCCTAAACACTAAAGGCCTCAGGGATTACATTATGAATTAAATTATGGTTAACACTGGCACATTTACTGTTGATTAATATGCATTGCCACTTACACACTCTTAGAAATGCATCTCCTAAAGATTGTTCTGTGGAATTATGCCATATAAGATGCATATTATGCCATTTTAGATGCATAAACAAAGTTTAAGTTCTTTTATTGATTTTGTACATTAAATGTACATTTTCAAAGTTCACATAACGTTAATGTTCTATATATAGATAATGCTCATTTACAGTTATTATGGTTCTTATACCAAGACATAGACGGATAAATGGATGTATGGATAAGTTATTGCATGACAAAAACCATTTAGTAACCTACATTTTATGCTGGACTAATAGACAGACAGACAGACAGACGGAAAAAGACGGAAACATAGAGAGATGGATGGATAGAAAGCAGGTGAACCAGTTATTTTCATATATAAGGAGTTCAGTTTGCAAGGGGCCTAAGGCAGAATCTGTGTTTCTCCTTGCACTATTACAGCCCCCGTCTGAGTGAAAGCTACATTTCCACCTTTTGCCCTTTCAGTAAGCTGGTAGATGTGGGCCTCACAGCGTGGTTTCCAGTGTTCATGTGCAGTCACAGTGGAAAGTTATTCTATCTAGCCGCAGTAATGGTGTTTGAGATTTCTCCTGTAATGCCCATTCTTACGGCCTCAGGTGACCTCAGGAGGAGGAATGCAATTATGAGGAAAGGTATTGTGCTGATGGGCTGTGGCCCTGCCTCTCTCTCTCTCTTTCTCTCCCTCTCTCTCTCTCTCTCTCTCTCTCTCACTCTCTCATTCTCTCTCTCTCTCTCTCTCTCTCTCAATCTGAATCAGGTTAAGTGTTGTTAGTGTATTGTTTGAATGGTGCACCACAGGTTAGACTGCAGTGACAATATAATCCATTTGCCTAGTACAAAAAACTGGCTTTTAGATAAAAAGCAGTCTAAAATAATCATTAGATAGGAAGTATAAGTGCTTTTTGAGAGGTTCTGAGTATTTTGCAGTGCAAACTCGTCTGAAAAGGACACCAAGGATACCAACTGCAGCATCTGAATGAAAGAAAATTCAAAAACAAAGCCAGAATGAGCTTCTCAGAGTGTCCTCCAGTGATAAAAGCTAATATTGTAGGATAATTACCATAGACTGTCACAATGTGCCAAGCACAATTCTTTCCTACAGGGGAATCCATCAGCATTTCTGCAAATGGAACAGGCCTTTTATGGGTTTACCCCGAAATTGCCCTCCACAACAGTATGTCGTACAAAATGAAAGCATAAGTAGATGCACGCTGACTCAGGGACGGGACTTTAGGGAAATGCATTTTATTACGAGCTGGAATTACCATTCAGAAAAATACAAACTACTACAAGTTCAAAATGCATATCTGTCATTTCGTAATGAATCACTATAGAGAGATTTAACTTGACTCATGTGGAGAATTTAGAGCTGGCTGTTCTGAAAATTACAGATGGCATTTAACAAATGCCACTGGATCGTCTGATTCATCTTTCAGCTACTTCACACATCAAGAGTTCAATTTGAATAACTAATTCGTGACAACAGCTGGGTAAACATAATAGGTGCAGTGCATGCAGGTGCTTAATGTGTTTTATTATCAGTCACTTCCATAATAACACAACCCCTAAATATGCATGACTGTTTTGGTTGTATGTTCATTGGCATTGGCTTTAAATTGGCTACAAAACGAGGCACGAATATTGGACAAGAGTAACGAAGACAGTGCAACTTGCAACCCTTTGCAAATACTGCCCCCAGATGTTTCTCCCATCTGTGAACAACACAGAAACAGCTTAGGAATTATAATGAGCCAGGATCACGAAAAGTTCCTACAAATGAGGGCTGTAAGGAAAGACGTGACGTCAGCGCTCTAAACTTAACAAAACCGCAGACATGAGATCAGTGCCTGGTGGAGATTCCATTAAAGGAGTAGTCCAGCATTCTACAACATAATTTCTACCTCCCACATCTGTCTCATACAATCAATTCTTGTTCTTTGTTTTAGAATTATTGTCCATTGAAATTTGTCAGTGGCCCCTTAAACTCGATTAAATCTGCCCGTTGAGGAGTCATGCCATGCCAACACTGACCAGTATAAAACACATCAACATGAGAAATCAGAACTGTCTGTGTGTTATTGTATTGTCTAGCACTGAGTTAAAGATACATGAGTCTATTGCTGGATGCCCTGCAAGTGAGCAAGGAAAGTGAAATTTGACCTAAAGTCTCAAAACACAATGGAATATAATGGGCATCTGTTTCTGCATCTGCCCACAAGCTTCTGTAATGAATTAATTTTCAGGCAACAAGTTTTTCATTGTTTTGCTAAGTAAAATGTGTTAAATTTATTGCCTGTGGTGTTCTGTATAATGCTGCACTAAGAGGCTAGGTTGAACAACACTGGAGTATTTAATATCATGACAAAAAACAAGGTACTAACTGTGAATTATAGTGAAGCTGTGAAAATAGTCAAATAATGATTGTCTTTTTCGGTCCCACCCAAGTAGTCCTTCCTGTCAGAGATGAGGCATGGCCGGGAGTGGCATCATGTCCAACAAGAGAGATCTATGTCCTGTGAAGAGTTGCATTCAGCCCTCCCTCGTTTTCCTCCACACAAATCACAAGATTTCCCAAGGGAGCTCCCAGCTGTCTGCATCTATACTTTGCTGTTGTCTGTTGCCTACAGAAATATTCAGTAGACAATATGTGATGTGAAACTTGGCAAAATTAGATTTTCTATTTGTAGTCTGCCGTCTGGATACAAATTTATATTGTGTATAATGCAATGGCATGACAGGACCAATAGTCAATAAAAAGCAATTCCTATGGCAGAATTTGATTATATATATAATGCATAGGGTCAGTCAGTGATATTAGGTGTTCATAATGCATGATGCCTGGAGCTAAAATAGCTTTTGCATCTTGATTTCATTGCTCTGCAGATATGGTGCATCTTTCCAGGTTCTAAGAAAGAAGAAGTTCATAGAGTTTATGTCATGTGTTTTTGAAATTATTATTGGTGCCACCAGTATTAACACTCTTGTTGGCAATATAAAAGAAACTGGTATGTTCGTGTACACTTAAACATACTTACAGAAGCTCTAGATTGGGGTTTTTCCAGGGTGTGTGTGATTTTCTGGCTTCAGCTGCAGTAATCTGATGCAGAAAGCATTTCCCCCTGTTGCACCATTAATATTGAATGGCAGGCTGTTGCTAAAGTCAATAATGAGCTTTGGTTTTCTGGTGTTTGTATGCCTTTATCTTATGAAATGACAGCTTCATTTAAAGCCCCAGGCATATTTGGTAGCCACACTCAATTTTCATTGTAGGAGGTGTAAAGTCAGAAATAATGGTATTTAAAAAACATGTTTCAGTTTCAACTGCTTTAATTTAAAGCAATTTTTCAACATGATAAACAGGTAAATTAAATATCCTCAGTCAGATTAGTGGCCTTCAATCTTAACACAAGTAAAGACTTAAGAGACAGCAGCACCACCACCTTGTTATGCCTCCATAGGTATTTGATTTGTTCAGAATGATGGCAGATCTGTAAAATGTGTCTCAGAGCAATAAGACAAGACAATCTGTGCTGTCAACAGATTTTCCAATATTAGGTAATGATTCTCTTTTAATTCCTGGGAGAATAAAGCACTCTGTCTGAAGTGCTGAAAATATTATTTTCATTTGAATGACAGGTTTGACTGGCAGATCTTTCAGTAGCATAACATCATAACTGTCATGACTGTCTTCACAGAGACTTCCCACCTTCACTTAGAAGTCGAGTTACTTTTGTTTCACTCTACTATTCAAATGTAATTATCGCGCTCTGAAAATAATAACATGGAAAGATATGCAATGAATTCTATTCACATTTGAATATTCACATAATATTAAGGATATTAAGGATAGTTTTTCTTTTCTTCTTTTTTGTCTTTACAGACTGCCAGGTTGGGCACCAGTGTCATCAGAACCTGAATTATGAGACAAGCCAACAAAAACTGTAAACACAGTCTTCAAAACTCTGATCAGTGTACCATATAACACTATGACAACAAGAGCGTGCACTAGGTTGTAACACAGAACGGACCATGACTGGAATACAAGGAGTGCACTCAGTGAGCATATCAGGTTAATGTATACTGTGAAGCTGCTCATTAATGTGATCATATTTCTAAACTGCTGCAGTTGTGGGTGGTTAACTCTATTCCCCAGACGAACTCTTCGCACCAAATCAGTCTCGGCCCAATCATTTGGAGAAAGCATCTGGGAATTTCCTATTAAAAGCTGTTTTTTTAATAATAATAAACATTACTGCTCAGACATTTTCCTTCTGGCTCATACTACATAAAGCAAAATCTGAATCCTCTCACTATTGGTGTCAGGACGAACTCATGATGGAACCGTATCAGTGCAGTTTCGTCTAATTCATCTCCATTTGATCTTTGATCTCAGATCATAGAAATGAAGGATATTTCCGTGTCCAAAACTGGGCAATTCATGCTTCTTACAAAAGAACAACCAATAAAACTATTTTTAATGATGATGGTGAAATGTTCTACAATTTTAATCAAAAACAAAACATATATTTTATTAATACATTTATTTTCATTAATGATTACGGATTATTCGATAAATTTGACTCTTCATTGAACCCTATAAGTCAAGACCAGTCAAGTAGGGGGTTATTGGCATTTCAGTCATATACACAGTGCACAGTGAAATGAAACAACATTGGTGCAATACAAGAATAAAAACAGAAACACAACAAGACTATAAAAGACTGCTGAGAGTAGAGGAGCTTCGGTTCCAGAGTTGTCTCAGGCCCCCCGGACTGGGGTCCAGAAGTATCGGGTCCTGCCCTGCCAAAGGTGGAGATACCTCACTGGCCGTAAGAGGGCAAGAGCCCAGAGGAAGAGGCCTAAAGTGGAACGCTGTGGTTAACGACATTGTGTTGTGGCTCCTAAGGAGCGTTGTTTTGAGTTCCTCATTAAAACCTCTGTACTAACGGTGATTCCTGCATTTGAGTATATAAATTTCCACTTTTTGTGAAATGACTGACACATAAACATAACCTCAAATGAAAAATGTCTAATTGATTTTATTAAATCCACTGCACTCTATATTCTCACTTCAGAGACATTAAAACTATTGTTCTGCCACACCCAGCAGCTGAAGGTCTTTAGCACTGCGAATTTCACAGATTTAACCATTCTAAACTGTATCTAAAACTAATAGCTTTAATTAATAGACTCCTTTAGCTTTAATTAATAGACTCCCCACTACAGCTGTTTGATAGCACTGTATCCAATGCATTGCACCTTAGCAATGAAATAGGCAAATGGGCAATATATAACTGAGACATAGAGTGAGAGCCTCTGACAAACACATAATCAGTGCAGGTGTAATATTGAACATGAGCTTTTTTAGTACACTGTAGTGCAAAGAATATGCAGATACTGTATTGAGAAATGTCAAGCGCAAATTCGGGTCACCTGCCTAAAATGGCACACATTTTAAGCAGGTGACCCATGACACATCCTTTGTCACGTTTACTGGTCTGATGACATTTCCATAAAGCAGATCCATAAAACTCTCGTCTCATGAGTCTCAGATCATAAAAGCTGGTGTAATAGAGAAGGAAATTAAATTGCAAAAGCTACTGGATCAATAAACATATTATTTGCCGTTGCCCAGATTAATGTCATGTGCTGATATCGCAGCTGTCCTATTGAACAGGCAGCGAGACTGAAGCGCTCAAATGGAAAATGTACAACACTTTTTTTAGGGCTGATATACCCGGGCGCGGCGCTGTATTCCAGAGGAAAACACTGACAAAATTCTCTGCTTGATTAAATTTAATAATCTGCTACCCGCACACTGAGAGGAGGGGATAATGGGGAGCGGGAAGGGAGAAGGAGGAGAAGAGATGATGAGAACACAAACATTTACAGCAGTCAGTGAACAGATGGTGATGCTACAGGCTTCACCTTTCACCCTCTGCTTATTGACGTATTACTGTTCTCTACAAGCTTTTGGAGTCCACATCAACACTTGATGGAGCGAGAAGCTAGCTGCAGGGCATTTGAGGGACCAAGAAACAAGTAAGACAGTTAACCTTTTCACCCAGTGTGAAGAGTGAAGAGGCCCCTGTACATATGACCATAGGCCATTTATTCATGGCCCAAAACTTTAATTATCTGATCATGATTTTAGCCTGCAAGACTCACAGCTGTCATCATTGTTTCTTATGCAGTATAATCTCACTCATAGTTTTTAGTCGTTTTACGAAGAAAGTCTGCCAAAAGTGAAGGTTTTGAAGGTGACATCAATACCATATTTAACTTTCTATTACCTTTATTATTCATATATAAAAAAGATATAACTAAAGTCTAAATTTGATAAAATGTTTACAGCTAGGGAGATTACAAAGATGCATATACAAGACACACTTATTCATATTTGAAATGATTGAAATGATTAATTGCAAAATTTTATATATAATGGAGAAATTTTAACACGATGTGTTCTTTATTGGTTTTCTAATCTGTAAACTCCACTAATAAAACAGATAAGGAGAAAATATTAAAATGTCGTATGAATAGAAATTGTGCACTTTTTGGAAAGTCATATTTACTTGGTCCCTGAAGAGAATGCTCATTTTCACATTGAAAATCAAGACAGTGTGTAACCGGGGGTTTCAGCTCTTTGCTTATGACATATAATGTTTTTGTCAAATGCAATTGGACTTCATTACATTAGTACACTGTAAAAAGATTTGTACCTTAAAAAGTGAGCCACCAGGCTGCCTTAAACATGACTGAGTGGACTGAATGAATTATTTGAAATGACGTTTTTACACTGCCACTATGTTTTTGAGAGTATAAATATGTAATTACATTAGAATAGTGCAACAAATTAAAGTGATATCTATAGGTTACACTCCAGGTACACTTTTACACATTACACTTGACATAGTTAAGTATCACCAGTCTTCAACTGTTACACGGCCTTCCAGACATCATTTGGACCATCTGAATACAGAGCTTCCATAATTCCATAATTATGTTTTCCATAATTCTTCATCACATAGGCCATAATATAATTCCATTTATCACGCAGTTTGTGTTACATTTCAGAGCAGTTCTGAGGTCAGTAACTGTAAATGGTAAGCAGTAATATAAATCTCTCTGAGAAGTGGCACTGGAATGAGTTTAAAATACAAATGTGAAATATGAAACTAGATTTTAGAATGCTGTCAGCATGAAAATTAATTCAGTGTTATTTAGTGTGTGTACTCATCCTCTGATTGGTCGACACTTTCCCTGGGATCAGACATACATGATTGATTCTATGCAGCAATAATTGAACAGTCAGGCTGGCCTCTCAGATTAAGCGGAGATTGCTTTAACATCTCACAGTCCGAGCAGAGAAATCCACCCCAAGCTACAGAACCATTATTGGAGTCCAATTGCAGCGAGAGTTAATTCCCCTAGCAATCAAACTGCTCTTATATGCAAGAGGAGACGTACGAGAATTGTTTGAGAACGTTCCTTCTACTATGATGGCTTCCATCTAGAGCTCATTAATCAAAGCAAATTCAGTGGAATGGGGTGGGAATGCAGACTGAAGTAATTCACTGAAACAAGCCTGAAATCCTCACACGAGACAACCAATGCTGTTTATAGATAAAAGCATTTTGAAGTGAGATGTATCATTTTTCTTCAATTCTTGTGGAAATGGACATGAAGTGCTCTGCCTGAAGTCTGAGGGGCTGCACAGATTATGAAAACAGTCTTGATGGATCTGTCACGTTTCCCCCTCATTTCTCCCGAGCACTCCATGTGCAGACATCCATTTTTCTTCAATACTTTTATTATAAACAAAGCAAACGGCACGAGGGCCAGAAACAAAACAAAAGGAGAACAGAGAAACACAGACGCAAACTTAAATACAAAAAACAAAACTCCCAAAACCAATCAACACAAACATCTCATTTTCCAACCACCACAGTACCCAGACATGACAAGATCATCATTTCAATAATATGGACATGCCAGACAGCAGACAATGCCACTTTGATAAAAATTTATGCATTCATATTTGCCATCAGTCAAACGTTTGGGAACACCTAGCTAACACACACTCATTTTAAATGATATTTATTTGAAAATAATTTTTTTTAAATTCATTAGTTATTGTCACAAATATATTTACATGTGATATGATAAAGTTGAGTTTCTAAATACAATAATTCATTACAAACATACATTCTTCACAGACATTTTTTTAAAAGATGTCCTAGACTTTTGACAGGCAGTGTTAAATATAAATCCTGAAAGTGTGAAACTGGCTTTGGAGTGGCCTTCCATCGTCTAGCCATTTTATTCCATGTAGACATTTTAATGAGATCATCTAATTAGCATGCGTTACAATAAGAGGTTGTTAATTGTACATCTTGTCACAGTGAAAGGGGATATCAGAAGGCCATTCAGAAAGATGACCCATTTCAAGAAGAACTGCAGTGGGCTGTTCAGCTGCAGTGAAGCCTTTCTGCATTTATTTCAGTGCTGCATGCCTTCACAGCTTTCAGACACCTGTCAGTCCTGGCAGGCTCTTAGATCAGCGCTCTTCGGCTCCCGTTCCAGCCGGACTCACAATCAGCCACACACACGCAGTCTTTCATATGGCGGTCATTATTTTTCCACTCAGTCGGTCTAACAGTGGGCCAGCCCACCTGCATGCTGACGTAAGCCTGGAGGGAGGACAGCAAGATGAAAGTGCAGACAGAGCTGCAGGTGCTGCTTGTTAACACTCTTCAGTGATGAAGCTGTGA
Organism: Bryconaethiops microstoma; assembly: GCA_037577275.1. Classification (NCBI taxonomy): domain Eukaryota; kingdom Metazoa; phylum Chordata; class Actinopteri; order Characiformes; family Alestidae; genus Bryconaethiops; species Bryconaethiops microstoma. The sequence goes on from JBBJLS010000001.1 coordinate 33,471,359, forward strand.
CAATCAGGGTCACTCTAAAAGAGGACAGTCTGTTTACCACTTCAACTGCTGTCTCACACAAATAGAAATCGAAGTATATGCATTTAAATGGTATTCTTTTTTTAGTTTTCAGTTTTTTTAGCCAATTTTGTCCTCTGTATCATATTTACATTTTAACCCTTAGTAGTCTGTGTTGTAATTAAATGAAAACACAGTTAATTGTTACTTTGTGATATGATTAGCACAATGCTCATTATCAGGATTAAGAATTTTGTGTTAGCATCAAAGTCGTATTCATTCACTTTTCCACAGAAGATTTAAAATTTCTTGTTGCAGCTTTAAACTGATAGTTCAAGCTTCTCAGACAAACTCGTGTACATACAGAACGTTTCCTTTGTATTTTGCAGTTTCCAGTGAATTCCTTAGTGAGATGACCACACTTTTAAAATAAAATCCAGGACATTTCCAGTTCAGCAGTCACTGTATCATTAAAATATACAATGTTTTTACTTATGGAATGAAAAAAGGAGGGCCGTTTCAGTTTCAAGCATTTTAAGCTCAGTAAGTGTTGTACTATTGTCACATCCCCAGTTGGCGACCGCTAGAGGAGCCGATTGAAGACTTTCATGTTGACTGGGGGTGTGGTCTCATCCCTGTGCTCCCGGCTGGCCAGGGATGAGGTATTATTAGGTCCATGTGTTTCGTGTTTAGTTCACGGTATAAATAGCCTGTTTTATGTTTCATGCTTTGTTGGTTTACCATCACAGTTTATCCAGTTGTGTCTGTTCAGTTCCCTTGTTTTCTGGTTTGGGCCCATGAGCCTCATTTACTTCGGATTTTTGAAAATAAAAGGAAAGAAAAGAATGGAAGTCTGCTTCTGTGCCTCTTTGTTGAACAGGCATAGCGCGTATGTGGCAACTATAATAAACTATAGTGAAAGCTAAGTGATAAAATTAGAGTTACAAAGTACAGTATTGTCAAGTTAAAGCCAAAAATACAAAGATACATGCACTTTGAGCTCTTATGAACAGTTTCTTTAGTATAGTTTCTCTAAACTGAATTAGGATATTGAGGTACCGTGCTGATCCCTTGTTCATGTTCTATACTGGTGTTCTCTTTAAAATCAAACATGTAAATTTGGGTTAGTGTTAATGTACTTCCTATCTCCACCATTCTTTTATCAAAGTTTGACTGTTATACTTGATGCAGAGGCTGTCTTGAATGTGCAACACATTGTGGTTGAAACCCATACAGAAGTATGAAGAGTCAACAGTTCTAAGACCATTGCTGAGAAAACGTTTGGAATCATCTGAAGTACTGTTTGCTGAAATTATGGCTATATTTGAAATACAAATTACATATTGAGCATTTTTCTACTACTGGTTTGTTTCAGGGTAAGCTGTTAAAAGTGTGATGTACACTACCAGTCAAAAGTTTGGACACCTTCTCATTCAATGATTTCCTTTGTTTTTGTTATTGACTCCATTGTAGATTAATATTGAAAACATCACCTATTGCTCTGATGGCAGCTTTGCACACTCTTGGCATTTGTTCAATCAGATTCATGAGGAATCGACCTGGAATGGTATTTAATTAACAATTGTTTCTTCGTCAAGAGTTCATTAGTGGAATTTCTTGCCTTCTTAATGTGTTTGGGACCATCAGTTGTGATGGTCGGGTTGGTACACAGTTAGTGATTCTATTCCACTACGGTTCTACTCCAAATTATGACAAGAACCACTTAACTAAGTAAAAAAAACAACAGTCCATCATTACCTTATTACAAAACATATTCTGGTCTGTTTAACTCTTTTTTTTTTTGTTTACTGCATAATTCCATGTGTTCCTTCAGCACTTTATTAGTTTTCAATATTCATCTACAATGTAGAAAATAATAAAAACAAAGAAAAAACATTGAATGAGAAGGTATGTCCAAATTTTTTTTTTTGGTAGTCTATATATATAATACAGATACATATATGCAATACGAATACAAATACATATCACTACTGTCAGGATATCATGCTACATGTTTTACTGAATGTCAATGAACTGAACATTAATTCCATTAAGAGTAATTCATTTAACAGAGTATGATATTAATACTCACTGAAATGAATGAACATTCATTTGTGCTGAGTGTCGAAGCTGATTCATGCTTTTTCCACACCTGAGGACGTTTGATTAGCTGTACAGCGCACACACACACACACACACACACACAAACACAATAATTGGCTTATTTGACCACTATCTTCATCCTTTCATCTCCCTCCTGTCCTTCCACTCCTCTAACCACCTCTTTTTTTCTGTCGCTCTCCTCTGGAGTGGTGGGGATGAAGGGATGTGGATGAATGAGTGTGGGATGGGCTGAAATAATCTGTCTGACAGTGCAGCAGAGCGCACACTTCTCTCCTCCTCCTCTTTTTGCCTCTCTCTCCCTCCCTCACTCTGTCTCTCTCTCTCTCTCTCTCTCTCTCTCTCTTTCTCTTTGTGTCTCTCTGTCTGTCTCTGTCTCTCTTTCTCTCTCTCTCTCTCTCTCTCTCTCTCTCTCTCTGTCTCTCTCTGTCTCTATCTCTCTGTCTGTCTCTCTCTCTGTCTCTCTCTCTCTCTCTGTCTCTCTGTCTCTATCTCTCTCTCTGTCTCTATCTCTCTGTCTCTCTCTTTCTGTCTCTCTCTCTCTGTCTCTCTCTCTCTCTCTCTCTCTGTCTTTATCTCTCTTTCTGTCTCTCTCTCTCTCTGTCTGTCTCTCTCTCTCTGTCTCTCTCTGTATCTCTCTCTCTGTCTCTCTGTCCCTCTCTCTCTGTCTCTCTCGTCTTTCTTTGCACTTCTTTGCTGTTCTTCTCTGCTCTGTCTGCTCAAACGTGGTCCGGACAGCAGAATGATCAGGACTGGACGCTCCGTCCCATCAGATCCTCGTCAAAACACCCCACACTCTTCTCCAACACTGTGTCCGGAACCTCCCTCGCTATCAGGGGCGCCGTAATGTGCCGATCTGAAGGGCGGCAGTAAAACCGCATCCTTTTAGAATGTTTACAATGAGGACAACTGACTAATAAATGAGTAATAACATTTAAGTAAAGGAATAAAAGATGACCTGTTGATGCTCCCTTACTGTTGCTAGCAGTGGTGGACTTTCACCTTTGGAGCTCAGCCTTTTGGGACAAAAATGAAGAACAAAGCGCCCCTATGGGATTCACAATAGTGTCTTAGCACTAAGCTAATGTCGATGCCTCTTGTACATTCTGTGGCCTTTTTAGCTTAAACACATTCGACTTGTGTGCAACAGACATTAAAAATTGTGTGCAAAAGTTTTGGCG
>JBBJLS010000001.1:33476172-33502235 GCA_037577275.1 Bryconaethiops microstoma
AGGTACTGGAAGCTAAATGTTAGACTGTTGGTTGTTTCTTTTTAATTTACTTACAGTTTTATTTTTCCCCCTTTAGTAGTTGTTTATTTGCTAAAAATAGTAATAATCAAATATACATCACTATTTTCCAGTCAGTGGTGATGATGTCTAATTGGACAACCACCGTTATGGGTTCAAGCGATTTTTACAGCTGAGTTTCCGTATATGTATCGATTGAATGAAATGGGATTTATGTAGTATTATCAAACTTTTTAATGAAAATAAGTTTTGTTTTCATGATAATGTATTCCTTTCCTCCTGCCAATCCAGTCTAACACTTAAGACTTATGTATGCGTGTGTGTGTATTGCAGAGTAAGCGCCGTGTGTAACTTTGTGAAGGGTCTCCATTCAGAAGCAAAGGCGTTCACTACCCAGAGTGCCCCTCCCGAGACCCCCCTACCTCCCCGACTTTCCCACCGTACCAAGAGCTCCTTGACTCTTCAGTGGAAGGTAGCACCAGTGGCTGATCAGATGGAACACGCATAATTACTGCAAATACAGTTCATTTGCATCCACTATTTCATGCAAGAATTAATTGGATAACGTCTCATTTCAGCCACCTGTTGATAATGGCTCAAAAATCACATGCTACCTTTTGGAATGGGACGAGGTAAGCGCCTGTTTATGAACATGCAGTATAGATTAAATATTACTCATTTATTCAGGTTTTTATGACCGCTGCCACCCTGCACTCCCGTTCCACTGGCCTCTCGATTACTCACTGGCTCGGGAAACGAGTAGTGTTTGAACAGAGAGAAGAATAAAATGCTGCTATTGTCTATGATCTTCCCATCTTTATGCATCCCTACTCATCATGCACTTTAGAAACACAGAATGGCCTTTTCTTTCTCTACTGCGGTCATTTCTGCCTCTGCTCCACTGCTGAAGCCATTACCCTGCTTAACTCTCCATTTACTCAAGTACAGTCTGCCTTGCACTCTTGTGTACTTTCAAGCTCATTGGGAAAATATTATAATGCCATTTCTGCTTCTTTTTTTTGTTGTTTGTTTGTTTTTAATGTGCATTAACCAGAGTCATACAGATTTCAGTGGAAAGGCTGAAGCTGGTGTGTAGCTCATGGTCTTTCTTATGTGTACTGCGTGTAAAATTTGGCAAAATTTGACTTTTGGAATGAAAAAGTCTATTATTAGCTATCTATTTGCTAAGTGCTGCTGGAAGGCGCATTCAGACATTACTCACGCCTTTTGATGAACTAAGACGTAACTGTGGGCCCTGTTGGGGTTGCTGTGCAGCAGTACAGATTTAGACCCAGAGACTGGCTCCAGAGAGTAGCGCCTTTACACCAAAAGGTCACCCAGCCTCTGCCTTTTATCCAGACCATGTTATGAGAGCTGGTAAATAAGTACCCTACAGCTTCTCCATTGCTTTTCTTTTGTCCAGTGTCCTGTTTTTGTCGGAGAGATGTTGGCGCCATCCTCTTGTTCAATTCAATTCGACTGCATTCAATACATTCTGCTTCTGAGTTTCTTTGTACTTTTTGCCTTTGCAGGGGAAGAAGAACAGTGTCTTCCGGGAGTGTTATTTTGGCCACCAGCGGCATTTTAAAGTCATTCGGCTGTGCCCTGCTGTTGGGTACACGTTTCGAGTGGCGGCACTCAGTGAGATAGGATCCAGGTGTGTGTGTGTGTGTGTTTTTCATTGTGACTTCATATACTGGTTGAGTCAAAAGTCAGGAATCACTGAAATATCACAAAGAATGTTATATTGATTTTATCATCATAATGCATTAGATTAGGGCCTGCCCACCTTTTACAACTTGCAGCACACAACTGACTACAAAACCTTTCACAAAGTCCTACCTTTATTTGCCAATATGTTGCTGTGCTAGATGGTCCACTTTCGAGGTCTTTTCATTTGAAAGACCTTGATTTTAACCGTTTATCGGGAGTGAATGACTGAATTCTAGATGATCAAAAAGAGAAACATTGACTAGGTTGCATTTTGTGAGACTTATCAGTGAGCTTTACAATGATTTTCATTTTTGCAAATAATACAATAATATTTGCCACATTACAAATTTTGAAAATGTTTTGAAGTTGATAAACAAACCCAATGGTGACCCACAGCACAGCAAGGATTTCTTGGTTCAGCACACCTGATCTAGTTTGTCAGCTGATGCAGTTACAGTGGAAACTGCAATGCTGTCGCTCTCCAAGCACAAGCTTAAGAAAAAAAAAACTGTCTAATACCTAACAATAATGAAGAGATAAATCTAAAATGACTTATAGATCTTTTGGTGGTTCTGGCTTTTCACTCACCGTGTGTTGGAATTGCTTGTTCAGGTGTGTTTCTGTGGATGTGAAAACCAATATATCTGTGTTTGTTTTGCTTTAAGTCGTAAAGACTTTGTCGGAAATAGAATTCCCTGGTGTCTTTAAAGTAGCTGAGTTTTCTTCCCCCTGATGTCCTTTTCCTAAACTCCTGCTGAGCCTGACACAAGCTCAGCCTTAATGGGGCCTTCAGAAAAACAGCCTGTTTGAAAACACTTTCAAATATTCCAGATATCCCAAAGGCATAATTAGAGGTTAGAAACGATCATGTAAAAATCTTAGCTACATATAAACCACATAAATGTAGACTTATGTGAGGGGGAAAAAAAATTAAATAGAACAATATTGGTCCTTCACATGACGTTTGTTACTCATTCGAGAGACAGTCACGTCTTCCCCAGTGGTAATGGTTTGAATTTTTTAGGCGTTATAAAGTCTCTCCTCCTCCCTCCTCTGTACCCCCTGCAGCGGCTTTAGCCCAGAAGTGGTTTTCCACACCACAGGCAGCCTACCCCAGATGAGCCTGGCACCTCGCCTGCTCCAAGTTGGGACATCCTGGGTGGCACTGGAGTGGACCCGCTCCAGCGGCTGCAGCCCCGACGAGGCAGTCACGTACACCCTGGAGATGCAGGATGACAACAAGGTGACAGTTACGTTCTCAGCCTGAAGGTTCATACTATAACGAATGTGACTGTGGGTTTTCTTCTTGAGCAAATCCAGAACCCACACCATACAGGACAGTTTTCTAGCTTCACTCACAGGGAAATTCTCTGGAAATGGTCTTTAGTTGTACATTTGGTTGCACTGGCGAACCTGTTGCCAGTTAATTACAGTCATCCACAGCTGTTGGAGTAAATGGAATATTGTAGAACTGTGACTAACGCCTGCACTGCACACTGAGAATCAATACGCTTTCATAGTTGCTGTGGAATAGTCTGTAGGCTTTGTGCCCATTTGTGTTTTTTCAGATATCCAGCTGTTCGGTTTGGACAATGTTTACACTGACCACTCAGAAAAACATCAGTGTGGTGGTGTCCTCCAGGGCACGTCTTCAGCACCATTAGTTAGGGAACGTATTTGTACCATATTCCATTCCTTTCGTATTTAAAGCATTGGGTCACTCTGTTTTCCTCTCACCCTTTATATTTTTTATTTTAAAAACTGATACATTTTCCTCTGGGAAAGTGAACATAGCATGTACCTTTAAGGGTGCATGTTTATTGTTTGTATATCTGTAAAGTGCCATTTTTTTTCCTGACAGTAATACATGAATCCTTAATTAATTCCTGACAGTAATACATACTCAAAGTTTAGAATCATGTCGTATTAATCATTTGCCATTGTTTATGTCTGTGTATTCAATACAGATGGTTTTATTGTGCCCTTGTGACTGTAGTGTCTACAGTGATGTGTATATCTCTGTAGGGGCCGGATTTCAAGGCTGTATACAGCGGGGCGGAGCTGAGTAACAGGGTGGAGGGGTTGAGCAGAAACACCAGCTACAAATTCAGAGTGAGTAAAGCATCCGCTTTCACTGTTCTAACTCAGAAGACTCCACTCATTACTTCCAGTAACGTGCCCTTTCCATAGCTTTAGGTTTGAGTCATACAGGTCTTATTTTCACACACAAAAACAAACACACTTACTTTCTTTTGACATTAATCACAAATTTACATCTGTTCTAGGTTCTTGTTTGTCAGCTATAATGTTGCTGTGTTTGATGCTGGGTAATTAAAGTGTAGGGTGTTCACCTTCAGTATACAGCAACACCAACAACAACAGCCTCCCCTTGGTTTCCATGCTGCTCTCCTAATTAAAAGCTGTGTCTCAGTAGAGTTAATCTTAATTCCTCAGCTGCTGCTGCTGCCGCCCTTTTGGTCCGCAGTTCTCCCCTGACTCTCTTGGGAACACTATATGAAAATATGAAAGGAGGAGCTGACGTTGGTAAAATGCTTTTAGCCAAATGTACAGAAAAGAACAGCGTGGCCACTTGCTGTTGTCAGGGGAAGAAGGCTCCGATTTGCTTGATTAGGCGTCACTTTGGGAAAAGCAGCAGACAAATGGATCCGATGCAGACGCTGTCTCATCCTCTTTTGAGGTTCAGATTCAGTCCCGAGAGGAAACCGCCTGTGCGCTCTCTTGATTTGATTATTTTGCCACTAAAAAGGAACACCGAAAACGTAACTGGAGGAACTAATTTACATGTCACACAGTGGAATATAGACAATAAATGAAAGCACCAAGCGATCCATTATAATCAGTTCAACAATCCCAAACCATCCCACGTTCAGATTGATGCATCATAATACATCAATGCACTTTTATACCCTTCATATCAAATGAGTGGGAATTCTTTCAAGACAATTTAAGATGCTGCTCTGCATTTGAAGTGTGTGATGTAAACAAATTTAGGTGGTTTCATTGCTTCCAAATGTGAAGTGTGTGGATATGAAAAATCTAACCACTATGGTATGGAGGTCTGAGGCATTCATTAAAGCTAGAGGATGACCTAACTAATGCAGATAAATACCTTAGTTATCCACATTTTACGTGCATTCATTTTCTGTGTGTAATCAGTGATCACTCTTTTGTCTACACCACCTCTTTATCGCCCCCTTTAGCTCACAGCCAGCAGTGCAGAATGGCGAAGCACCCCCGGCTCCGTAGTCGCGTGTAGGACTAGTGCAGACAAACCTGGACCTCCAGCAGCTCCCAGGGTCACTGCAGTCACATCCTACAGCTTCTGCGTGACATGGGGTGAGCTTTAGGCATTCAGTCAACCTGAAGTGTGGAGGTCTTTGAATGCCACTCAGAGACTCTTAACATTTTCCCTTTACCTGTTATTACAGACCCTCCACAAGATGATGGAGGCTGTGGGGACTTGACATACCTCTTGGAAATGTCTGAAGGGAATCCTGAAGGTATTCCATTACATTCCTATTGAATGGTCCAGCTTCATCAGTTTAGAGGACAACAACTGTTTTTTCTTCACTTTTTGCCAATAAAAGAGAGAGGTGCAGTTTTTACCATTTTAAATGAATCCATTCAGTCCATATACTGAGCAAATGTTTTTTTGCATAATGTAGCTCTGCCTGTTCACACTAAAATTTCACAAAGCTTTGCTATGCTTTTTAAATAAGGAACAATACAGGCCAGCCAGTGGCAAGAGCACATTTGCGTATATCAGTCTAACAGAGGGCATGGAAAAGAATCACCACTTCAGAATATTCAGATTGTATTGCTTTGCAGCCTGAAATGAAGACAACCACAAAGAAACAACCGCAACTGTTCAGGAAAAAATTACAACATCAGAATCACTAAGACAGATATAGGATAACCCTCTTGTGCCGGTACTTTTGCCTTAATTACTGCCTTGAGTATGTTGGGATATCTAGACTGTGCTATATTTGCCCACTCTTCTTTACAGACCTGTTCAAGCTCAGTGACTATTGTTGGACCGCAATCTTCAAGTCATCCCACACATTTTCAGTAGGGTTTAAGTCTGGGCTCATCCACATTTCTCTTCTTCAGCCACTGTGTGCTCAGTTTTGCTGTGTGATTTGGGTCAGACTCATGTTGGAAGGTGAGCGCAGTAGGTATGGTGTTCTTCAGATGGTGAGCTGTATTGGCTTTCCACCATATGTGCCACTTGGCCTCCGAATCTTCAAGGTGCGTTTTGGCAAAGCACAGCTGAGACATAATGTGGTCTATTGTGTCAGATGCACACAGTGATCAAATCCTCACGCTGCCATCCAGTTTGGAGGGACTGCCTGATCCGGGGAGGGTCCTTAATTATAGACTTAGCTCTGCTTATAGGGATTGATGAAGCCTTTTAAATCTAATGACCATACATAGTTTGTTTGATTTCATTTGCACTACTAAGCATTGGAATGCTCCAGGAATAGCTGTTCATATGCTGAACTAACCAAAACAATTACAGTTGATTACAGTGGAAGGCAGTTATCTTAGTTTACAGTGAAGGCTAGCTATCCTTTATCCACCTAAGTGATTCTGTTTTTTGTTTTTTTTCTAAACAGTTGATATCATATTTTTTACTTGTAAGTAGAATTGAATAAATATGGCCGGAAAAATTGTTTGTTTGTGTGTGCGTGTCTTCATTTCAGGCTGCAAAGCAAGAAAATATGAGCCTTGTATGAATGCATTTTTGATGTTTTTAATACTTTAAACCCACAGAGGAAACTTTAAAAAATTTAAGATAAGGACCTTTTGCATTGTGAAGTAGCTGAATGACTTATTTGTAGAAATGACCTTGTTTAAAGGAGTACATCTGGCAAAAGTTACATAAATTTCCCTTTTTTGTAATATGTATTATGTATTGTGGTTGGATTGACTACATTAAATCACCTAAGCATGTCTGTAATTTGCACCCCAAGCCTTCATTACATTAGTTACTTTAGCCTAACAAAAGAAACAAACTTTAGACGCCAAACATTTTCTTGACCAACCAGCTACACTTGGAATAAGGTGAAAAATGTGAAACTTGATTTTTTGCTGAGCTAGCCCTTTAACTGAATTGTTTTTGAATGTTCCTGTACAGCCGTAAGCCAGTGGGAAGCTGTGTATCGCGGGGTGTTGCGAGAGCACATGTGTAAGGATCTGAACGCAGCGACACAGTACTCGCTTCGTCTCAGCACCATCAGCGCGGGCGGCCACAGCCAGGTAGGAACGAGTGAAAAGCACAAGCCCTGACTGCAGATTCCGTCGATCGTAATTATTACCGTTACGGTAACGACCATTAAGATAAGATATAATAAGAAAGAACTTTATTTATCCCGAGGGAAATTTTTTTTATCATAAACATGCTCAGTGCAACAAAGAGGAATAAAGATAAGACAACAAAGAGTTTAAAAAGAAACTGTAGTGCAAACGGAATAACAAAATAACTCTTAACAAAGTAACAAGTAACTATAACAGATCTAATAAAATGACAGATTATTAGTTGAAAAAGAATTATGTTCTGACGTGATTACTTACTTGAAAGCTGGACGGTGGGTTGACTGTTTTTCGCCTTGCCGTGTTTTGCAGTACTCAGATAGCCTGCTCGTCTGCACACTCATCTTACCCCCAGGCCCCTGCAGGCCCGTCACTGTCCAGGGGAGCGTCAAACACAGGGAGGTGAACCTACAGTGGGGTGAGTACAGCACTACAAAACACCTAATAATCATCATAATCCTTTCACAGTCCTTTTAGATTTAGAGTCAAAGACTTTCGCTTAAAAGCTTGAAATTTGTTTCCGAGACAAGATGAACGGAAAAAAATAAAGAGCTTAGATATACGTTCATGTTCTGGATTGCCTCATAGTACAAATAAATGAATACATTCGAAATGGTTTGCAGCTTAGTTTCGTTATGGGTGACCTGTTGATGTATGATGGCAATTAACAAAACAAATAATCAAATATTACCTTAAACCTTCTATTAAAAAAACTAACCATTCATTGAGGAACAAATTTCCAAAACTCACTCAGTCCATTTTTTGGGATTTTTTAGGTAACACTACTATTGGTGTATTTTCACATTTCCTCTTTATGTGCAATAGTATAACCGACCAAAACTCACTCAGTCCTGCATAATAATACACAGTACAACATTAGGAGAATTTACAAAACTCCCTCAGTCCACTCACACAGTCGCCAGTGTTACTTACTTACCCAGGTCTCCCAGGAGGCAGATCATAAACAAAGATGGCTCTATACTGTGTCATGTAGGAGGATATAAATATTAAACTTGTATATCATTTTGTGACACTGAATATCGATTTACTTAAAAATTGTTTTCATTTTTTAAACAAATTTGCCCAAACTAAAATGTGCAGGAGTTGCATTTTAGAAACAGGCATTGAAAAATGACAAGTAACTGTAAAATTTCAATTTAAAAAAAATATTTCCTGTAAGAATTGCTTTCCAATAGGTAAAACAAGTAAAATGCGATTTTCTGAAGAAAAAAAAATGCTTTTGGACTGAGTGAGTTTTGGAAATGTGCTCTTCAGTTATGAAAGATTATATGCAGTGTTCCTTTAAGAAATTATTTTTGGGTGGGATGCGTTTATTTAGTATGACATTTGCTTAGGTTGGTCCTTTTGATTGCTCACCTGCTGAGTTACCTTAATTATCTTCAATTGAAATTACAGAATGATTGTCTCGCTACATGCTAAGTAGTGCTAATGTCAATCAGTAAATATCTGAGATCATAAAACATTCAGGACTAGAATACTGCTATTTCTTTGTAAACGGTCCACCAACACAACAATAAAACAACAACTGCAATAGCATGAAACGCACAGTTTCTACTGCATTGCCTATAGTGTCCATGAGAATATACTTCTTCAAAATAATAATGGCTAAATTCATTTGCTGATAATCAAACACAGATCCTAATACTAATAATAATAATAGTAACAACAACAACAACAATAATTTTCACAATAATAATAATAGTTTCACCATATTATAGATAGACAAACCTATATAAATAAATGAAATAAAAGAGTCTGAAATAGCATCTATAGCATCTAATATTTTGTTACAGTTTTCAAACAAACCCATACATGCCTCACATATAAGAACTGTGCATAAGGTGAACAGCAGAACTGTCACAGCAGCCCAAACAACATTCACACTAGTCAACTTTATCATCATCTCCGCCACACAAAGAGATACAACCAAAGTCAGTTTCTGGGAGCCTGTCCACTTCCTAACAAGCACATTTTATTCCTCAGCTTTTGGCAAGCAGGAATTCTTGGAAACATGGGTGAGGTCGGAGAGTTCAGAAGATGGTGAGGTTCACAGACAACTCCAAAACTCAGGTCCTCTTTTTTTCAAATGTGTAGAAAACAAAACACTGTACTCTTTTGGGATCTCACGTGTCTTTATATATTGTCTCCTCTTATGACTAGATCTCAAATCTTTATAGTTTAGTGAATTTACCATATTTGGTACCAGCTAATTAATTATTCGCAAACTTCAAGCTAAAAGATATGTAAACAAGCTAAAATGATGTAACTAGGCAAGAAATGTAGCATTTATCTGTTTGTCCTAATGACTTAAGAATGCCTTCTAGGTGTAAATTACAAGTCAGTTAGCACCAACTCTGGCTTTGAGGTCTTGGATTAGGTTTCACTCAATTCTGTAATTGCAAAATGGTGAGTGACGCTCTGTCACATTAAGAGCTGGTTTCCCCCACCCAGATTAAACCCAAACCTAGAACTGCAATTTAACTGATACTGGGGAAAATCCAGCTCTGGAACAGAGCAATGTTGGAAGCTGCACATCGCCACTGAATGCCATTAGTCTTGTGTACACATTCACTGAAAACAGGGGTTTGGGGTTTTTAGAAGCAGCCAATGTGTGTGTAGCTTTAATAATAGAAGTCTGACCTTTGACTTTGTCATTTATGCATTGAGAAGAAGCAGAAGCGATCATGCATGGTTAATAAAGCAAAGGTGATTCACGAGCCCCTGGATTCACGAGCCCCTGTATGTTAAAATGCAGGTACAGTAACTAAACAGTTTAATTCTAAGGGCTACAATAAGGCTGTCATAAGATTCAATTAATAGAACTGTATTCATTAGTAGTATTACTTATTAACGTCAATTATGGACGTTCAGTCACATAATAAGAAAGAAAAAAACTGTGGGATATGGGCCTTTTAAAAAGCATAGTGATGTATATACAGTGTGGGAAAGCCAATGTGGTCACACACATTAGATAAATCCATGAGATTAGAACTGGTTGAAACAATTTGAATATGTGAAGACAGAAAGCATTACCAAAACCCCTCTTAGGCTCAACAGAAAATGTTTGAATTTCACATGACAGAGTAACATCTGTATTCTATACACCCTGCAGCAAAACATGTCTTACAGTTTGAACAGCATTAAGTGAAAATACATTGCTGAGTAATGTCGCCAGGAGCACAGTTTGCTCTGCCTCTGTGTAATAATCCACACAGAAAGAGCACACAGAAATGGGTGGATTGTAAACACTTAGTCACCATAACCCGGCAAACAAATATTAGACTACGTGCCTATATTCAGCCTTTCCTTTACTGCTACCAGTAAAATACATGTCGTCTGTCTAAGCAGCATTTCATATTCATTCTTACATTTGGTGTTGCAGATTATTAGACTTTTGCTGAATATTGAGTTTTGTATTTCATGCATTTCTTCATGACTTCAGACTGTGCTATTAAAGCTTCGGCAAGCTTATTTCCAGTCATGTTCTTCATGAATAAATCATAACTACATTGCAGGGTTTTTTTAGCCCAGTTTCTTACAGTGGTTCACTCTATAAATCTTGCTCTGCTAAATGTACCAAGAACTATAAGAAAAACAGTGCACCTGCCCTTGGTGTTTACGACTCAGAGTTATGGCACTCTCTCCATGGCCCAAACCCAGGCACCTTGAATAAGTACCTTGAAGAAGCAGTTTAAAACTACTTTTGAATTTGTAATTTCTTCAGTATTGTCACCCTTTCTTTTTTTTAACCATATAGTTTTTTTTTTTTCTTTACCTGTTTTTTTTTTTTTCTTGGGGTTTTTTTTCAGGTGATTTTCATGGCTTTTCATCTTAGAGTCTCACAATTTTATACTTTATTTTGACTCTTAAGCATTTTAAGCAACATTCTCTGTGTAAACGATGTAATGTAATAATTGTATTATTATTGTTGTTATTGTTGCTATTGTTGTAATAATAATTATATTATTATTATTATTATTATTATTATTATTATTATTATTATTATTATTATTATTATTATTATTTAATAATCAAGACACTATGCTATTGATACAATTCTTTGACTGCCGTCTTCATAGTGGTTTTATTCCATTACTGTTATATGTAGTAAAGTTTGTAGCCACTACTCTAAATGTGCAACCGGTAAGAAGCTCAAGCTCTCAAGCTCCCACTTCCTCAGGATACAGTTCCCTGCTGTGCCTCAGTCTATGAGGATCAATCTGATTGGCTCTGAATCCTGTCAGTCAGCTCACGGTCTCCTATAGCGTCCTGCCGGTGGGCGGGGCTGCTGATCTGTCACAGTGCGCGCGTGGGCGGAGGCAGAGTGGAGCTGTCTGAGCTTCCCAACGTCTGTGAGCCTCTTAACGCTTTCCACACCCAGTCACCCTTGCTCCCTCCCTCCTTCCCTCCCTCTCTCTCTCCCGCCTACGCCACCTGCCCTTGAGTCTCAGCTTCCGACAGAACAGGCGAGCAGCTGGAATTCTCTGCTTCTTCACAGTCTACAGACTCAGCCCTCCCTCTGTTTCCACTTTCTCTTCATCCCACAGCCTCTCTGATCTGCTGTCCTCTCCTCATGCCTGCAGGGCTTTCTCCTCGTCTGCCGGACTGACCTGTGATGGGATGGGAGGTGTCAGCACTTGCCCTGCGAAGCACATGACCGTGCTTGGCTGTGCTGTGAGACGGGCCGTCCCGGGACAGGGATGCTGAACGGGGGGCGTGAGGGCCTCTTTGAGCTGGGCAGGCAGCTCCAGCAGGAAGGAGACTCACAGGCTGCCCTGCACTGCTTCCTCAGCTGCCTGCTCGGTCTGACCCACGTCCAGAGCTTCCACTCTCTGCCCAACTGTCTTCATCAGGTGAGCCTCAACCTGCAGGACCTGCAGGACTACATTAAATGCGCCAGGATGGTAATAATATGTTCTAATATTTCTTTTCATCTCTATATATCCGCAAGGCTAGTTACATACTTAGTTTAGGCCCATATGTCTTTATTTAAAGGCTTCCCATTGTCACCTACTTTATAATACATTCATTTGAAAGATGCATGCATCGGGACCTTATAACGCATTCATAAGCATTTAATAACCCATTGAATGCTTGAATACTTATGAATTGCTTATGTCAGCATGTCTAATGTATAGATGGCGTGAAATGTTAAATGAAGTAACAGCGTCATCACATTGAACAGTCAAGCCATAACACAGTGGAAAGAGGGTGGTGGTGGTGGTGGAGTTGTGCGCATTCATCAACTTGATGATGTTTTCTAATTCATGATGTGAACGCTGATATAGGCTATTCATAAATAAATATCACTTTTGAAATAAGTTATTCATTGCTTATGTTTGGGTTATAAAGTGCCTATTTATTTAGATCAACCTCGCGAACAAAGTGTGACTGTTAAATGAATCTTGAGTTGAACGATTGTTTAATCGAGTCAGTGCACTGAGCACTAATTCTACATTTAGTGGACAGACTGCACTCATCCTTCACTCCATTCTTCACTTGCGGAAGGCAAATGTGCAGCTTGGGATGTGTTACATGGCTGCACGAATGGTGGTGTTTGTGAAACAGGCTTAAAACAGTTATGTAAATCTCATGCATTCTTCAGAGACATCATATTTGACCCAGATCCGTCTCTGCATGTATGGCGTCAAAGCTCAGCATGCATGCACTGGGACATGGATGGGAACGTGCGTGGCATCTGCAAGCAAGGGTAGTAGACAGATCTGTGTATATTATTAGAGAATGCAAGGTGTGTTGACACACTCACACACTGTAAAGTATGTGCTCGATGTGAAGTGCTGGCACACTAACCTAAATGATCTGAGTGCAGCGCAAATGTTTCAGAATGCCAGCCAGCCCTTGCATATTTTACATGGACCAGTGCATTTTCAATTACTGACAGCATTGCTAACTAAAAACGGAAAGCTTTCACGTTTTTGTGCAGGATGTTACACACACACGCATACACGCACATGCAATGTGAATGTAAATGCGTGCTAAGCTAGGATTCACTCATTTGGGCAAGGAAATGGACTTTAAATGAAAAAAGGGGACTTTAGGCCTGTAGGAAAATGGACCCTCTGCTGTGCTCAATGCAGAATCAGAAACTTAACATTGCCCAGTAGCTCTTTCCATTCTGTAGTAGAGAGAAAGTGCATACAGCTATTTACATCACTGCTCACATTATGGCACATTTTTCTGCGTAAGATTAAAGCATGGCTTTGTCTAATCTAATCATGGACAGGGCTGTCAAGTCTGACAACTTCACAGTTTCTAGCTGGTCCTATCAGCTCGCCCTGTCTGAACATCGCAAGTGTCCCAGGAAATGGAGTGAATATAAACAGTTACTCTTATATAAGTGTAAAGGAATGTCTGGCATTACTCTCTTCAGAGTCTGGCCAAGAGTGCATCACATCAACATTCAAGAGTTATTTTCTAACATCCCTCACTTGCAGCCTTCCAAAATAAAGGTTATATGATTGTATTATGAATGCTGCATACCAGTTTGATGATTTTGTGTTAGTGTACAAGTAGGTTCAAGTAGAGTCCAAAGATATCTAGAGGGACGAATTAGTAGTTTTGCTTTGCCAAGAGATAACAAGAGCCTGGATCTGTTGCACGCCACTATATTTTAATTTGCATTGTTTTACATGGTGTTAGAAATAATAAGACTTCGGGGTGGGTGGTGGTTAGATAGCAGCCCCTGCAATCCGAAGTCCATGGGTTCGAATCCCAGGACTGCCAGTGGCACCACTGAGATACCCTTGAGCAAGATACCGTCCCGACACACTGCTTCCCAGGCGCTGTGTTCCTGGCTGCCCGCTGCTTCTCTTGGTGAATGGGTTGAAACGCAGTGAAAGAATTTCACACTGTTCACACTGGGTGCTGTGCTGTGGTGTGTTCATGTATGACAAATTTACACTTAATAATCCTGTGATTTTCAGAAGTTAATCATGACAGCAGATCTTAGTTATTAGTCAAATAATACGTAGTCAAAAAATGTTTCTTTTCTCTGACAGATTGCAGAACTCTTCATCGATGAGAAGAATTGTATCCTTTTCTGTAAACGTAGTCCACTGTTAAGTATGTTCTTTTCCAGTTTGTTGGCATGAAGAACTAGAGAAGAGAGCATCAGTAACAGTTTGTTGTTCTTCCTGTCCAAACATGCCTGACTAAGCTCCTAAGTTAACTGTGTGCTAGTGCAAACTGTGCTGGACTCCAGCACTCCAGGACCAGAACTGAGGAACCCCTGTACAGAGCATCATAGTCCTCTCAGTCCACGTAAGGTCTCGCAACACTCTCGTGAACCCGTAAATATTTAGGTATATTGCACATGTTAGTTAAGGCCTACATCAGATAATCCAAATTTGCATTACATTCACATGCCTGTTTAAACCATTTTCTGATGTTTGCAGATAACAGTCATGAGATTTTAGGAGAAAGTCAGACGCATCCTGTATGAAGTTCTCTAGTTCTGGCACCTCAGGGTTTTCACAGGCATTTCTGCAGAGCTTTGTTGTTGTATTTTTTTCTTCTAAGAGGATTTGCAGGCTTTTATCGCTTGTCAGCTGAAAGAGCATCAGAGCTAATTAACCTGGGTAGACCCAGCTTGCACCACACTCTCACCATTCATCTGTAGACTGCTGATAGGCATGAGTTACATGATATACATTCCTCCTTAAACTACTTGCACCTAATTGCAAAGGCATACAGTTTATACGAGTTTTGTATTATCAGCTCCCACTCATGGGTCATTTAAAAAGAACCGAGACCGCTTGACTCCGGACTCCATGATAAAGCATTAATATAAAGGATGGTAACATGTGTAGGAATGATTGTTCTTGAACTTTTAATAAGCTGCACTGAAATAGTGATAAGTTGAAATGATCTAGTGGCTTTTATCGTTTAATTGCATGGACAGTTCAATAAGACTGGGCAAGTTATTTTGCTTTGTCTATGCATGAGATTTGGAACCGAGGGCTATGAGGACAGGGCAACGTTAAAGGTCATACGGAGAGCGTGGAAATGCTGGTAAATGTAGATTTGATCTGAAATGTTCTCTTCTCATTTACTCTAAGATTGAAGAGAAAGGTCTTCTTCACCCCCCCTACAGCGATAGACTCACAGCCGATCATTACAAATGGATTGGATCTTAATTCACAACTAGAGGGGGGGATTATTGTTGATAATTATCATGCCATTAACCCAAAATGACTTCAAGAAACAAAGGAAAAGTGGGATAGATTATATAATCTACAGCCTTTGTTCTTCCGAGGATATTTTCTTGCATTCCAAGTAAATCAACTATGTTCACATGAGCTACAGTATAACTACATGTTTATAAAAATTGTATAATGAAGCATCATATTGTACAATAGACAATGATAGTGATTCATACACTATATGGACAAAAGTATTGGGATGCCTGACCATGACACCAACAAGGACTTTAATACATTCAAATCCATAGACGTTAAAATGGAGTTGTTCCCCCCTTTGCAGCTGTAACAGGTTCCACTCTTCTTGAAAGGCATTGCACAAGATTTTGGAGTTTCGGTGTGAATTTGTGCCCATTCATTCTGTAGAGCATTTATGAGATCAGGCACTGATATTGGACAAAAAGGCCAGGCTTGCGATCTCTGTTCCAGTTTGTCCCAAAGGTGTTGGATAGGGTTGAGGTCAGGGCTCTATGTGGGCCAGTCAAGTTCTTCCACACCAAACTCATCAAACCATGTATTTATGGATCTCGCTTTGTGCACTGGGGCACAGTCATGCTGGAAACATGACGTTGTCCAAAATGTCTTGGTCTGCTGAAGCATTAAGAAAGCCCTTCACTGGAGGTAAAGGGCCTAGCCTAAACCCTGAAAAACACGTGTGTCCCAATACTTTTGTCCATATAGTGTATATTAAGGGCATGAGTCAGTAGAAGCATTATAAATGTGGATATAAACATTTTAAGTATTGCATTTTACTTTATGTCTGTATATACAGCCATGGAAAAAAATAAGAGACCACATCTTTTTTTTTTTTTTGGTTATTGCTTTTGCAGTTTGTGGGAGTGTGTCTGTGTAAAATATGCATGTCACTATTGTTATACACTATTGACCACACTTGATTCAAAATTCCAAACAAAAAATGTTTGGAGAAAATAATACATACAAATAATTTATTATACCTTGGGAATGTTAAATTACTCAACACTCTTACTTTGTTTTACAACTGCAACAATTAAAAAAGTGATGTTAAGAGCACAGTGTGTGCATGTGTGACTCTATTTCATCCCATCAGAAACTGAGTCAGGAGTGAAGCTGCTGGAATACAGCACATGGAACAGCTGCTATACAAACACTGCTGCAATTACAACACATATGGAAGCATTTTATGTTTGACACAGCTCACACTGCAATAGTTCATAAAAGAACAGCGACCTGTGCATTTTACACACACACACACAATGCTGCAAATTGTGCAAACAGTAAACAGAAAAAAAGGGGAAAGTGGTCTCTTATTTTTTTCCATGGCTGGATTTCTTAACCTTATGCAATGTAATCTCAGTTTCAGAACAAAATTTTACAATATAGCAAAATTTACATTATAATTGAGGTTAATGCAAAACTAATGTATTCCAAACCATTTTGGGCTATTTATCAGTCGGCCTAAAACGTATTACAATTTAAACTGCAGCTGGTACCTTCAAATGGATAAGCAGGATTTGTTCAGGCAGTAACAAGTAGTTTACAAGTGGATTGGATCTTAGTTCAGAGCACAAAAGGGTGATTACTGTCGACGATTATCATGCCATTAACTTAACATTACTCCCACAAACAAAGATAAAGTAGAATAGACTACCAGTCTACAGCCTCTGTTCTCCACTCCAATGGTCTTTTCTTTGCATCCAAAGCAAATCCACTATGATCAATATTCCTGTGAGCTGCAATATAACTAAATGGGATTAAACACATTTGACCAGCGTAGTAATATATATTGAGTGCACAAGTACAGAGAGGTCATCCAAATTGTCCTGTCCTTTCTTTAGTAACATAGCTTACATTTAATTAGCTACTAACTTACCACTGATGCTGTTGCAATATCACTTCACTAGAGTGTCTCCCATCAAGGTCGGGTGCACAGGGCCCTTAATATCATATGACTTTTGCCACGACAGTTCAGTTAAGTGTTTCTGACAGCATGAATAATATATCACAGGTCAGGTTTAGGGAGGATAGCTTAATGATATTCTGAGTAGTTTTTGACATTACTAAGTACCAGCAGTTGACATTGAACTGATAGATATATCCAAAAGATATATTTGGATATTTATTGCATTTTTCATTAGATAATATATCACAACAGATCACAACATCTCTATACATTACGTATTTTTTAATCATTTTAGCAATGATATAAATATTCAGAACCCATTACATATAGATTTCCTAACATAATGCAATGTAATATCACTGTTGGGACAAACCCTCCTATCTCAAAAATGGTAAATTTGCATAAGATGGGGAAAAAAATGTTATAAATGAGTAATATTCTTCACACAATATATTATCAGTGCCAAAGAATCTAATACATAGTTTGTATACAATTTCTTTGTTATAGAAAATATTTTATGAACACTGCTTATAATACATCATGTTACATATCATAATCCAGTTGTCATAAATATTTAAAGTCATGTTATAATGACGTTTGATTAATGTGCCTATATATTCAAACAGACAGAGTGTTCATAGAAAGTCTTCCTCTGATTTTTATCTGTTTATTTTCATATGTGTGATATAAGCAGCAATAATGCAAGATTTGTACCCATTTATCTTAGATGTAAATTTTCATCATAATGTTTGGGAAAACTGTGACAGTGCACAATTGATTATACTTTTTCCATATTTATTCATTATAAATGCTTCTTTTGCTCTAAGCCTTAGGGCAAGTATTTCCTCAGATAAACTGTTATAAATTCTGCTTAAAAGCAGTTGAAATGAAGTCTCTGGGCACATTGTAGATAATCTAGTAGATTTAAGATATCTATAACCTTCAGGCTAGTATGTAGTCTACAATGTTAGAACTCCCAGTCCACGTTTAAATCCATCCCACCCAGCTGCACGCTAAAAATACGCAAGGAACTCCAGGGAATATGTGTCACATTCCAGAAAAAGATCACTGCGTATTAACGGCTTTGGCAGAAACAACATAAATGATCTCTAATGGTGATTCACACTTGAGATTAAATACTGGTAATAAAATACCTAATTTTAGGACAGTAGCTTCTTGCCAGTTCATTCCATCCTGGCACCAGTGAGTATGGCCACTGTAAGGGAATGGGGGGAATGAGGTTGGGAGGACGAATCCAAGGGCCCAGCACTGTCAGAGAACACCATCTAAAAACAGAATATTATACAATATTAATATTATATACTTTCACTGTATTTCTACCAGTGAACCTGTCAGTACGTACTGTTTTGGAGCTTTGAGATCTTGCCTGGAATTCAGTGTTGTCCTAGCGTCTGAAGATGCTCAGTCATTATGCTGGTGCCGTCATTCCCAGTCACTCATGCGTCAGATGCTGTGACTGAGTTAACTTTTTTATTTTTTATTTTTCACCACAAACCAAACCAACATCAGTTCCAGACCTATAAAGCTGAAAAAATGACCTGCTTAGCACCCATCAAAAGAAAGTTTTTTTTATCCTTAAAGGGTTCAGTTCAAAATCCAATATTCACAATTTGCCACCATATAGCCCAAATATAACCAGTCAAAGACAAGCCTCAAGACAGACCCTACAACACATTTACTACGACACTTAGCTATGCAACATATTTTTGTTCATTTCGCTAGTTAATAGTGTGTCATCCACTATGAAAAATATTACTTAACACACTGATGTAGCTAAAGCAAAGAAACTGATCAACTATGTTTGGGGTAAAAATGCGTAAAATCATTTTTTGCTAAACTGTCGCTTTAAAGTATGTCTTCTTCAGTTTGGGTGATTAGAGATATTTTCACACCTTGTAATACCAAAATAGAACAATTTGGTCGTAGCTACACGTGAGTCTGTCATGTTCTGCTCCGAAGTGGGTCATTCAGGTTTATTTTAAGGACATTTTCCTTTCCAAGCAAAAGGACTTCAATGACACTTTTCAAGTGCACAGTGTCGTCTTACAAAGAAACATGCTTTTTCCCCTCCCACATGCTTTTGTGTATGTGAATAAACCCATAAATACTTTGTCTATTATTAGTTGTCATACGTGCTTTGTATCTTTGTATGGACAGAGAAGAGTGAAAACAGCACTGACCAATCAGTACTCCTGTGAAGTGACGGTATAACTAACACTGTGTCTTATTCGAGCTCCATTACTTGATGTGAGAAAGATACTGGGACGATACGGCAAAAGCTGATTGAAATTCATAGGAAAGGAGGTTTTTTTTTTGTTTATTTACTTTGGTCACACAGAGTGGCTGAACAAATCTCAATTTACACAGAGTATGTGCGACTGGGCCGTGTGTGTGTGCGTGTGTGTGTGTGTGAGAGAGAGAGAGAGAGAGAGAGAGGGAGTGTGTGTCATCATAACAACCGGCTAATCCCTGTGACAAGCATGGCTGATCCTTCACTCGTATAAAACAGATGAGAAGGCGCTGAAGTTCATTCAGGCGGAGAAGATGTTCTATGAAGTGGCATTGATCGAGCTCACCGCCCTGCAGGGGAGCACAGGCAAGTCTGCTTTATGACTTTATGGCTTTAACTACTTCTCTCTGGTATCTGCTTCTTCCTGTTTGTGCCTCTGTGAACTTCACTAAGGGACAGGAGGGTTCTGGGTTTGCGGGAGAATATACAGTCGCCATAGCTTTTGCACAGACTACAACTTTTTCATTTCTACAAATATTCAATACTTCTGTATTTAAATGTATAGAAGTGTGTTCTCCGTAGAAGATCTGTACTTATATTCACTTGGAAAACCAACAAAAGATGCCATTTGAGCAGGGTCATCCAAACTTGCATATATGATTGTAGAGTATTGTTTGGGTTTACTTCACTGTTGTATTAGTGTAATACTACAGTATTTTGTAACTTAATCGCTACCTGTTGCATCTGTACCATGTAGTCAATCGCCATAGGAAATAATTTGCTTTTATAAAAAACAGAAAACCGCTTAGTTCATACACGCTGATGATAGAAAGTCAGAGGGCAAACGGAAGCAGAGAAGCCCTAACAGCAGATTTTCATGGCAAACCCATCCAATTTAGCATCATTGGTAATGGAATGTATGCTACAGTTTATGGAGACCAGGCCTAAACATGCTACATTTGTATTTTGACTGTATTGTTAGCGCCCAAGCTATTTCAGATTGATGCGGTATTTGCTTGAATGATCAAAGTGCATTACTGGAATGAGCTCAGAGCTGCAAACTATAAAAATTAGCATTCGATTATGCCATACATACACGACTGAGCCGAGCCTGTGGCCAGGAGGCTAAAAGGAAACAAACGCCAGCCTGGATTGCAGCCATAACCGCAGAGAGCAGCAATACGATTATCCCAGGTTGGTCTTTATTTACTGCGGGCCGCACCAGCATTCACGGAGGGAGAAGGGCCATCCATCTCCTCTCCTGACGCATGTCTGCATGCTGTTCCTCTGGCTGGCGGGCCGTGCTGAGGCAGCAAACTGCTGGAGCGTGAGCTCAGAGTGGGAGTACATCAGCCCACAGAGACAAATGGCTACTGTGTATGTTGTCTCATTAAAGAGCCCCTGGGCTCCATGGAATCACTGAAGCCTGACTCAGCACTTGTGAGGCGGCCGTAACTGCCGTGGCTTCCTCCCTCCGACCAGGGCCGGTACCCCGCTCGCTCAGGCTCAGATACCTACCAGCATCTTTAACCTGCTCACTGCATACCTCATGTGGGCATAAGTTTGGTTTGTCTAGTTACTTACAGATGTGAATTGCATTGTAGTTAAAGACACTGGATATGAAGTATTCCTTGAAATAGCATTCTTAAAAGCCTTTTATTTAATGCCCCTCTAAGGGATCTCAATAAATAGTTTAAAGATCAGATCACCCCTGCTCAAAATCAGTATAAATTGGATTTGTTCTTGCCTCCTTTAGTAGATTACAAGCTCATAGTTTTCCAAGACCTACAGCAGTGCCAACCTTGAATTTCACTCTCATGGCCGGTGATGTAACTTAACCTTAACCAAGAGGTAAAAAACTAAATCTAAACTGCATAAAGCTACCAAAAAACTAAACTCACAATGCAAAGAAGCAATAATGTCCAATATAATGTCAATATGCTTGTTTTTATCCTTTTATTATTTTGGCATTAATGTTAATGGATAACTGTTTGAACTCTATATTCGTTTAGTCTTATATGGTGTGCTTGTTTACTTTAAATACATTGAATTTATGTGTCAAGTCTGTACATTGCAATGATGGTCCTCCAAGAGAGTTTTATTTTCTGTGAAGTGTGTTTATTTTGGAGTCGAAATACTTAACTGCCTTAAAAATGTCATTTCAGTTATAGCTCATAAGCACAGTATTTATTTTAATTGAATTTTTTGATTGTATATGTAATTTCGTAGCTGTAACAAAATTTATTTTGCGATTTTTGTTTTGGGTTTTTATTTGGTGGGCCAGTGATAGAAGTGGTTTAGTTTAAAAGATAAAAAGGGTCTGTCACTCATCAATATGTTGATTCATAACCTGTCAGCTAATCAACTATATTTGAGGAAAGAGGATTTTATTCTTTTTTTTTCTTTTTTTTTTTTGTCAAACCAAAGCTCCAAATATTACTTTCTTAAATACTACACTGTAAACCTTAACACATTTACCTTTGAAATGTTAGGAAACCAGTCGAATACCTTTCACTCATTAAATTAACTCATTAATTTCAGTCTAAAATTTGTAAAGTCCACAGATGTATTTTCTGACATCAGCTTGCTTTCAAATTTGTAGTAAAATATAGTATCACCATTTTCAGTAATTACTCTCCGTGTCTCTGTGAGTTTGGCCGAGCTTTCATAGCTAGACGCTTCCATTTTAGAGTACTAGCACTTACAGTCGACCAGGGTAGATCTCAAGTTCACAAACTGACTTGTGGAAAATGTGGCATCCCATGACAGTGCTGCATTTAAAATCACTAAGGTCTTCAGTATGACTCGTTCTACTTGTGTGTTTGTCTGTGGAGACCGAATGGCCATATGCTTGATTTTCTACACCTGTTTGTATTGGCGTGGCTGAAACACCTGAACTCAGTCATCATACTCAATAATTATACTCAAAAATCATAATATACTACACGGTAATTATAGCATCACATTACTTTCAAGTGGACTGACTCTCGCTTTCATTGGATGGTGTTTTAGTGTCTAACTGAAAGTGTATTAATAGACACGTATATTGTCTTACTTGGGTTCTCCAAATATAATATTTACATCGTTGCTTTTTCTATCACATTTCTTCTTCTGTAATAACGTTACAACAACTGTTTGTTGAGTGCGTGACTGTGTGTGCTTAAGGACATCTTTTAAGGAGTATTTGAATACTCTTTGCCATGTGGGTGGGGCAAATCCAGCTGCCCTCTAGTTCACTCCCTCTCCCCCCCCCATCCCCACCTTTTTATCTCTATTTCTCTCTGTCAGTTCCCCACTACTTCACACTGTTGTGCTTGTTTCATGTGTCTCTAGGGTTCCAGCTCTTGTGGCATATTGTCTAGGGCTTTCTGGCTCAGTTTGTGTGTGTGTGTGTGTAGGAAGCTCTCAGGAGGACGGTTCTCTAGGCTCTGCAGGATGGCTCTCTCAGGAGGAGTTATCAGAGCAGGCCTCACAGGCCCAGGACCTTGAGAGGCTGGCCCAACTTTGCATCATGAGCAAAAGGTAGGAATTTGCCTATAAAATACTGGTGCAGTGAATTTGCCTGGGAAATGCTGGGAATGTTTAAGCAGGTGTGAGGAGTGCCCTGTGTTTGAGTTCATCTTTTAGAGTGAATAAACTACTCTGTGTAGTTTTTTACTGGATCTTTACAGCGTAGTGTGGTGCTAGATGTACTATATTGATCCAGTAACTATTCTGTCATGTTTATGCTACATCAATACAACCCATTTCATACTCTGTATCCGTGTGTATTAGTTGAAGTACTGTTTTGTTTTCTGGCCGGACCTATTTCTGTCCTTCAAATGAAAGTAATGAAAGTCTTTTTATAGCATTAGAATGTGCTCAATATTGACAGAGAGCACTCTGTTGGCAATGATGGCTTCCTGGGATGGAGGATGTGAGCACATTAAAATGAGGAATGGCTCTCTCTGTGCTGGCCAAAGTACCAGAATGAAGTGTTGCTAAAAGTCTGCAGCATTTGCCTTTGCCTTTGTTTGTATTACTGACTGATGTCTTTCTCATTATTCAAGACACATAGATCACATCAAATGTACATCCCTGAATGTGTACAAGTATTTTCAGCGTGTATCGTGTGAAAAACAAGCTGTATTGTTTTTATTCCTACACAATGTGGGTATTTGGGTTATGCTGTATAACGGTCAGTTGAGGTTATGGGTTTATTTGTGTGATCTTTATCTAAATGGACCACAATTGCACACGCAGAAAGAAAGGGAGAAAGGTGACTGGTGTTATGTGAGTCCGCAGGCTTCGGGTGTTACTGGGACACGCTGACATAGGTGTCTCGTTTCCTCAAGGGGCTTAGCATGACCAGTGAGTCACTTGTAAGGCCGCCACATACTGTATATGTGGGGACAGAGATCAGTGTTTCTGCTGTCCCCCTCCCCTTCATCGCTCGACCCTGTTGGCACTGACCTTAATCATTTAACCTTATCATCCAACAGAAGGAGATGTTCTTGGTGCTGCGAGAACAAGAACAGCATTAAACTTGAATGAAATTGTTTTATTGGTGCCCTCATAAGATTACGTTTCCGAGGACACAAAGATAGATGGTGGTATTTGCATTGTAATCTCTTAATCTCTGCCAGTGGGTCAGGTAACACAGGAAAGCAGAAAAGGGCACAGATTCAAGCTCTCCATGTCCAATGAAAGGGTAGTCACGGTGTCTCTCCTCAGACAGCAGGGAAGCAGCTGTAACTCTCTGAAATTTGTTGATGAAATATTGAAGATATTTTTTTTTTGTGGGTGAAGAAAGTTCTATATAGTGTTTATATAAATAATGCAATAATGCAAGAGTTTTTGCCCTTTTTGCAGCCTTGAAGCTGATTACTCTGGATGTCTTTGGCCTAAGAACACCACCACCACCAAACGACTGCAAGAAAAATGTAATTTGGCTGGGCTGATTTACATCTAGCTTAAGCTATACCTGTAGACTCGAAATTACTCAGTGTATACACAGTTAACATTTTCTGTTTGTTAATATTGACAGTTGAATACTGTAAAGCAGGTGAGCACAACAGTGCATCACAATGTTTAAAGAACAAACCTTTTCTTCATTTAAAGCCTATATTTATCAGGTTTCTACTACTGTAATAATGCTATTTTTATAATATCTTGTTAGTTAACAGTGCTTTTAGAGCAGCTTTTCCTGGACATGTAAGCCTGTAACATGAAAATTTAGAGCTCATACCTGAGAACAGCCTCTTAAATATGATGCCACTGTGTGCAAACTACTGGTGTGTGTTTTTTTTTTTTTATATTTAGTGTATTTTCTACAATTCTCATTCAGCTGTCAATGGTGGCCATCCTACAACTGATCATTGCTCCTACAGTGTTGTGGGCATGGGCATGACTAAATATCGTCCAAAGTCTAGTTCTAAAATTGCATTTGGATTTAAAATAGCTCAGTTATAAATAAATAACAGTCTGATGATATCAGCACTCAGCTCAGGTGCAGCTTAAATTTGGAAACATCTGCAGGTCTCCTAAAACAACGAAGCCTAAAATACACACACACACACACACACACACACACACACACACACATAGATAAACACATTGAATTCATTTGATTCAAATGTGTATATAATTTTCAGATAAATAACATATATTACATCAACATGGTTACTGAAGTAAAGTCAGTGCAGTCTTTTTTAGCACCCAAACATACTCAGAATAGCTCACTCTCTGCAGAGTGAACAGGAAATGCTTTGGCCTCTTGAATCTTTCAGTGTCGTGGCAAGTAGCTAAGCTATGTAACTGCTGATCAAGTGTCTCCTACGGACAATCCAAAATAGAGCAAACTGACACCCAGCCATTACTAATTGAAGTTGGACCGTGGTTAGGAACAACAGCCTGGACATCTGACTTACCCAGAAAGTTCATGTTCTACATTCATAAGCACATGTAAAGGTGATCGGCAGGCTTGGTGGGCTTTAACCCTGAATGTGAAAGTAATAGCTACACGCTAGGCCCTGGCGGGCACTGGCCCAGAAACGTGTCCCCAAACCTTTCCTCACACCACCAGCGCTTGAAAGAAGTGTCTCAGTCTCGCTGTGTTACCCTGACTTTCAGGGTGATAATGCTAACATCCTAAGCCAGACAGAGCCATCGTGGTAACAAAGCCTAGCGTGAAGCTGAAATTAGCAGTCTAAGTACACAGTGTGGAGTTAGTTAAATATGTGACCCTCCGCACATGCTTCTATACTTGCTGGCACGGGGCACACGTTTCCACCGCCTCCGTTAGAGGCCTCAGCTGGAAACACAGCACATGTGGAGCTGGAACTCTTGTTTGCCAAGCACTGAAATGGGTTCACATAGCTGACCACACGGCATGCCCCACTAAGCCTGATTAAGGCCTTTCATTCCTGCCTAGTCTTGGAGGTATTTGTGTTGTAGAGTGCCAAATCAGAGGGATGAGTTTCAACTGTGGATCAGATTTATCAACTGTTAGAGCTGAACTACTATTCTGCTCTTAGATGGCAGCATGAATCTTAATAGACACTACATTTACATTTACATTTACATTTACATTTACATTTACGGCATTTAGCTGACGCTCTTATCCAGAGCGACGTACAACAGTGCT
>JBBJLS010000001.1:33502335-33514719 GCA_037577275.1 Bryconaethiops microstoma
CTGCTTTGTGCACTGAGACACAGTCATGCTGGAATAGAAAAGGTTCTTCACCAAACTGGGTCCACAAAGTTGGAAGCGTAGCCTGCTGGTGTATTAAGATTGCCCTTCACTGGAAGTAAATACTTACGTCCATAGAGTGTAGCATTTCAATAGTACTACACTGTAGTGCTGTGTAGTTTGTAAAAGTTTTTATTTCTTTCCTCCAGTGACTGTTTGGCCAGTTTACCTTAGGCAGTAAATCCTTAACGATTGCTGAGGTAAATTCACATGACTGCAAAAAAAACAAGGTCCATTCGGTGCTTCCGGACTCACAGAGGACTCGCCTGAGCAGACGACGCTGATTCAAGATCGTTTCGTGCTAATGGTTAGGTTTTGGGTGACATTTCACTATTTTTGAGTGTGAAATGGCTAAAAATTACTGGAATATCAAAATATGAAGGTTAGGATTTTAGCACGAATTGCGGTTACAACGAGAGTCTACAGCAAACTTGGAACCGAAGAGGTGTTTATTTTCTTTATGCACCCGTATTCGGACACGCCCCGTCTCCTGCGCTACGATTGGTTAGTCACCTGGGTACGTGTCTTGCATCTCCTATTTTTATTGGCTAATAGTTCATACTCTTTTGCATACAAGACACGACTGGCCAATCCTAGCAAAGGAGACGCGATATTGCTAGGCAACCCTCACAGGAGGCGGGACCTGACGGAATACGGGTAGGAATTGGAAGATGGAAGATCCTGTTCTCTTTTCTGAGCAGGACGTGCTCTTGTTGTACAGGGAATTTGATAGATTTTTTCACTTTAAAGATCTGATTTTGAAGCCAAAATGTCAAAATATGTTTAATATACACATATTTCTTTCCAGCGAGCAACTAACTGAATAATTGTCTCAACTTTATTGCCGACAAGAGTTGCTGCATTGCAATGGAATCAGGTACAGTATGATATCTGGATTTAAAGCTCAGTTAGTCTGTACATTTTAACTTTTTAAGGTTTTGAAATATGCTTTTATTTGAAATTAACTTCATTGAAACTTTACCTGCACACATCTCCTTTTGACATACTCAGCGTGTCCAAAATTGTATAGACAAATGCTCATCCAACGGTTCTTTTTTTATTATATACGGTAGGTTTGTCTCTCCTTTGCTGCAATTACAGCCTCTTCTTTTCTGAGAAGGCTTTATACTAGGTGTTTGAACAGGATTTGGTTGCACTCAGCCACGAGCACTAGTGCGGTGGGGTGCTGATGTGGGATTAGTTCTAGATCGCAAACACCACTCATCATAGATATTGGGTGGTTTATTCCCCTCTGGATAACTCTTGGCACTGTTGCATGATGACTTTAGGCTCATCTATTACTGCCCCAGAACGTCCCATTCTGTTGACAGTGCTTTACTTTAAGCCATTTGTGTGCAAACACCTGTGGCAGCAATGGATGCACCATTGGGGTTGCTGGTGGCCTAGTGGTTAGTGAGTTGCCATTGCGATCAGAAGGTCTTGGGTTTGAATCCCAGAACATGAGATATATTAGCTGTCCCCACAGACTGCTCCCCTGGGTGCCCCCCATTAGTGGCAGCCCACTGCTTCACTTGGTGAATGGGGTAAATGCAGAGAAAGAAGTTCACATTGTGTGCTGTGGTGTGCTGTGTTCACACATGAATCTAAAGGGCTATTTTACACTTTAAAGAGACTGAACTAACTAATTACTAATCTGGGTGCTTTTGGATATATAAAGGGTTAGTCAGATGCCCACTCCTACATATTTACATTTACATTTACGGCATTTAGCTGACGCTCTTATCCAGAGCGACGTACAACAGTGCTCAAGTAGTCCACATCTGTTTCTTAAACCTGTAAAGCTAAACTTAAACCAACATCCACTATTCAACCAAGTTACTGCAGGCTAGGTACACTTAAATAAAACCTGTCAAAGAAAAGTAAGGAAGGGACAAAAGTAAGGAAGGGATGGGGATAAGGTTGGGGGTTTTTTTGTTGTTGTTTTTTTTGTGTGGATACATTATCCACAAAAAAAAGTAAGATTTTTTGTACTCTTTTTGATCTTAGTACTATTAGTACTATTTTTGATCTGCTATATCTGTGATTTTCTTTTTTTTTTGTATTTTTTATATATTGTTGCTGCCCTTTACATTTTATGAACGTTTCCTAGGGAGTTGACTAAAAGCAATGGTCCAGAATAACTTGTAATGAAATCTTGTTACATTAACAGACATTAACATCATGAACTTCTTTCCGTTCTCCTATAATGTCTAAGTGGTGAGGTTTGTTTACAAGAAGGACAATGAACAGTAAACAGCAGTGCTATGCTGTACTGTGTGATGCCGTGAAACTTTTCACAAAAGTCATGGCTTGTCATGTGAGGACCATCAAGGAAGGGGTGACGTGAAGTCTTTGTTGAATTCTCTTAAGAGTTTCTCAAGTGTCAAGAGATGTTAAAGGTCACATTAGGCCAGTGGTGAAGGCCAGTGTCAGCAGTATGTCTGACAGCCTCTCACGTGCTGGCCCTGCAATGTGATCTGCTTCATGTTTACATTTACCCCTTATAGCACACATTGCACTGTTGGCCTTCTATAGTTGCTTTTAACCCTTTAGTAGGTTTAAAACCTTCTCAACTATTTCTCGATTGTGGCTCGTTGAAACAAATGCACATATACAGTATAACTGGCATAATCATTGCATAGAAAATCCACTCAAAGTTGAATCCAGTTTATTATGAATTAATGTGGATCAGCGATGCGATACCGTGCCATATGTGGAATATCCCTTATGACTTATTTTGCTTTCACAGATCCAAAAGCTAGATACATCAACAGACTTATCATTAGCAAACAACTATTTGTATGTCTTCCTCACAAATGCACATCCTCTTGAGACGGACAAACTAACAACTGTGAAGGGTGTATTTACATAAATAGCTTGGCAAACTGCGATCCAAAGTTTCTTTTTTAACTTGTTGCTCCTTTCTTTCAGGCCTCATCTTGCTTTAGAGTACAGCGGCAAAGTAAGTATATAATGTTATTAGCTGATTTTGAAAAACGTTCCTTAATTATACTGTGAGAGCCACGTTCACACAAACTCTTTGTCTGTCACAGGCCACTAAAATACACCAGCGGGCGTTTGGGAATGACCACCCCATCACAGCCAGGAGTCTGGAGCTACTGGCCACTGTCTACGCTGAGATTGGCAAGACAGAGTACTCAGGTACCCGAACGACCTGCAGAAAAAACATTCAAAAAGACGCATCAGTGTTTTACCTATCTATTGAAACTGAAATATAATATGAATATGATACCAAAAATGTGAAACATTAAATAAATAAACTGTGCAAGTGATTAGTTTAAATCAAATGAACAAGATTTCAGTGAATTTTATGTTTAAATATTGTAATTAATTTTATTGTAAGTTTCTAAAGCAAAATAATTGATTTTGAGAGCAATACATAATACTATTGTCTAAATTATTATTTATTTTCTAAAAACATATTGTATATTGTATGTAATGTGGTTTATGCAATAAAGTTTAGAATGACTTGATTTGAATGTCTACAATGTGTACACAATAATGAAATTAATGAAATACACAGTTTCAACCACTTAGCATTCAGCACCACCAGTATACTAATCACGGGCCTGATCATCTGGAATCATCTGCACCTGTTTCTTCACTGGTTCAGGCCTTAAGTTGGATGGGCTTGTTATGCTTGAATGATTCATACATAGGTCACTGTATGGCTTAACAAATTTTAAAAAAACTCTGATGCTGGTCATGTTCAGGGACTGGTGCTACAAAGAAATACTTGATAATCATAATCAGCCCTCCAATACTAAATTTGTCCCACAGTGCAGGTACGCAGTAAAGAAAATCACTGAATAAGTAATCATGTACAGTTAGCATGTTTTCTCCATCCTCAGCTGTAACTGAAGTTTTATTTAGAAAAGGTTTTTCATAATTTTGACAGTTTGAGGCCAGGCCTTTCTTCTCTTTTCAATATTTCCCATGCAGGCAATAATGCCTCTACAACTTTCTGAAGGCTTGTGGAAAGTTGCATTACCTCCTTTATTTCTATTGTGCCGTGAAGCATGCCAGGTGCCCTTCCATGTGGTTTTATACTGGATAAAAAATGTATACCGGATGTTCAGTACAGTAACTCAGCTACTGAGTCAGCTGCTTTAAGAAAGTGCTTTCAGCACAACATGTCATCCCGTATGGCTTTGTGAAAAATGAGGGTATATTAAACATTACGCAGACTGTCCTGTTCATAAACTCAGAATAATCCCAAACTAACTAAGGAATAGAATGGTCACCGTTCGGGGATGCACAGTCAATTCGTTCTTAATGTTTTTAACTTTTGAATGTTGATGACACAGTTGAGGACCTCCCATGGTGGATTTTCTGGAATTAGGGTGAACGTAGGTCAACTTCGCAGATGCAGGAAAGCACTTGTTATATAATGGAATAGCTACATTACTAAATGCTATGTTTTATATTAGGCTCTTCAGGATGACCACCTTGTTTGTGAATGGCTTTATGGTCATATTTCACCTGTTCAATTAGACAATTGTGATGCAATCAGTGGACAAAAGTGAAACATTAAAGTAAATTATTTGCTGTTCATTTCACAGACTCATTGGGTCAGTGTGTGTCAGCTCTGTCAAAGAGGTTCTCTGCCTACGAGTCATACAGCAATACACTCAACGGCTTCACCCACAGCCATAAGGACAGACACACTGAGCTCCGGCACAGGAAAGAACCACACCCACCACCAGACACTCCAAAACCAAAGGTACTGATAAAAACTGTAATATTAATTCATTTAATCTAAGTAGCAGCTTTGCATTCCCAGTGAGTGTTTCTCAATGAGATCATCATGACCTTCCCTTCTACCCCAGCACATAAACGCCTCCATCAAGACATTAAGGACACTGAATACTTGATGTCCTAGAACTAGGAGCCAGCTGTCTGAGTGTAATGATCAAAATGCTCTATATTCTGACCGTTTATTGGCCTGCGTGATCATTTGTAGAGCACAAAGTTGTAAAAAAAAATGTGCTGTGTTATGTTAGACTAGACCTAAAGATGCTGAGAGGAGGGTCAGTCTATTCAATGCAAGCATCTTTTTTTTTTTTAGGTATTTTTGACTTGTCTTTGGTCATTAAAAACTGCTGCGCTATTTATTTATTTAGTTAGTTAGTCGGTTAGATAGTTAGTTAGTCTGTGTGAACATTAAAGCTGGTAACAGACAACTAAAGGCACATCAGTGTCAGGCCTGGGGACTGTGACGGTGGGTGGCCGCTAGAGGCCACCAATCTTTATCCCCACTCATGTGTTCTTGTTTTGTTCCTGCCTCCCTTTCTCAAATCTATAGTTATAGAGTTTAAAATAAAAGTGATTAAGATGCATTTCGACTACCCGTGGTGTCAGTGTGCTTGCCCTGCATGCGAGGAGAAGGGGATACCACGTGACACTCTGTAGTCTTAATCTCTGTAATCTCTGTAGTAGCAGTAGGAGTAGTTGTGGATTCTGTTGAAGTAGTAGTAGTAGTGTACTCTGTAATAGTGGTAGTAGTAGTCTCTATAGTAATTGTAGTAGTAGTAGTAGTAGTAGTAGTAGTAGTAGTAGTAGTAGTAGTAGTAATAGTAGTAGTCTCTGTAATAGTAGTTGTAGTTTCCGTTGAAGTAGTAGCAGTAGTTTTACTCTCGGTAGTAACCATAGAAGTAGTATAATAGAAAATGTCTGTATGTAATGAAAAAGAGTAAAAAATAAATCTGAATGACTTGTAAAATTTGGGCATCCACTAGACACAACAGGGTAAGTGGAGCACACAGCACACTATGCAAGTTTCTATAATATAAACACTTGATAAAACCCATGCAGATGATGGGTTCAGCAAAACTCGATAATCCTAGTCCTGTTTTGCCCACATTCTTATGCCATCCATTTAAAATAAATCTATTTAAATTTTTAGATTTTTTTTGCAGATACATTTTTCATAATTTTATCTAATTTGCATATATAAATATATTTTTGTAACATCAAATGCAAAAAAAAAAACTTCAAAGAATAGTGATAAGCAACCGGTAGATTTTAATTGTGATGTCTATTGTTAAATATATTGTGTCTACTGTTAAATAAATATCCTAATTTTTCCAGCTTCAAACCAGGTGTTTGATAGCTGAAGGTAGTGACCAGAGAAGTCCCCTCACTCTTAGTGGGCTAGGAATAGAATGAAGAGGAGATCACCAGAAACAATTTATGAGAAAAAAAATCACGTTTTACTTCTTTCTTTGTGAACAGTTTGATTTGTAATAACTTGGAAGCTTATTTAAAGTGACAAATCAGCCCACGGATGTGATAAAGTGGAGATAAGAATGGAGGCCCTATGAGCGAGATGAGGATTGTGTCACTTGCAGCACAAACTGTGCTACGTGACTAATTGACATAAATGAGAAATGATTTAGTGTTAAGAACTGGAATTTAGTTGCAGACGGATGTGTTGTTGGTGCTGAGTTCTTGCTGTATGAATAATTACAAACACTGCCAGGCAAGAAATCCTTGCACTTACTGAGAAGTTCATCCATCAAACACACGTGAATTCCTAATAATAGAATTCACACTGACTTACTGAAGCCTAGAATTTCCTTGGGCTGTATGAAGCCTAGAATTTATATTTACATTTACATTTACATTTAGAATTTCCTTGGGATGTTTCATCTAACTGGAATAACATCCAGTTAGATGAAAACATGATCATAAGGGGGTTGTCAGGCAGTATTATAAAAGGTGATCATGGCCAAGAAAGGGCAGGTACTTTTGGGTACTGGGTTCATCAAGAGAACGGGACACCAATTAACATAAATATTTCAATTTAAAAATTAGGTTTAGCCCAACTGTTTAACAACAGTTATTGTTCTTCATAACACAACTGATGTATTTTTACCATATGTGTTATAGCCAATTGTCAATTGCTACACTTAAAAAAAAAAAAAGTCATTTCCAAAAATGGTTCTCTAAAAAACATACATTGAAAAATTCCTAGGGAACCAAAAGTCATTGTATTGCCTTACGTGAAGAATCCTTCTTTTAGTACCTTTAATCTTAGCAGTGTAGATAGTTCCCTGTCACACTGTACCATCAAGCTGGGAGAGTGTGGGATATCACTTACATCCTCCAGGACACATGGAGTCATATACCTTATCTATTCAAGTGCAGAATTACTGAATGGCTCAACACGCATGGAGGAGATCACCAACAGACGATTCTTTTTTTAGGACCTTTCACAATTTTCTGCTCAATTTAGTCATCTAATTTTTGAGCTACTTGCCACTTCATGTGATACCACCAACACTGGGAGCATGAAGGCTTGCAGAAGTTTTCTCTGAGTCACGTGACTCCATCATTTTGGGCTGATGCTAATGCAACATCACTCAACAGTGGTACATGCTTGGAGAAGAACACTGACTGCCAATTTTATCGCATCAGTTAACAAGCCTACATTGATCTAGCATCATGCTTAGCATCATGCTGAGTAATTGCCCACTCAGAACTGAAAAAAAGATATGTGGTTGATACAGCATGTAAATTGAATGTAAATGTTACTTATCGCATAACTCATTCCAGATCCCAAAGGCAAAGGGTTAAATGTCCCTCACATTCATGGGCAAGGATTTGACAAAGAATGGCCGTGCATGGGCAGAAACTTTTCCTCCAGACAAAAATGATTTGGGTAATAAAGCACTTAAAACTGCTGTTGTCTGAGTATTACAACAGTAGGGTTTAAATTTCCTAAGCGGGATTGAGTCACCAAAGAGAGGAAGGTTTCCTTTGATGGCATGGCAGATACTGTGTGACAGCAAAGAGGATTTCCCCAAATCTCATTAAAGTGTCGGAACCATATTGGTGCTTTTGCCCTTCTATGTTCGCTGCTTTCTTCCTGTTTCATAATTCACCCTCTGCAGCTGGTAAATATAACTTCTCATATGAGTCTGATTTATTGTTTAAGAAGTTCTCTTAAAGGATTTAGAATGCCTGCTCACAGATATATACCATCCATGTTATTTTCAGAGAATGGAGATTACAATGTAGTATAATATGGGCGAGGTTATTAATGTTATTGGTTAACTCCCTAAAACCTAAGCTAATTTGCTCAATTATAAATCTTACCTCCTTTAAATATAAGAACTTGTATGTGGTCTTATAACTACATAATGTACATATTAGTTTAATAGTAATTACCAAATAAGCTGTAAATGGCAGTTGAGAAATTAAAATGAAGATTAATATTGAAATATGAATCTAGATTTCAGGAGATTAAGATTCATTTGGTAACAGCAGTGAAGGTAGTCCAGTTTTAGGGACCTCTTTGAATTCTATGCATTCAAATTCAGCCATATGCAAGCGTTTTCATATTCAAATCACATGATCTATTGATTTTCTAAGTGAAAGTGTGTAAACATCCTATATAGATAATACGTTTATATATGGCATTTTTCTGCAAGTACACAATTTGTTTGTTTGTTGTAAAAATATAAAATGTGCCATGTATTTATTTATTTTTTGCCAATATGGTAAAGTTAGCAAATAAACACTAAATTGAATAAGATTGTGCAGAACAGTCTAAGTAAACCATCATAGCTTGTAATTTGACCAAGGGCGTCCAAACTTTTGTAACTGACTGCAAAACAATCTCATCAGTTTTAGCCATAGATTGCTATTCAGTCACTGGCATTGCTTTACAGACATATTATGAATTCTGTGAATTACAGGGGGCCTGAATCACAAGACCTCCTAGGTCCCCTGCTATAGTACCCCCACATATTTTCAAGCCATCCTGGAATCATTCTGTTGGCGATGGCACAGCCACATTGTGGATTCTGACTGTACACACACACACACACACACACACACACACATACACACACACTCAAATTGCAGTAAGTTGATTTATACACCATGACATCTAAAATACACAGGCTAAGGTCACTGCACCACAAGCAACTGGGTGGGATGATGGAACTAAGATATTACTTTCCATGCCCCCTTTCACATATGCACCTTTATGTGGCTTTAACAGTAACTAACAGTAACAGTGTTAAGTGGTAAGAAAACGGTGGTTATATTGACACAGCTCAAGTCCTACTGAAATCAGTTTGAGGGTTTGCTGGTGCAAACAGAAGCCATTACAAGGAAAGGTGAGCTATGGATTGTCTTCTCTTTGTTTTTACAGTTAACATGTTTTTTGTATGATTCTGGTGTCATTGTGGTAAAAACCTATTCCTTTGTGAGTGCCTGCTATTGCACAAAAGCAACACAGAATCGTTGGCTAAACAGAACTTTCTGAGAGGACCATTCATGCTGTCAAATGCACGAGTCACGTGTCGTGCACGGGACGTTGGAAATAATAAATCCGATTCACTCAGTCATTGAGTTCCGGATGCCCAGCTACCAGACGAGCATCGTTACCTCACGTGAGTACTCACCTTACACTCTGCATGTTAGTGAATGCAGATTCCGGTGGGAATCTTAACTCTTGTTGTGAGGGTTCGCAGATCAAAGTGCGCGAATATCCAGCCCTCTCGCTTCTGTCCGCGCTTGGGCTCTTCCTTCACGCTACACGGGCATCACTTCGGACCAGGTACGTTCGTGTTCATTTCTATCTCTTGACACATGCTGATTGTCTTACTTTGTTTAATGGGAGTTTGACGACAAATGGGAATGTGTGCACCCTGGGAAAATGCAATTTAAGGACTGAAAGATGATACAGGTATGCCAACATACCATATTATGTAGGACTAGGGCCTTTGATATGCATCTAGTGTATAACCTTCCTGCTAAATACTGTGAATGTGCTAGACTAATATTCATGGAAATGAATGCAGCATCCAGTGTTGCTCCAGTTAACTTTATTAGCTCAGTATCTTCATTCAAGCAGCCTCCATTAACATAACCCCAATTCTACCCAATTTATGCCTTGTCATTAGTTAAGTACATTCCAGTGAACATTCCACCCCACTTTATACCTTAAACACTTTTCATATCACACTCTGGACTTTCAGTAGCACCTGCACTTTACCTCTGTTTACTGCCACTACAGACACACTTATGTCCTGTCACTCAATTTGATAAGCCGTAATCTACACTTACTCAAAGTGGTTCTATGCTGCTAACTGTCTCCTGTGTAATAATATATGTATGGTGCACTATTATTTATTCTGGAAGGTTTACATAACTTCCCACTTTACTGTTACACTGCTGTCACACAGTGTATTTACTGTTTTGTCTCGGATTTACAACGCATTCACACTACTGTTACATTGTTGCACTGTCTATTTTTTGTATTGTTTCTGCCATCCCTTGCCCTTTCTCAATACTGCCAACCGCCTCCTGTGCAATAATCCTACTTATGGTGCAATACTAATTACTCTGCGAGGTTTACACAGTGTCCACACCATGATTTATCACATCTATTTTAGAATAATAAAAAATGTTTTGAATCCTCATTCTGTATCTGCACTGTAACATATGGTAAGCCTATATTCATTTTGGTTGAAGAACATTTAAATTTTACTTTCTCTAATTTAATAAATATTTTTAGTGTGACATGTGATATAAAACTAAGGAACTTCCTCAGTTTTATATCACTTTATAACAGGGGTCCCTTATCCCATCAGCCTTGGACAGTAGACCTGTGTCAACACTGCTTTACTGACACTGTCGGGAAAACTTCACTGCTTCACTGATACTGTCTCATACAAATTAGTACGTAAGTCCTATTCTTAAGTACTTGAACGCTATGGGTTTTTCTCACGATGTATACAGTACATCTATCACTTAGCACATCACAGATATAGGAAGGAAAAAAAAATGCAAGGCTATTTTCCTCGCTGTGAAGTTGTTCGCTTGGCCACTATTTCATATCCTAAGGATGTTTACCAACTCTGTTGGGTTTGCATTGGCCAAAGTTACTTTTACAGTACAGTATATTTCCAACAGAGCCAAACTGTTGAACGATGAACTTCAAATATTGTGCAGATGGTTGCAGGTGGTGTTTTTGTTTATAAGAGAGCATCTACAGTTTTTTATTGTGTTTTCTTCTGCCTAAGAGCTGGATGTTGGTTCTGAGTGACCCTTAAGACAAGGCTGCATGTCCATCTTTGAAATTAAGAGGGTGAAAAGGAATCTGGGTAGGACTGAAATGAGACAGCATCCATTACTGGCTGCACTGATGGAGATTAAAAAAAGAACCACTGCAATGGTGATGGTCATTATAAACTATTAAGCCTTACATAAACATCAAATAATCTTACATCTTTGTCAGATAATGGAGTCTGTCCATTATGAATTTTATTTTTGGGCTTTTGGTTGCACTGGACAAATATGTTTTATCCACCTTAATGAGGCCTTTTGTTATCTTTTCTTTTCCATAGATTGTGTGTGTGTGTGTGTGTGTGTGTGTGTGTGTGTGTGTGTGTGTGTGTGTGTGTGTGTGTGTGTGTGTGCGCGTGTGTGTGTCAGATCAAAAGGGGTATACTGCCGTTAGAACAAAACATCATCTTTCCAGAATAACAACTACAGAAGAAGTAAACTTTGAAGATGATGTGAAAGATCTTTTTCTATTCATTTTAGACCGTTGGCCCATCCATTACAAAATGACAACTTGTTTGCTGATGTTTTCAACTTTTTTCAGTGTTTTGTTCTGATCACAATAAACACCAAAGAGCAACTTTATTTGGTACACCTACTTTTTATCTACAGTCATTGTCCATTTTATCAGCTTAATTGATCATATAGCTTCTAATTACAGACTGTAGCTTATCTGTTTCTGTGTTTTATTTGCCCATTTTACCCTGTCCATCAGTGGTTAAGAACCCTATAGTGAACAAGTGTAATTTGGGTGGGGGATTAATCTCAACACAACAGTGACACTGATATGCATGGGTCACACACAGCAATGTTGCTGGTGTTTTGAAACAGTGTCCACTTACTGTCTACTATATTTGACATGTCTAACCTGTTGGTCCACCTGGAAAGTTGGATGGATAGTCCAGATGTAAAGTTACTGATTATAGTTCATCTGTGCTGCAGTTTCTCTAGTCAGTTTCTGGCCACAGGACAGAATAGTCTGTGAACTATTCTTAGCTTAGCAGTGACAGTGAAGTATCTAAAAAGCTACCGTACTCAGATTTTTAGTAACTATTTTCTGGCTTTACTTAAGGATTCACAAGTACCTAATTATGTTTAACCGTGGTCAAATAAGTGTTACCTTAGTGTCATTTGTGATTAATTGTCATTTGTGTAAACCCGGAGCTTCCAAAGCACAGGGGTTTAAATATTTTAGTATTTTCGGGGGGTTTTTTTGGGGGGGGGTTT
>JBBJLS010000001.1:33514819-33528938 GCA_037577275.1 Bryconaethiops microstoma
TCTTTTGTGACTTCTTGGATGAGTCGTCGCTGAGCTCTTGGGGTAATTTTTGTAGGCCAGCCACTCCTAGGAAGGTTGACCACTGTTCCATGTTTTCTCAATTTGTGAACAATGGCCCTCACCGTGTTTCGCTGGAGTTCCAGAGCTTTAGACATGGCTTTACAATCTTTTCCAGACTGATAGATGTCAATTACTTTGTTTCTCATCTGTTCCTGAATTTCTTTAGATCGCAGCATGATGTCTCTCCTTTTCTGAGCTCTTTTAGTCTACTTTTTAAGTGATCTCTGGATTCAGCAGGTCTGGCACTAATCAGACCTGGGTGTGGCTAGCGGAATTGCACTCAGCCTTTCCAACGATGTGATTAATCAAAGTTACTTCATCATTTTACAAGGAGGCAATTACTTTTTCAAATAGGGACATGCAGGTTTGGATAGTTTTTTTCCTTAACAAATAAAATCATCACTTAAAAACTGCATTTTGTGTTTACTTGTGTTAGCTTTGCCTAATATTTAAATTTTTTTGATAATCTGAAACATTTAAGTGTGACAAACATGCAAAAGAATAAGAAATCAGGAAGGGGGCAAATAATTTTGCAAAGCACTGTATGTTTTGTGTATTATGGTCATTTTGGGTACCTCCATCAACATTCAGTTTATAAAAATGCCTGATTTTGGGATTTTAAAAGAATGTCAAAATGAAACATACTGTGTTCAGGATAAAACTGACCAGCTTGTGTCTTTTCTAAGCAGACCAATGACAGCAGGTTCTTCAGTTTCTGTGTCAGTAGATGGACTTTAGTGAAGGTGTTCTGGTCTAGGAACATCCACAGGCCCTCACACTGGCCAAAGCCTGGATCCAAAAAGTGGCAGTAACAAATACTTT
Organism: Bryconaethiops microstoma; assembly: GCA_037577275.1. Lineage (NCBI taxonomy): Eukaryota > Metazoa > Chordata > Actinopteri > Characiformes > Alestidae > Bryconaethiops > Bryconaethiops microstoma. Next base: position 33,515,702 of record JBBJLS010000001.1, read on the forward strand.
CAATTACTGCATAGTTATACCTACAGTGGCAAAATTTGTGAACGCCTCAACATTTTCTTTAGTTCTGCATAAATATTAGACCTAAAACATCATCAGATTTTCATATAAATCCTGAAAGCAGATAAAGGAAGCACAATAACAAAAACAAGAAAATCTGGACTATATTTACACAGAAATATAGAACATTCTACAGGGTTCACAAAGTATGTGAAGAGATATTAATAAATGGTTTTGTGGATTTCTCCTACTTACACAGAGTTAGCAACTCTTTGTTGGTGAGGTGCACCGAGTGCCGAAGCCAGCTACTAAATTGGGCCAGGCTCTTCTCTACATTGCATTTATCTTCTGAAAAAAGATGGGCAACATTTTGTTTGGGTACATTTCAGATGATTGTAATTTGGCTGAATGAATTTAACTCACATTCAACTAAATTACATTCACCATTAACCTTAATCTAAAATCTAACACGGTTGAGAATAAACTGATTCTCACCAATTTGAACATCTTTAAATGTTCTATTGTACTGTGCAAATAATGTGAGACCACAGACATTAATTAAGCGAGCAGAGAAAGTGATACTGTATCAAATTAAACACAGAGCAAAGTTATTGTCATAGACTGCATGATCTTTAGTGGCCTGAGCAACAATGTACTGAAGTAGTCAGGTAAAGCCTTCTTGCCTTCAGTTGTGAGGTGTTGGAGCCAGAAGATGATCCCCCTCACGTTGTTGTCTGTTAAAGCTTTGTTCCACAGGGCTTCTGTGTTCAGCATCATCCTACCACTGCACAGAGAATGTCCCAATGCCTAAATGCCTGCAGGAGAAAGGCACTGGAGCTCAAACTAATGGATGTGTTTATCTACATCGCATTTCTATGACTAATTTGAAAACCACAACATAAATCCAAAGGCCTTTTCAGTTTGTGTATAGATGATTCATTCAAAAACATGTGCACATAAGCAATTAAAAATTCCTTATTTGGCATGGTTGGCAACATTCTGCTGGCTTATTTAAAGACTTAAAAACTGGGAATATAAAAAAAGGGTATGATTTATTTTTAACCTTGATGCTGGTAAGAATGTCATGGCTCATAAATAGAAACACACCCTCTTATACTTCAGGTCTTAATCTCCACCCATCTCAGAGGTTTAGTGTTATGACACTGACAACTGCATGGTGTAGATGTAGAGATGTTCGAGACTCACCAGTAAGACCACCTTTCATCCAGTGTCCCATGAGCTGAGACCAGAGGCGTCTCCAGATCTGCTGACTGGGCCCCTGCATGTGCTTTCCCTTGCCTCAATCCCCTCTAGGCTAGACTAATCCACTAATCTAGACCTCTGGATCCCATTGGCTATTTGAAAAGTAAGCGAGGGTGAGTGGGCTATATGAGACATTAAATGAAATATGCACATGACACAAAAGAGCTTAATGCATGAGGGAACATTTACACTGATAACCAGATGACACAAAAGCAACTCAAGGCTTGAACGCCTGAAGCAGGGTGGAAACTGTCAGCTCTTACTTCTCAAAGGAGGGAGTTTGTGCACGTGCCTATGGAACTTCGGTCTCAGTCATCTTTCAAAGCTTTGGTGCTGTGCCTTTTAGATTTTTTCTTTGGATTACTACACTCTGAGAAGATTAGATTAGCATATACAGAGTTCTAATGCAGTCATTTTGGCTCTAGCATGAGAAAACAGTGCGTCCGACTGTTTGTTTTCTACAACTCACAGATGCTCAGTTATGTAATGCTGGATATGTTGAATGGTTTTATTTTTTGTGGGCTGAGCATCATAAATCCCTTGACTCCCTTGGTTTTATGTTTCTGGCACACTGCTGTATGCTAGGCAAAACTGCAAAAAACAATTAAATAATCAAACTAATGGATGAACTAATGGATGGGAGCATATCTGACAGTGTGAATGTACTAGTGCCGAGCACCGTGGCTCCGTTTGGTCAGTCAGATCAACTGGCTCAGCTAACCAGTCTTTCTACTCCCAAACGGCTCTTTATTGTACAGGGTTTTTTTTTTCTTCAAATGTGGCCAATTTAGTGATATTATTGTTTACTGTTATTTTCAATAAAACCCTAGTCTACCTTCAAAATAGCTAATTTTTGGCCACAGCATTTGTTTCACATAGAATAGTGAATTTAGTATAAAGCATTTTCGGAGTATTTTTGGAGAGTATTAATTAGATTTTATTTTGACTATATATTATATTGTTCTTGTCTTTGTGTCTCTGTGTGTCTGAGCAGTCGTAGCATAAGCAGTTTCCTTCAGGATCAATAAGATTTTCTGATTCTGATTCAATCAAATTTGTACTATGCTATACATATATACAGTGTAGCACAACAGTGAAAGTAAAAAAAAACCATCTCATCATTCTTGCTAGAATTAGCTCTAAATCATTAGGTTAAACCAAACAAGTGTGATACTGATTTTTAGTTTCAACAGCAGCTGCAGAGAAAGTTGCACCGCTTGTGCATTTTAATGAGAAACATGAGACATAAGGTAAGAGCGAGCAGGTTTTGTTAGTAAAAACCCCAGAGCTAAATCGAGAATGACAACCAAAATCAGGGGTCAATATGCGGGAGTCTTTTGGGAACTGCAAAATGCAGACAAATCCATCAACCAGCCTTCAGCAAACAAAGGCAGTCTGAAGCCAAAGATCTTAACAGGTTAATAAGGGAGCATGGCTAGAATGTTCCAAGGAGATCCAGGAGAGGGGTCCTTTGACACACCTCCTACAGCGTCATAAGATGTAACTACTAGTTTTGTCTTAATTCAATAATTACATAGACACAGACAGACATACAGACAGATATATGCTCTTCAGTCCAAAGCAACAGACACTCAAAGGCAACTCAAAGAACCGACTCGATCACAAACAACACTTCACAAGCATGCACTACAACCCCTGGCAAAATGATGGAATCAACACTCAGAGGACGTTCACCTTATTTTTCACTCCATAGCAAATAAACAAATCCCAGATTTCACACAACGCAATTGTTAACGTTCATTGAATGTTCATAAAACATACATCAAACAAATTACTATTTTTTGATAATAGCATATTTTTTCCAGATTAAGTATAGGAAAAAATGTGGAATTCCTTAGTTTGGAGAAAGAATTATGAAATCACCTTATAATGTGCATTTCCAAAACAAAAAGGTAAATTAGTCTGCAGTTAAGAAAGTGCTTGCAGAATTTAACAAGCTGCTGAACTTGGCTAATTAAAAAGGAAACGTGACCCCAACAGGAAAGTTGTCAACTGAATCACTGTACAAGAAGGAAATCCAACGTGGAGTGTGTCAGTAGATGCTGGTTATTCTCAGTCAGCTGTGAGTAAAATTTGGTGTAAGTACAAATAAACAGGAAGGTTATAGGAGAGACGTCGAAGCTTGAAGATAGAAGGCTCAAAGTATGCCTTGAAAACGAAAATACACAACAAAACAGTGTCTGTGACAGAACTGTAAGAAATCGACTAAATGAAATTAGATTTACATTGAGCGCTAAGTTCAAACTGGAAGGTTTAACATCAAACCAAGGTTACAGGGGGCTAAAAAGAAGCAATAGTGTGGATGAATGGATGAAAATCATCTTCAACCATGAATCACAAAGGTTCAAGTCATTTTTCAGGATCATAATGCATCTCCCCACAGAGCAAAGGGTGTTAAAGAAGCTTTTCTTCAGAAAATTCAATGACATGACAAGCAGTCAGTTCCCAATCAGGCAGAATTTATGGTGGAAATAAAAAAATCATCCATGCCAAGACTCCATATTGTGAAACTGAATTGAGGAGGTTGGAACCAGCTTGATGTTTTTTATTAGTGCAGTCTCAAAGAATTCAGGCCCAAGTAGGAGCAGCAGGCACTAATTGTGATTTATTTTGCACTGGAAAAATACACTATTATAATAATGCCATCTGTGATTTACTGATGTTCTATGATTTGTTGTTGTTAAAAAGTAAAAAGACTGGGTGAACGTCCTCTAAGTGTGGTGATTCCACCATATCTGCCGGTGGTTGTATATGGGATTAAACTGCGTTCACGACTTTTTGGATTCCAGTCTCACCATCAGCCTACATGAGCCCACTGATCACTTTATGCTGATGCAATCAGAAGCAGGGATCTGGGAAGCTCATCCTATAGGCTAGTGCAGTTTTATCCTTTCTACTGAATGCATTAATGCATGGTTAAGATTAACTCCAGCCGGAGTCAGAGATACATTTATGAAACAAGCTTTTTTTTCCAGCCTATATGAAGGAATCTATTAAGAATCTAAAATGCTGTGAGACTATTTCAAGTTTCTGTAGTGTAATGGTTATCTTGTTCGCCCTACAAGCAAAAGGTCCCCAGCTTTGAAATTAGGCAGAAACAAGTCTTGTGTCTCGGGGCAGCTGAAGGCCTTGTGGTTAAATAGTTGTCCCTGCGATCAGAAGGTTGGGGGTTTGAATCCCAGGACTGCTAGTGGCACCACTGACTATCCTTGAGCAAGGTACCGTCCCCACACATTGCTACCTGGGCCTTGTGTTCCTGGCTACCCGCTGCTGCTTCACTTGGTGAATATGTTAAATAAAGAAAAAGAATTTCACACTGTTCCCACTGTGTGCTGTGGTGTGTTCACGTGTGACTATAAGGGGTCACTTTCATATAGCTATAATCAACACTGTCTTAAAAGTGCTAACAGAACACAGGGAGTCCCAGAGCATTTCCTTTCTTTTTGGTAACGTTAATTTTAATCACTCTCCCTCTCTTTTACATACACAATAGTCCACCAGTGAGATTTGTATAGGTGGCAGAAGGTACTCTTCCAAATCCAACTGGGCTGATTACTGATTACAGGAGGATTACAGGGGAGGTCAGAGCTGGGATGTCTCCAACACACACATGCCACATTTTTCTGACCTAACGACACACGAGCATATTGTTGCATGCTAAAAGTGAGCATATCTGGTGCAGAGGAGGAGAGCAATTAACTGAAATGGGGCACTATGGGGCAAAGTGTTAAGCGGAGAGTGCAGAAGCGCTGGGTGAGTATTAAACTATTTACCACCAACCCTAATTCTATAGGGATTATCTCCAATCATTGTGTCTGGCCAAGCACAGAGATGTGTGCCTGTGAGAGAAGGTGAGGCATGTTTTGTCTGCTTTTTGGGCAAACAGGTAATATATGGGTTTTACATGTAAGTTGTACATTTATTTTGGCTCTAGTTAGATAAAACCGAGAGACTGTGTTTTTTTTGGTCTCTTTAGTAGTGAGTACCATTTAAATTCAGTATGAGCATATTAAAAATATTCAGTCATGTGTAAAATAGTTGGAAATCTATGTGCAATTATTGCATTTTTTTTTTTTTTTTTCCAGGCAAGCGGATTGTTCCAGTCATAGGTTCTTACTGTTGTCTGGCACGGAAAATTGTTTCCTAGACACAGCTTGTGTGTATGTAAACATGCAACTAACTTACGCATTGCTCTCTCTCTTGGGACTGTAACAGGAAAAACAGTCCAGTATCTGTCTGGAGACTTCCTCAGATGACAGATTCAGCTGCATATTCCCAAAAGGCCATACAATGCTCTTGGGAATATGATGGACAGAATATCATTCCATGCTGTACCTGGTTTTCGAGCCCTACTTCGTCACTGAGAATACAGATACTAAGAAGTGATTTACTATTGCAACACCAGTTCCATTAGGCTAGTTTCAATCATTTCAGCTTAAAATTCCAGTGTTCCAGACCTCCCCAAGAACTTCCTGCACTTTTACTGCCCAATGACAACTGATTTTAACACCTCTATCTGTTTTCTCTGTGGCACAGTCTTTTCTCCTACCACCTACCATCCATCCTACCAATTTTCACACCTCTTTATGCAGAGCACCACCAGTTTATTGAAGCTGGATAGCTGAGAGTTGGGCAGAAATGGCCGTTCTGCGATTGAAGTTTACCAAGAGCCAGAGGGACAAGCTGGCCCAGGTGCTGTGGTTGCTGAACTGGGTCTCAGTGGTGACCGGGATCATCCTCTTCAGTCTGGGCCTTTTCCTCAAGGTGGAGATCAACAAGAAGAGGGAGCTAATGGCCGAGCGGGAGATCCACTCCGTGCCAAACATGCTTATCGCCGTGGGGCTGATTGCTTGCATAATCAACTTTCTAGGAGGGAAGATCTGTTATGACTGCGTGGACACCAATAAGTTCTTGCGCTGGAAGCTAGTGATGCTACCCTACATCATTTGCACGTTCTTCTTCACCCTGTGTGTGCTGGTTGGCGCAATAATGTGCTACAGCATGCACGGGGAGCTGGAGGAATCACTAGCACTGGGACTGCAGGATGCCATGCGCTACTATAAGGACACGGACACACCAGGCCGCTGCTTCCTGAAGCGCACCGTCGACCAGCTGCAGATCCAGTTCCAGTGCTGTGGGAATAAAGGCTACAGAGACTGGTTTCAGATCCAGTGGATTAGCAACCGCTACTTGGACATGTCCAAGCGAGAGGTGCAAGAGTAAGTAGGGTTTTAAGGGCTCGTATATTTTTGCAATGTCACAACCATGAATCCATTTGCAAAACCCATTCAGCCCACAGCAGTTCAGCCCACCCCATTCACACTTAAGTGGTAAGTAATGTTAATTCAGTCTGTAGCAGAGGTAGTGAGCGTGCGAGGACAACCGATTAAATGTCGAAAAGCAAATATACTGTTGTAACGTTTCAAAGGATTTAAAGTGCATAAATGATTTTTTTCTCCAACATAATTTAGGATTACTTTCTAAACTTCACAGTTTGTTTTATGAATTTCTGGGATGGTTTTGCGCATTCAAAACCAACTTAATTAGCTGCAAACAGCTTAATTTAAAAAGAGTTTGGAAAATCTAGGGATTAAATGTAGGGTTTCAGGACATAAAACCCCAAAACTTGCAGCATTGATTTTAGAAAGTGGACTTTAGGCGGCATCCACTGATTAAACACACTTTTTTTTCTTTTTTTTTTAGCCGTTTACGCAGTAACGTAGAAGGAAAGTACCTGATGGATGGTGTACCATTCAGTTGCTGTAACATCAACTCACCTCGGCCCTGCATTCAGTATCAGCTCACCAACAACTCCGCCCACTTTAACTACGAATACCAAACAGACGAGCTCAACTTATGGAAGAGAGGCTGTCACCAGGCCCTGGTGGAGTACTACACCAACATAATGCACTCTATCGGCCTTACAGTGCTCCTCATCTGGCTCTTTGAGGTTGGCACTTTCCTTCTTTAGGGTGTTTTGTGGTTATTTTCATAAAGAACTATTATTGTCTAAATTCTGCTTTGTGAGAGAAAATATCTTTCTTAAGAAAAATATGAGGCACTTTTCTCACCAGCAAGCAAGTAGGTGTTTGTCATTTCAATCCTCCAGGACCATGTTGCACCACAAAGAACAAAAAACAGAACATCACTAGACAACACAAGTGCAGGTAAGACAGAACAAAAGAGAGTCCTGTCCTACTTGCACTTGTGGTGGTCTGTTTTTTGTTCTTTGTGTGGCCCGGTGGTCTTAAAGAAACGTTTCATTTCACTGTGTACTGTCTATTAACTAATCCCACCTCAAGTTTCTGCCTTGCACTCTGTAATCTTTGCTCAGCCATGAACATCCCTCAACTTTGTTGTCAGTCAAATCCTATGAAGCAGGCAGAAGTTACAGAAGTTACAAGAAGCCATACCGAAACGCACTTATCAATGTCTATAACAGAAATGTTTTTCTCTCACATTGTCGAACACAATTTCTTACGCAACCTCCTAACGTTTATTTTTCGTCATCTTTCTCTTCATGCACAGCTGTCCGTTCTTACTGGTGTGCGTTACCTGCAAACAGCCCTGGAAAACGTCCTGAGGCAAGGAGACCCTGAGTTAGAATCAGATGGATGGTTGTTAGAGAACAGCTTTGTAGAGACTGCACGCTCGAACTTCAACATAATCAAAAACCTGGGAAAGTGCAACCAGATCGACACAGCAGTAAATGGAGATCCCAACATTGACAGACCGTGCACGGCACACTATGGTCCTGACAATGTGCCTCCAAAGCAAATGCCCACAGCCAGCTGACCAGAACCCAGTTTCTTTCTATGGGTTTGGCCAAACTGAAAGGACATTATCAAATTCCATTCATTTGCAAGCGTTTCTCAATTGCTCTCTAACAGTTCCACGAATGGGGGGGGGGAGAGTTAAACCTCTGATGACTGGGACAATATGCAAATAGTAAAATATAAAGGTGTAAGACTTATAATTCAAATGAACGGGTCACATGAGAAGAGATTTTAACACTGACAGAAGAGAAAAGGTACTCTGTAATATGTTTCCATATAACTAAGAGGATATAGTTTCATCGTATCTAATGTGAAATAGAACATCAAGTACAATGCGAGGCCTTGATCACACACAATGTCTTAAAATCACCGTGACCACACCACAATGTGATTTTGACAATGCCAATAGCAAAACCATTCACTTTAGATTTTAGGAGTTGCTCTGGAGTGAACACTATTTGACTGTGAATTCAACCTGCTAAGATCAGAAGAGCAAATTGTGTTCATCTTCAAGCTTGTGCCTACTCCTTACCATCTGCCTCTACAACCTCTTGTTGACTTTAGACTGAATATTATAAAGGAGAATGAAATGTAACATAACCTACAAATTTCTTTTTTTTTTTTTTTTTGGAAATAAAAAATAAAATGTTCCCAAGGTCCCTTGGCAGAAATCTGAAATACTGACAGCTGTGGATCTTGCTTTCCCCCTATTTAAACAAGCAATGTGTATAACAAACTCATTTCCAACCTTTTTACAGCTGAAAACACTTGATTTGAAAACAGTCAATTTGATATAATTAGTATGAAAAGATTTAAGAGGATGAAAGTAGGGGAGATTGGTTATAAAAAACTAGGAATCAGACCAAAGTGGGGGAAGTTCTGGACATGAATTCTATAACACATAATGAGATTGGCCGAAGTGCTTGTATGCCGCAAATCACTCAGGTCTAATTTCCTCAAATTCAAGGAATCTAATACAGCACAGTTTCAGACATGCATCAAGGTTAAACTGTACACTGAACTGAAGAATAAACAGTCAACAGTGTCTGCTTAACCTAGGTCTCTTACTTACTTGCTTGCTTCAAATGCTCATGACTGTCACTTTCTCAGGTGGAAACAAGGATGCACAGATGGCGAGACACACATGCAGGCAGCAGAATGTAGCTTGTGTGCCAATGCCAAGTTAAAAAAAAAAATGGCAAAAGAACTTCATACAATATCAAGCCCTGTCTGTCTATTTTCAAAAACCTTCGAACAAAACCATCCAAACGATAAGTTTACAAGAGAAACATTCTTAATATCGAATGAAAATCAATAAAACAAGCACAATTCGTTAGTCGTAAAAAAGCACCAGTTGGTATTTCCAAACAAAAATGGAGGTTTTGTTCAGACAACCTGAAATTACGTACGTTTTTTCATTTTTGACTCAATGAACTAAGCTTTTTGAGGACTTGCTAGTGCGTAGTGATGACATTTTCAGTTAGTTTTGTCTGTCAGAGAAATGTATATGAAATACAAACATCAAGTTCAAGTGATCCATGAATATAAACAATCTTCATTTCCTAAAAGCATGCCTATTGAAACAAAGGTTCCATTAGTGAAGACGTAACGTTTTCATTACAGTATTTTATTTTGTCAGGCAAGATGATTTCCAGCACTGTTCAGCAATGTGGCTGCAACATTTCTGATGTGAAACTGTGATAAAGTGGGAGATACAAATTGTACAAAACAGTAATGACGTTAACAATAATTAGTGAAGTCAAGGCTTAAGTTGGACTGTTACTGGTGAAAATGGTTGATTTCTTTTTGTCTACCTAAACAGTCGTGTTTTATAGACTCATGATTATTATTTTATTACCAATTGTGAGTTAGTGGCTTCCATTATGTTCTTATTGTATTCCTATAGTAAAATAAGATTAATCTATTTAACCATTAATGTTTTATGACGAAGTGAATAACAGCTAGGAGGTATACAATTTAACTGGCAAAATAACTTGCTAATCCTGAAATAATGACACATCACTATATTTAAGGGGTCTTTGTATAATATATTCATATATTGGTATAATATATTCACATTGATACAGTTTTTCCACACACTAAAGAGAAAAGGCGACAAGTCCATCAATGTGGAGGACAGGACAGCTGGGCTAGCATTTAACGAGTGCAAAAGAACAGAAAGAATTTTCTGAAAGAAAAAAAAAAAAAAAAGGTATACAAGTAAGACAATGTAATCCTGCCTCACTTTAATACTCAGAAAACAATGCATAAAAACTGAACTGCCTAAATGTGGAAACACTTCAAGCTGAGGAAAGGAAAATAAAGCTAAATTTTTACATCTTTTTTCTTGCTTCACTATGATGAGCTTGTACAGGCCACATGAATCCTTAAACTGAAAAAAAAAAAAGAAAAATGAAATAGACAGACCAAACATACATCCCACCCTCCTACATATCCTGTGTCACTACCACTTCAGTTCAGCTACTCTTTACTGAATCAGAGGAAATCTGACTGACTAAAAGACCTGAAGAGAGGTTTGTAGGAGACTGTGGTACTCCCTGAAGTCTGGCAGCTCTGTTCCAGCTCTCTTTTCCCTCTGCCCAGACCTGAGCTCACAGCATCTGCCACTCGAAGGCAAACATGACATTTAGCACTTCCAAGCTGCGGGCAATCTCCTCAAGGATGCAGTGCTGCTGCCACAACTGGTGCAGCTTCTTGTAGCGCTCGGGACACAGATGCAGTGGGTTCCCACGTCTGTCAAAACACAGATAAATAAGATAAGATAAACATTTATTAGTCCCACAAGTGGGTAATCTGCATTGCTATGGCAGAAAGTGGACAGTACAAAGGTAATTGGATTACAAATAATTAACTACAAATCAATGTCTAATAAAAATATAATACAGCATATTTTCTTGAATATTTACAGAAAAAGATTGTGACCCTTTCTAATAATTATAATTACCCTAGCTGAGGGTCCGTCTCCCCATAGTCATCGAGATAAGGGGCTGGATATGTGCTTCCTCGTGTCCTACTGGCCATCAAAACAATTTCACACTCTCTCACCCTGTTCAATAAGACACAAGCAGGCAGCATTAGTAACAAGATTTATTTTCCTCCTCACATGTAGAATATGTACCTATCTTACTAAAAAAAAAAGAAAAAAAAGCAGATATAACATCTAATATATCTGCTTTACTTCTAACCCCCGGTCTCTAAATATGACCTCTTAAGGGGATCTGAAGTTAAATCAGAGACTTTACCAATTTTATTTGCTGCTTTATCTAGGCAACCCATTCATCATCACTGTTCTTGGAAAGAGCAGGGTGCTCCACAGAAACCCATTCAAGACTGTCTCCATGTGTGCTCACCTAAGGAACATGCCCACACCAGCCCCACAGGAGGCAGCATGGGCTGTGCAGGCGCCCACCTCCTCCCCATCCAGCTGGACTTGACAACAAGGGCTCTGAGAGCAAAGCATGGCTCCACAGAACAGACACAGTGTTGGGTGCTTCCGTTCGTCATCTGATGACTTTGGACACCTATTAGGGACAGAAAGATGTCAGCTATGCTTATGCTATAATTTTCAATAAGGATTTATGCTTGAATCAACCACACTTACTTAAAATGACTGGCCTGGTTGAGCAACACGCTGTAGTCATCAGGAAGGGCAATCAGCCTGTTTCTCTTTCGAGGATACCTGTAAATTTTAATTTTTAAAAACCTTAATAAAGTATTAACCTACAAGGAAAATTAATGCTATTAAAGAAGTCTAAGTGTGTGCTAACCTAACAATGGTCGATTCACCCTTCAGGGATTTTGATATGGCTTCATTTCCACACCACCTGAGTCACAGACACAGAGCATTTCAAATAATGGAAACACCATTTTGTAAACACCAGGTACACTACCAGTCAAAAGTTTGGACACACCTTCTCATTCAATGTTTTTTCTTTGTTTTGACTATTTTCTACATTGTAGATTAATACTGAAAACAAACAAAATGATAAAGGAACACATGCAATTATGCAGTAAACAAACAAAAAAGAAAAGTTAAACCAGAATCTGTTTTGTAATAAGGTAATGATGGACTGTTGTTTCGTTTTACTTAGTTAAGTGGTTCTTGCCATAATGTGGAGTAGAACCGTAGTGGAATAGAATCACTAACTGTGTACCAACCCGACCATCACAAACACATTAAGAAGGCAAGAAATTCCACTAATGAACTCATGACGAAGAAACACCTGTTAATTAAATACCATTCCAGGTCGATTCCTCATGAATCTGATTGGAAAAAATCATCAGAGCAATAGGTGATGTTTTCAATATAAATCTACAATGTAGCCAATAATAAAAACAAAGGAAATCGTTGAATGAGAAGGTGTCCAAACTTTTGACTCGCAGGCCCGACTCCCTCACCGGGTTTAGTCCGAGCTTCGAGCTATTCATACACGCGTTTCCAGTGCAAAAGAGACTGTATTCTTTGCCTACTTTTAACAACTTAACTAAAGACTCGTTTGAGATGGCAGTACAGCTGCAAGTGCCAATAAAGGGGCCCAAGTATTTATGGGACTTATGAGAAATATTTGTGCACCACATTACATCCTTTTGCTGAAATGTCAGTACTCAAACCTTTCAGAGATTTAAAAGTGCCTTTGGGTCAAAAGAGCGTTTTGTTTAATATGAAAGTATAGTTTGGAAAAGAAAATATTCAGGCAAGGAACTCTTCATATTAAACGAAACACTTTGAATGAACATGAAGCCGAGAGAAGAAGCTAAACATACCAAACATGCTACCAAACAGTTGTTAAAACATTTGCATGTATTTGTGGAGAGTCATACTTATAAAGAAGCAAGGCGCCCCCAGACTTTTATACAGCCGTAAATGAAGATGCAGTAATACCTGATAGTGACATCAGCCTCGAAGGCGCTGACCTTCTGCTGCAAGGCTTTGTTGAAGGACATGACAGTGTTCTCAGGAGCGAGCTGGGAGACAGACAGACAGTTCAGAGTCAATATTACCAGCAGGGGAGAGAGATGCACTGTCTGCTGCTGACAAACTCATTGACTTTCCCCGTGATGTTACTGTGAAGGACTTTTGTCTGCGTAACAGAATTAAGCGTATTTACATTTATGAATTTATTCTCGGGTGTCTAAAACTTCTGCATGGGTATGTATAT
>JBBJLS010000001.1:33547001-33585971 GCA_037577275.1 Bryconaethiops microstoma
AAAATAAAATGTAGAAAATACAATTAACGCTATATATTACTTTATATTTGTGTGTGTATACACACACACGCATACAATACACATATAATAAAGTACAATATCAATAGCTATATAAGCATACAATTAAAATACAGTTAACGCCATATATAACACTTAAACAATGCATATAGAATACGCAAAAAATATAATTGACGCTATATGTTACGTTACATATATAGTAATAATAATAATAATAATAATAATAATATAAAGGCACTATGGGATGTTCATTCCACCGCAGTGTAAATAATCCTCCATGTCCTGAAAGTGGCACTCGAGTGACTTTCCATTTGAAAGTGGAGTCAGGCGGAAATTGCCTGTTCTGTTCTGAGACTGATCAGAGAGGAGTGTGCTCTGTTTACAGAGAGACTGGAGAGAAGAGTCTAGATTGTGTGGCTCTCGGAATAACATGGTCAGTCCTTAAGGTTCAGTTTTAAATCTGCTCGTTCGTGTTGCACATTTTAGACTAGCGTAGTGTCGCTTTATTACCAGGAATTCATATTAAACTGTTTTGAGAAAGATAGTACAGACCAACTGTTTTCTGTGTAGATTTCACATAACCAGTATTCATCCATTTGTCTTTTGTTCAGCTACTACGTATTCATAGTACTGTGTTGCACCACTCTGTCACTCAGTCACTTTATACTTTCGTTGAATAGTATTTGCACTATACTATACTTAATTCTTATTTGTTATTTATCACTACTTATTTTACTTGACCGTTTTTTTACATTTCATTATTTTATATTATTGTCTTGCAACTGGCCAGACTGTTATTCCACTATATGTTGTCCTGTATAACCATGTATGTGACTTAAAAAGCCCTTCAGGCCATGTCTTACAGCCTTCTTAATTAGTCATGTAATGTACAATTATTGTCAAAGATGCTTTATACTTCCAGATCTTTAAATCACCTGTAAATGCTCTTAGTATGATCCCATGCTTGTTTATGTGATTTGTGCTGTTTATTCTAAGTGCGGCAGGTGACTTCAAGAAGGGGAGGTGCTGACGTACTATAAATTAGACATACAGGTGTTAGTGGAACATATTCCCAGACAAGGAGTTGGTTTTACTGGATACTAGAGTAATGACTATAAAAGAGTTAGTGATGATACCAGCTTTGTTCCATTCTGCAGACTGCATCTATTCTGTGTGATGGGAACCCTCTTTGCAAATAGAATGAAACCAACACCAAGTGTTCAGTGCTTCCTCTCCTAATTTTGATTTGAGTCAAGATTTTTTCTACAGCAGCCAATAATTAGTTTAGCCAAAAATAAGTTTGCCCTCCTAGTGAGTCTTTCAGCTTGCATGGTAAGATCCTTACAGCTGTTTCAGAGCCAGCAGCTTGGCTGCTCTTCAACCAACCCAAATGGTTGCAGTGCTGATTGACCTTCACTGGCTACCCATGGCTGCCTGAATTAAATTAAAGTAACTAACTCTTGCCTACAGAGTGAGATCTGGGTCTGCACCCAGCTACCTTAATCCCATCATTCAGCCTTGTGTTGCTACTTTGTCCCTCCGCTCTTCCAAAGAGCATCGTCTGCCATCCCTACACACAAGGAGAACCCAGTCCAAACTTTTCTCTTTTGTGATTCCCTGCTGGTGGAATGAGCTGCCTAAGCTGACAAGAGCAGCAGAATCTCTCTCTAGCTTCAAAAACCTCCTGAAGACTCATCTGTTCAGGAGTATCTCCTCTCCTTATTCACTTCTTGCATTACTCTTACATAAAATTTAGAACTTAGAAGTCTCCTCCGGTTCTCACTTTGTCCTGTGTTCCCTCATATTGTATGTCGCTTTGGATAAAAAGCGACATACAATACTTACACAAGCTGCCCCCATCACAAACTTAAGTTCCTCATTTTTTTATATTATTTCTTTAATTGGAAAATCATATAAATGTCAAAACTTCTCATTTGCAGTCCCACACTATTCTGCTGGTTCAGCCCACCAAGAGGCCAGAAGGAAGAACCTACGCTGATTATGAATCAGTGAATGAGTGTATGGAAGGTAAATATTACCTTAATGCATGAATACAGCTTTCTCGTTCATCTTCTGCATTATAGCAACAATTGAAAATAGTTTATCTGAATGCATTTCATTACTTATAGTGCTTTAGTGATGTGCTTTAGTTTTGTTTTACTAAACATGGTGTCTGTTTAGAGAGAAAGTTGGGGGATCACATTTGTTGCTGTTGAAACACAGTGATTAGATTTTTTCATGTATTAATTCTCTAGATGTTTTTATCTAATGGATGTATAGATGTCTGTGCTGATGTCAAATGTTGTGTTTGGCAGGAGTCTGTAAAATGTATGAAGAACACCTGAAGAGAATGAATCCCAACAGTCCATCAATCACATATGACATTAGTCAGTTGTTTGACTTCATCGATGACTTGGCAGACCTCAGCTGCTTGGTGTGAGTAGGCTTTCTGTGTTGCCTTATCGAGTACTATGCAAGAGTCTTGAACCTCCCCTCATTTCTTTATATTTTGCATCCAAAGCTCCAGACTTTCTTGTTCGTGTAGTCTTGAGAAATATTACTGCAGGCTTTCCTCCTGGAAGACTTTCAAACTTTTTATTTTTTTTAGTCCAGTCCCTATACATGACCACTTACCCTTTTTTTTTATTTTTAAGCCACATATGAATATTCAAGCATAACAGAGACAGGGTCCCCACGGATCCTTGAAAAATATTAAAAAGTCTTTGTAAATGTTTACATTTTTTAGGGCCTTAAAAACTATTGAAAAGTCTGGAATTTTAAAAAGGAGTGGAATTAAATTAATTTTAGGGTGAAATGAAGCAACGATATCTGTTCCCGGTTAGCCTATTTTTTCCCTTTTTTTTTCTTTTACCAGTGCACGTCACTGCCAGTGCACTAAAGGTTAATAATGAGACTGATGTAGATCCGAAGGAAAAAATGGATAAAAAAAAGTCTAAGAAAGGCATCAATAGTGTAAAGAGAGCAGTGGTGCGTGCAAAGGACTGTGGGTGCATGTCTAGTGCGAGAGAAGGAGAGAGAAAGACAGACAGACAGAGAGAGACGGGGAAACTGCTTGGGAGCTTGTAGTTATGTTCCAACTTAGTAGTTATTTAGTAGTTAATAGAAAGTATTTATGATTGGAAGCCAGTGGTGTGTCATGAAGTGTCTGATTCGCTAATAGTAGCTAAAAAGATCGGAACACAGTGGAGAAATCCCTTTTTTAAAATAGATAATGAAGCAAAAACTCTGAAGATCAAGATTCAGGACAGTGGCTCTGGTGTCGCGAGTGCTGTGAGAGCTTATGCTCCGTTAAAAATAAATAACAGCAGTTTTAGAGTCCGTTTTCTTGCTGTTAACAGAGGAATGGCAGTGGGAAGCTGCTCCAAAATTCCCGTATTTTGGGTCGGGATCTTGGGGGGGGAAAATCCCTTATTTTCAATGTTGAAAATTGACTGGTATGGCCTAAGTGCATGCTTAAAGTAGATTGGAGCATCACTCTTTATAAGCAACAGTCTGCAGTGTTCATCCTACTTTAAAATGAGTTAGGCTATTTGTAAACGTGGCTATATAAATAGGACATAGGCCTTTCGATTGACATCACTCGCGCGTCAATTTGCTTTCGGTTTTGCCAGCTTGGATGCGCTTCTTTTAAAGGAAGGCACAGATGAGTCGGACATTGACAAAATGGTAAAGAATAAGTGGAGATTGGCTTGACTAAATGAAAAGGGTGATAATGGCAAGCCATTTAGTTCATGGTGCAAAACATGAAAATGACAGGTGTGTGCTTTTGTGTGGTATCTCAACTAGGGGGTTAGGGGGATAATGGACAACACAGCGTTCAAAATTTTATCCATGGCCGACGTGGTATGGGCCCGCGACACTGAGCATTTCGTTAAAAAATGAATAAAATTTTTAATCAGATGATTTTTTTGTTTGTTTGTTTTAAGCCATGCGAGTGTAGAATGTGTAAATGCAAATTCAGTGAGAGATGGTTGGAGGATGAGAAGTACAGTGCCTGGTTGAAAAAGACGTTTTATGTTAGAGCTGTTGCTCCAACATAAAACAAAGTATGCGCATTATTGAAATCAACTGAATTCTAGGCTGTTGTTTTTTTGCCACCTTTATCTAGGTGTCTTGTATCTTTAAGCACTTTACAGCCTATCACAATGAAACATTTGTTCCCATTTCTTATTCTGCAATTCAGTCTACTCATTATGACAAGGATAAGACATTCTGACAGGCATAAAATGGTATTTTTGCACCAAAAATGGCATTCAAAGAAAAATATAAAGAAATTATAAGGAAATTATAAATTAAGGTTAGCTCAAGACTTTTGCACAGTACTGTGTGTATGTATATATATATATATATATATATATATATATATATATATTATTGCAAAACACAAATCTCTAATTACAGTAGATCAATGGCCTACAAATGGACATTCATAAACTGAAACCGACACAAAAATGTGCACAAACCGAAAAAGAATATGTATGGACGTTTAATGCTCATGCTTCTAGTGCAAGCACCTGCCTTTACTGATGAGATACTTTGTCATGCCAGCACAACATAATCACATATCTTGATGATTTAATTAATTCATTAAGCTAATGTTGATTATTAGAATTAATTAATTATGATTTGATTATGATTAAATGCACAGTAACTGACTGTGTAAACAAACCAACAAACATTAATTTAGCTGAAAACCAACATTTGTGTTATCATTTTAAAATATGTAACCAGTCTAATACAGGCATTCACTGTATATGTGAACAGAAATATACATAAACATGATGTTGGTATAATCTGCCAAAAAGTGAAGTTAGATTGACATACTTTCTAAAATAAGCAAAATGAAACAAAAATATCTGAATCAGACAAAAAAGTAAAATTTCGTTTTGCAACAATTTGTTTGCTGTGTACACTAGTGTATTTTTGGCTTTTTGGCTTATTTCAGTACTTTCTTTTCATATTCTTCCTGGTTTTTGGTTAGTTAAGAACGTTTTTACTATGTATTACGTTATAAAGGTAACATTTTTTAATCTTATCGTATCCTCTGGATTACGACAAGCCATCAACAATCATTGTATTATTGAGTAATTACTGTATTGTGTTGTTGTATGATAACTATTTGTTGCTCATTATGTGTAAATGCCACATCACGTACAAAAATGCGTAGAATTTGGGAAATGTTACTAAATCGTAATATGTTAACAGAAGCTGTATGATCATAATATCAGCTGTCATGAGCCTGTTGGTGATTTCAGGCTTCGTGAGCTTTTGGTTTTTAGTTTGTTCTTCAGGTTATCAACCCAAAGGTCTATGACACTGAGTGTTTTTCAGTGAATTGGACTGACCCAGGTTAACCAGTCTCTGTCTTCTCTCTGTTAGATACCGTGCAGACACGCAGACATATCAGCCCAACAACAAGGACTGGATTAAGGAGAAAATTTATGTTTTGCTACGTCGACAAGCTCAGCAGGCTGGGAAATAAAGTGATAGTACATTTTGCTTTTGTGTGCTGATCAGATAAGCTTTGCATTTCGGGGATTTGGTGGGGAAGTCCATCCTCAATGAATCAAAAGAGGAAAGGTTTGCTAAGATTAAGTGGGAGGATTGTGGGTCAGAGATTTGGAGGAGTGGTTCTCAGTCACAGTCCTGCAGTCCTAGGTAACCTCTAAAGCCTTGGGAATAAACTAAAGAGCTCAGACCTGGAAAACTATAAGGGTGATATCCTCCTGGAGCTCTACTGTCCAGTGTTTAGTGCCAAACCTCAGTCTAATTTACCAATGTGCAATATGCATTGTACAAACCAGGCTCTTCAGAAAGGATCATTAGTTCCAGTCCTGAAGGACCAGAGTTAATCACAATTTGGTCGTTTTCCTGCTCTAAACTGCCAGCTGGACTCTGGCCTTCTGGGACTGAAACTGATGACCCCTGCTGGGAGATCCAGAGGCTGCATCCTTCTAAACAGAGTTCCCAGGACTAAGATTGAGAACTGGCAGTCTAGATGAATGTGTGAATTTAATAATGTGTAAGAACTGAAACTGTGCATTATTTCTTTTTTAAAATGTTGTTTCTTTTTTCTTTTTTTGCCTGAGGTGGACATTTTCTGTGTCAATATCTCAAATGTTTTCTCTCTACTGAGTTATAATAAAATGACAATGTTCAAAGTGGTCCTTTTTAATTATAATAAACAGATAAGTGGCTAATGTCTTGCTTTGGTAAGCAAGGCAAAGACCAGAAGATATCCAACCGGAGACCCAGGAAAAAAAGTTTTGGTATTCTTAGATCATTTGAAATTATGGTTGAAAGAAACATGTTAGGGCATTTTTTTAATGTCCCTTGTGGACTTCGTGTCTTGGTTGATCACAAAATGTAATGATGTATTTGATTTCAATTCAATTTCTGTTCAATATTTCATCAGAAGTTATAGGCAAATTGTTCCACAAGAGGGTTGAAATGCAATTGAAAAAGAAAGAGATAGGGTTTAATGCACTTTTAACAAATGTATGATTAACTATATAAATCAGCAGCTCAATACTTTGGCAAATCAAGCTTTTACCTGATGGTGTACAGTTGTGTGTGCATGTAAATTCATCTAAAACTCATTTCCCTCTCTGGACACTGTAATACAGATTAGCTTACATCTTGTCCATAATGGACACTTTGTCCCTCCTCAGGTTCCTTGAAAGCTGATATGTCCTCCTCTGAGCTTTCAAATTCCTGCTCTGCTATCTGGCCGTCCTCCACCTGATGTCCTGACAGCTCTATGTCTGACTCTTTATCACAGTTCTGACTAAAACCCTTCTGTTTATTAATCCCAAAGATTCCTGAAGTATGAAAACTGGTTAAAACAGGAGGTAGTAAGTCCTGATGTCTGCTATAGACCACGTTGAATAAAAGGATTTTAAAGGATTGATGTAACTTCACAATTCTGAAATCTTACTAAAGTGAAGTTTAGATCCTTATGCTACAGAAACATATGGAAACATAATCTGCAAAAAAAAAAAAAGATCTGAGGAGGATATAATGATACTTTAAAAAACAGGATAGCTGATTTATTTTCTATGAATCCTCATAATGTGGATGAATAATGCACTGCATTATTAATATATCTTTTCTAAGCCACATGCTGTAGAATTAGGAAATGTGCCAGTCTTGTCAATTTAATTGAATAAGCTTGAACATCATTCATTCATTCATTTTCTGTAACCACTTATTATGTCACGTGTCCCTGGAGCCTATCCCAGGGTTGAGGCAGGGCACCAGACCACATACACACCATTCCCTCACACACTCACACCTACAGCCAATTTAGGATCCCCAATTCACTTGACAGGCATGTCTTTGGACTGTGGGAGATACCGGAGGAAACCTATGCCACCACAGGGAGAACATACAAACTCCACACACACACACAACCCTGGAGGTATGAGGCTACAGTGCTACCCACTGCAGCACCGTAGGGTCACATGAACATAAAATGGTTGTTTTGAAAGGCAAATTGCAGACACCAAGGTTTTGTACATTGTGTAAGGGGTCAGACTGTCCTCTGTTCTGAGCGATTTAGCCTAAAAAAAAATTACTTTTGTCTTGCAGCGAAAATCACTGCTGTCTTTTTGCTTATTAAACAGCTTCATCATTTTTCATCAAGTTCACCAAGTGAACAGTCAGTTCTTCAGGATGATGTGTTGAAAGTAGAAAAAAATGGGCAAGCGTAAGAATTGGAGCAACTTTAAAGGCCAAACTGTGATGGCTAGATGACTGGGTGAGAGTATCTCCAAAACAGCAGGTCTTGCTGTGTGTTCCTGGTATGCAGTGGGTAGGGCCCTCCGGAAATGGTTCAAGGAGGGACAACTGGTGAACTGGCGACAGGATCATGGGCACACAGGGTGTGGGATTGGACCAGACAGGCAAACGTTCACTCTACACATTGATGCATGTGGAGAGTGAACCTTTGCCTGTCTGGTCCAATCCCACAGAGCTACTGTAGCACTTATTGCTGGCAAACTTAATGCTGGCTGTAACAGTAACCAGATCTCAATCCAGTCCAGCATCCGTGCGATGTGCTGGACAACCTCTTATAATCCAAGAAGGCTCCACCTCACTACCTAAAGCATCTGCTGCTGTCTTGGTGCAAATACCCCAGCACACCTTCAGAGATCTTGTGGAGTCCATGCCTCAATGGCTCAAAGCTGTTTTGGTGGCTCAAGGGGACCTTTCACAATATGAGGCAGGTGGTTTCAAAGTTATGTCAGATGGTGTATGTATACGCTATATAAACAAAAGTATAGGACACCCCTGTTTTTCAGGGTTTGGGCTAGGCCTAACAACTTTGTGGATACAGTTTGGGGAACCTTTCCTATTCCAGCATGACTGTGCCCCAGTGCACAAAGCAAGCTCCATAAAGAAATGGTTGGATGAGTTCAGTGTGGAAGAACATGACTGGCCCACACAGAGCCCTGACCTCAACCTCAAACTGTTTTTCTATTTGTGCTACTCTTACTGTTGTACTGTCCACTTCCTGCCGTGACAATGCAAATTTCCCACTCGTGGGACTAATAACGGGTTATCTTATCTCATCCAACACATTTTGGATGAACTGGAATGGAGATTGCGAGTCAGGCCTTCTTGTCCAACATCAGTGCCTGACCTCATAAATGCTCTACAGAATGAATGGGCACAAGTTCCCACAGAAACACTCCAAAATCTTGTGGGAGCCAAGGAGAATGGGTGCTGTTACAGCTGCAGAAGGGGAACCAACTCTGAATGCAGTGTCATTAATGTCTCTGTTGGTGTAATGGTCAGGCGTCTTTCGTCCATACATTATGTGTGTGTGTATCTATGATGTTAAAATCTTTCTCAAATCTTTGTGAAATGAGCCTGAATCTCCCCTATTTATACTCCAAAACAGACCCTCTCATCTGCCTCTGGGGTCTCGCCTGATTTGCATAATGTGACAGCAGCTCGGGGTCTGCGTTTTGCACGAGCGCTATTTTTGAAGTTTTGTTTTTTTTCTCTCTCTCTCTCTCTCCATCTATCTCGCTCTCGTTCCCTCTCTCTTTTTTCCTCCTCTGTCGGATGGCTGGAGTAGATGAGCGCGCCTGATGGAGAGACCAATAACGCGCCGCACCGTTTTTTTCCCCACCTTTGTGTTTCTCTTCCCCCAGCCCAGTCTCCCCCCGTCTTCCCCTCCCTCCCTCCCTCACTCGCTCGCTCTCTCTCTCTCTCTCTCCCTCCCTCAGCATCTCTAAAGGCTACTGAGTGAGAATCGATGGCGCAGAGGCCCGCCTGACAGGACAATAAAACCACAAAGAAGCGGTGAGTGGGGTTCACTCTTTTTTACTCCCCCTCTCTCTCCCTCTCTCTCTGCGTCCTTCGCCTTTCACGTAACGGCACGACAGAAATAGAGCTGGCTGGGGGGCGAGATAGGGGCTCGGCTGTGTCGCCCACCGTGCGGGATGAAATCCACAGCGGATTTTTGAACAGCTGCCTTTTGTTGGTGCGCTCCTTGCTTTTTTATTTTCTCTTCCAAGACACGAGCTTCATCCCAGCGCCAGGCTGAGATCAGGAGCCCCCGCGCGCGTGTTGTGCCACCGTCGTCTCGGGATGGTGGTATTGGGGGGGTTGTTGGGTGGTGTTGGGACACACACACACAAATGATGAAAGTCACATTCTGTATCAAGGTCTCAAACAGTTTCCCTTGGGTCCGACCATTCATTGTGCGCACATCCATACACGCACACGCACACACACGCACCGAATGCGGCGGCGACGCGTGAACAACAATGTGAGGGGTCTGGCTGAGGAGGAGGAGGGCTGAGGAGGTTCAGGCTGGACCTCCCCTAGAAGAAAACCACGACAAGCAGACACAACAAGGAGCAGCCCTGCATGGTGGTTCACAGCCCTGCTTTTTAATCGAGAAGGTCTAACAGTACCCCTCCTCCCTTTCCTCACAAGGCGAGTGGAGAAATGCCCTCAGTGTTCACAGGCTAGTGTGTGTGCGAATGTGTGTGTGTGTGTGTGTGTGTGTGTGTGTGTGAACGGTAAAGGGAAGCGAGTATCTCCAGAATGTCATTATGGAGAATGCAGAGTGCAGCTTTCTCACATTATTATGGCAGGCCTAAAGTGTGCAGCTTTGCTAGGCTATAGCCAAACAAGACTACTGACCAACATACTGCCGTGATGCCAGATCTGAAGGTCGCAGATGTTAGTCAGGTATCTGCATAGGCTGCTTGGATTACAGTTTCGCTGTATACTAATCATCAGTGCCCGTTAGTGAATATACACTCTTCTTTCGCTGTTGTTGATGACTTTGTGTCATTTCCCCCAGGTTTCTTTTTAAGTGAGAAGATCGTGATGTGCCTGCTGTGGGAGTTCACGGCCCCCTACCTACCCACAAAGGCCTGGCCAGGGTGCAGAGCTAGTCCCTGAAGTGTGAACATGAGACGCCAACCAACTCTCTCTCCCTGCTCTTAATGGAGTCGCTATCTCGTGAGGTGAACCTGCCTGTATTTCACACCATGCTGCTGTTTAAGCTCTTATCTTTGTACAAGGTTGAGCTTTCATTTGTAATAAGGAAAGGCCGAAGGGTTTTAAGGTTCCCGACTAATTATGTACCATGTTTTCTAAATTGATTCTTTAAATGAAACCGTAAAGACTCTTTTTTTTGTCTACGCTAATGTTTCTTACCGCTGGTCTATTTTATTTCCTTAACACATTGACCTATCATTAATGAGAATGTTGAATTTAAGATTTTTTTTTTTTTTTTGCATTTTGTGTTCATGATGAGTTACATATACACCAGTCAGCTATTACATTAAAACCACCTGCCTGATACTGTCAGACTGATAGGACTAATTTGTCCAGATTCTCAGTTGAACTGAGATCTGAGTAATTTGGAGGCCAAGTCAACATCTTGAACCTTTTTGTCAAGATCCTCAGACAATCCTGGTGCCGTCTCTTACACAGGTAAAAGAGGCACATGCACCTGGCTGTCCATGTGATGTAAAATAAAATGTTATTCATCAGTCCAGGCGACCTCCTTCCAATGCTCCATGGTCTAGCTCTGATTCTCCTGTTTCCGTTGTTGGCATTCTTGTCAACGGACAGGGGTCAAAATGGTGGTCTGCGGCTTCACAGTCCCAAACATGTCAAGTTGTAATGCACTTTGTATTCTGACACATTTCTCTTGTGTGGGATCGGACCGGACAGGCTAACTTTCACAACCCTCAGACATCAGTGAGTCTTGTGCACCCACGACCCTGTCGCTGCCTCCCCAGGCATCCTTGCATGGACCACTTTTAGTAGGTTCTAATCACTGCATACCAGTAGTACCCCACAAGACCTGCTGTTTTGGAGATGCACTGACCCAGTTGGCTAGCCCTCACAATTTGGCCCTTGTCAAAGTCACTCAGATTCTGCTTTACCTGCTTTCAACACATCAGCTTCAAGAATGGACTGTTCACTTGCTGCCTTATATATCCCACCTCTTTTCAGGAGTACTATAACAAGAAAATCAGTGTTGTTCACTTCACCTGTCAGTGGTTTTAATGGTGTGGCTGATTGGTGTGTAGACAATTTCTTGTTGTGTTTTATTGTGTTTCTAGCAACATTATGTGCCCTACCTCTTTTCCACATGCTTCAGCTGAAATGGAGGATGAAGATGGGACATGTTTACTTGATGTATTGTGGTAAGTGCTGCCAGACTCAATTACTCACAATTACTAAAAACTGTGATAAAGCTCAGACTTCCGCTTCAGACAGGGCACACGGGAGTCTTTCTCAACTCTCTTGACAGATGTTATAACATGAATGATTTGCTATCCCTTTATAGTGATTAAACATCATTTGATATTAATAAAGTAATATGGTAATACATAACAATGAGCCTTGAGTTTTTTGAGACATAATTTGTGATGACTAAATTATGCCTTGTCTGTGTTTTAAAGTGATCCACAAGCTCTGAATGACTTTCTTCATGGGACAAAAGAGGTACTTGTCTCTGGCAATAAAAATTATAGTTCCTTAAGTATGCATTAACTCATGGGTGTTCATCTCAGTTCTTTTTGTCAAGCAGAATTTGGCGATTTCTCTGCTCGGACACACCTACTAAACTTGACAATTATCTGGTGTGTTGGGAAGGGAAGGCTGAACAGGCCTGTATAAATAATAAAACGAGCCATATATAAGAAGCATAGTTTTTATAACTAGTATAATTTAGTAAACTCACTTGTACTGGTTTTAACACTAGTTAAAATAATGAATCAAATGCAGCAACATCATAAACTATGATTTTTTTTGTATATGAGAGAGCATATTTGAGAAAACATGATGAAAGATTAAGGATCCTGTAAATTCTCCCTGCAATTAACCATCTTTTCTCTGTGTTCAAGCAGCTGCTGAGTGGAGACCTGCTCATTAATTCCTCCTCTGGGGAGCCATCGCTGTTCACCGACACCCCGGTGAGTCTGGGCCTCTGTCCCTATGGAGAACATGGTAGATGGGGAAGATATTACTAGTAGTAGCTCAGCATCACCTGTCTATTTGATTGTTATTTCTGAAACCACCTACTGATAACTTGGTTTCTACTGACAGTCACAGTTCCCTAATCAGTGACTTTAAAGAAAGCTCACTGTCTGTCATTCTCTCATGATTTATTGTATACTAAAGCAGTATCTTTTTCCTCTCCAGAGCCCTGTATCTTTGTTGGCAGATGATGCTGGTTCTCGTGACACGCCTACCTCGGGCTGCGTGGATCTTTCTTTCCTGGATGAGGCTTTGCTGGCCTCACCAGCTGGAGAAGATTCAGAAGACCCAAGTGATGCCCCAGATGTACAGGCAGATGTGCTGCAGCAACAGCAGGAAGAGGAGGAGGAGGAGACCTGTGATATCTTACAACAAAGTCTCCAGGAGGCTGACATCACTGAGCACACACTGGCTTTAGAGGCAGGTCTTGCCCCGCCTGGAGAAGCTCTCTCACTCTACCCATCTGATATGAACCTTCCTTCACCAACATATCTGTCCAAGCCGCTGAACATCTCTGGTGTCACTACCTTGCCCAGGGACACCCAAGTTGCAGTAGAGCCTCCTCAACCATCCTTATTAGCCGTAGGACCAGGCTGTCCATCGCTGAAACCTGCAGCACCCCAGTTAATGGGGCTACTTCCAGGAAATGTATTCCCTGCACCTTCTACTGAGACGTCTTTCTCCCTGAGTCCAGCCCAGGGCTCCAGCATGATCATTCGGAAAAGTCTACCATGCCTGACGGGCCGCCAACTGTTGACCCCTGCTGTTAGGACCACAGCACCAGAGATCATACTGCAGAGGACCCCCCTGCCAATTCAACCTAAGCTGCCAGTCAATATCCAGCCTAGATTGGTGCAAATCAGCCCTAAACCATCAGGGCAAAAATCATCCCCAGGACTTACTTTCATTCCCCCAGCCGCATCACAGAACATCCTGCTGTCTTCTCCCATGACCTCCAAACAACCTCCTCCATCACAACCCACACCGACCCTCAACAAACCTGTTAGCCTCCAGCTCGTCAACCAGGGAGGATCCATCGTCATTCAACCCCAAGGCCTCTTTCAGGGCCAAAGTCACTTCCTTCTGCCCAACCAAAGTCCTGTAACTGTGGCCCAGTCTACAAGCACTGCCAGGCCTCTTCTCACCACAGTGAGTAATCAAATGCCAAGTGGAGCCCCTCCAGCAGGGCACCTCGTCGACGGCTCACAGATTGTGACGGTACGCCCCAGGCAACTGAATTTCAGCCCAGTATTTACAACTCCAACTGGGCAGCTCACGCTCAGACAGGGAGCCCTCCTGTCAGGCCCCCTGCAGCTTCAGTCAGCGCCCCCTACCGTCTTCCAGATGCCAGCGCAGTTAACAGGGGCATACGCTCCTCATCCGCAAGGGCAGCATGGTGCTGTGGTCCACAGCCCTGCCTTAGGGAACCAGATTACCTTGATCAATAGCCCCAGTGTGCTCACCCCTGATATGACCTCCATATCTATAGTGAACGGTCCGTCAGTGGTGCAAAGCTTGCCCTTTGTGTCTCAGGCACAGAGACTTATGGCAGGAGCTGCTGAGGAGCAACTAAGTCTTCCGCAGACTCCAGTGCTTCTCCTGCCTGAAAGAACTGCAGCAAATAAGGCTGAAGGAAAAGAGCAGATTCATAGCATCTTACAAGTGAGATCCCTGCTGTCATTCTTCTGTTTACTGTTTTTGTTATTGCTGTTGTTTTGTTATTGCCATGGCTCATAAAATGCTTGAGTATTAGCGTGGTCATACAATATTTGCCTGTTGTTTTTGTGCTTATTCCAGCAGAGCAGGCTGTCTTCTCCACTCTCAGTGCAAACCCCCATTCCTGAACTGCACTCTCAGCCTTCCCCAGTGGTCACTCTTCTGCAAGCACAACCAGAGAGTGCCCATAACCCTGAGCCTGTTGTTTCATTATCCAAACACCTAAATATCCAACAAGAGAAAGAGCAGACTGTTGAAGAAGACAATGACTCTCAGAATCAGATCTTCATGCATCCTCCTCAACAGGTAAACCAAACTATGTTGTTTGAAGTTCTGAATTTAGTAATATTCAAAATGGTAAAAATGATCATTTGATCTGATGTCACAGTAACATGAAATGTGAAAGTAAAAAAGAAAAGTTGTTATGGTTATTGCTGTATGAGTTTGTGATAAACAAATTATTATTTTCACTCCCAGTGTGTAAAATGGCTACTGTCACACAAACCTACACCAACATAAGGAAACTTTAAAGGCCTGTATAAATAATAAAAAAATATGCACATCAGTGAGCCATAACAATAAATCATCTAACTAATATTGCATAAGGCCCATTCATGCCACCAGAACAGCTCCGACCCATCGAGACAAGGACTTCACAACAGATTCAAGTTATTCTTCGGAGGTGGAGGTGGGGCCTCCATGTCATGTTTCTCAAATAATTTTTGTAGCATAATGGGGTGCATTATCCTGCTAAAAGAGGACACAGCCATTAAGGAATACTGTTGCCGTGATCGGGTGTACTTAGCTGTAGCAATGTGGTCAAAGTAACATCCACATGAACAGCACCCAAGGTTTTCCAGCCAAACATTGCCCAGATCATCACACTGCACACTGGCTTGAATTCTTCCCATAGTGCATCGTGGTGCCATCTCTTCCACAGGTAAGTACTGTACACGCACCTGACTGTTTTTATGATGTAAAAGAAAGCATGATTCAGCAGACTGGGCCATGTTTCATTGCTCCATGGACTGGATCTGCTGCTCAAGTGCCCATTATAGGCACATAAGGTGTATTTCAGTCATAAGTTATTGCTTCCTTTCATTATTGATCTATCCAGTGTGAAATTTTGAACGTGTCTTTTAATACCTCTGCCCACAGCAGCTGCTTAATGTGTCTGCCGAGTCCTTGACTGAGACGCTGCTACTGGACAGCCACGTCTCTCCCGCAGCTAGTGAGACAGAATCTTCCCCCGCAGCCCCGGCGGTGTGCAGTCAGTCCGATGCACTCTCCGTACTGTCTGAATGTGGTGGGATGCCCACCCCGGCACACTCTGGATCAGAGCACAGTGACATGCTGTCCTCACCACCCATTCTCCAGTGCTCTGGAAGCACGCCTTCCACTATGTTCCCTACTCCTCCACTCTCAGACAGACAGCCCACAACCTCCTCTGCATTTATGGCTCTCAGTGCAAACTCCCAGGGCCAAGAGGAATCTGTGCTGTGCCTGAGCCCACCTTCTGCACCAGAGAAGATATGTGCTTCTGAACAACAGCCTTTACCTATCCATGCTTCTACTGGCCTTAGTGCAGCCATGGAGTCTGGTCTTAATGGAGCCCAACAACACATGAAGCAAAGCAGTGAGTATAATGAACCACTGGCCACCATCCCTGCTTCTTGATTTCTTACCCACTTCTAACATTTTGGACCCTTATCCCTCCTTTTTCACTCAAATCCAGTGCACCTAATCCAGCCCTTCAAGCCCTTCTAAAGACATTTACCAGCAGATGTAGTAGAAGCAGATTATGGTGGGGCTTAAACTATATAGGAACATTTTGTTCTCAAAGAGTAGGGTTGGGGACCACTGGCTTTGGATGCCTTTTTTTAATAGAATCTACACTAGCTGTAAGTTATAACAGTTTACCTTAAGTTTTTATCAAAGAATTGTATCTTTTTCATCTGCATCAGAACTCAGAACTGGTGTGGTGGCTGACCATGAACTCGTCTCACCAGATCTACAGGACAGCCACGATGCTGTTTCATCACAGGACACACAAATGAAGACCGCTGTCCAGGTTAAGATACAAGTGAGCAGATATTGTTTAATAATAAATGAGATCCTGAAGAGCGTCCGTGACAAGTAGAAATAGGAGTAAACATTCCATGAAATATTCCATTTGATTTTGCTTGGTTTCTGTGCTGCTCTAGGTGCCGTCTGTTAGTGTGAAGGGACGAGAAATACTCACTCCAGCGATGAAGCAACACAGGTCAGCAAACATCTACTAACATTATCATAGAACATATCACTATGAGTGATTCTGATGGGATCAACAACTTTTAAAAAATCTGAACAATAGAATTGCCAAGGAAGTATTTGTTTGTGCCTCATGAAAATGAAACCTTTGCTTAGACGACAGTTTCAGAGAAGTCAGTCGTAACATGGCCGGAAAATCTTGTGTGTTTGTGTCTGTGATTTCCAGAATTAAGCAGCAGCTTTGTTCGGACCACAATGCTGTCCTCGATCCAAACACTGGTTCTCGGTTCATTTCGCTCGAAGAAGCTATGAGACACCTGTTGCCCTACCATACCTGCTCCAGACCTTTACCCAGTCAAGCCGATCTGAGGACAGGTTAGGTCCAGCTCATCTACTGCTGCATCTACGGTTAATTCGAAACTGACCTGAATGGACTAATATTTGTGAATTTAGCTTTGTTTTCTTTTGTGGATATGTGGTTTGATCTGTTGCGATCTTACATGTCTACTGAGCAAAGAACAAAGAGACAAATTTTCATGCCTCTTTGTATTTATCTGTCTCTGTTCAGTGGATAAGCAGTTTGAGAATGTATCAGGGCTCCTGCTGAAACGTACCACAGACATGCTGAACAAGTACAGGAAGCTCTTACTGACGGAGTCCCAGGTGAGCCAGAGCATCACACTTTTCTCTGCCAAGCTGCCTGCTGTGCCTCTCTGGATTTTTTTCTGCATTTCAGGGCATTTCTGTGGTCTAGCTAATGCTCACACTATTAAATTGGCATATACAAGAGGTAACAGGAAAAACAACAATAGTGTCACTAGAACAGCTTTAGCATATAGATACATGTACACTACATGGACAAAAGTATTGATTACTGAATTCAGGTGGCCCTTTACTTCCAGTGAAGGGCAATCGTAATGCTGCAGCACAACAAGACATTTTAGACAATGTCATGCTTCCAACTTTGTGGACAGTTTGGGGAAGAACATTTTCAATTCCAGCATGACTGTGCCTCAGTGCACAAAACAAGCCCCACAAACACATGGTTGGATGAGTCTCCCAGGGTGTGTAGTTTGGTTGAGATACGCCATTAAATTATTTATTTAGTGATCCCTGGGGGGCCTGTGCATTGTCATCTTAGACCACTACCATCAGGATACAAATGTTTCACCATAGGATAAAGGTGATGAGTCAGAATAACTGTGTTGATTTGCAGTGACACCTTCTAAGGGCACAAATGGAATCAAACTATGTCACCAAAATGCCCACAGAGATCCACCAGATAGAGCTCAAGGATTCAGGCTGTACTATTTACTTGGTGAACACCGCACAAGTGTTCTCACTTGTAGTGTAGAATGGTGAAGAAATCTGTAATATTTCTCTAGAAAAATTATATTCTCTAGACCAGGATTTTACAACACCGAACATTCTGTCATATGTGAACACACCACAACACACAGTGTGAACGGCACAAAATTCTTCCTCTGCATTTAACCCATTCACCAAGTGAAGCGGCAGGCAGCCATGAACACAGCACCTGGGGAGCATTGTGTGGGGACGGTATCTTGCTCAGGGTACCTCAGAGATGCTTAGTCTTGGGAATCAAACTCACGACTTCTCGATCGCAGAGCAAATGCCCTAACCACTAGGCTACCGGCTGCCCTACCATTTAATGGTCATTTGTCTTTGCAATGAGGGGTTTCTGCACTGCAGCCTTCCATGATATCCCTCTTTATGGAGTTGTGGACAGACTGCACTTGCTGACAGTTATTCTGCACTGACAGTCTAAGTCAGTTTTCCCATACATCTAATTGCAGATGTCACTTTAGTCTTCGTAACCAAAGCTCCTGCCATGAGTCCCCCAATAACGAACCTGCTTTCAAAATCACTTCGATATTTTCCTCCTGACATCTTGTTCCGATGTTGAGATCAGTTGTTCCTACGTAGCCTTTATATACATGCCTCAGAACATGGCAGGCTATGAATTATGTTATAGAAACATGTAATACACCTCTCTGGAAGCATTTGCACTTCTGTTCTTATTTAATCAGCATTTTCCGTTCACTTTTCATGGTTGTATGTCGACACCTTGCTAAAATATTTGCCTCGTTTTTTCAAGTTTCAGGAAACACAAAAAACTTTGAAAAAATTATATCGAACATATGACATTTATTGATAATTTCACTCAAAAAGGATGTAACAAAGGATGACTATTGGGATAGCAATAACACTGTGCGTGAATTGTGAAGTAAATAACCTGGGCAATTTTTTTGAACATGCTTTTGTGACATAACACTTTATTTGAAGGTGTCTACATAAGAGTGACATGAGACTGTCATAAACATGATATGACGTGTCATTAACATTAATGTCACTTCACTGATGTTTATGACTGTTGTCATTAAGTGCCGTTCGGTTTTTATGTCTACATCCCAAACAGTGTCAACTTTACATTACAAAAGCCGAATGGCACCTAAAAAAGTTTCATTAATGTTCATGACACGTCATGTCATGTTTATGACAGGCTCATGTCACTCATATGTAAACACCTTCAAGTAATGTGTTCTCAGTAATGTTTGTGTCAACAATAAAACACAGACAAACTAATTAAACTTTAAAATTAAAATGGCCTAAGTCACATTTTATTTTTACATAGGCATAATAAATCAGCTCTCTAAGTCACACTCTTGACATGGGCCATTTTCCTAAAGTGGTAGATTCATATTACCTGATCGACTGACGGTGTAGGCAATTTTACCGTAGATGGCCAGCATCATGAGGAGATGACTTAGGCAAAAAAGCCAAATAATGACTTAGGCGATTACTTAAGCAAGGTGACGATGTATAATGTCAGTTTGTGAAGTATATGAAATTTAAAGAACAAAAAGAAAATGATTTCTTGACATTTAAAAAGGCGTACCACCCTATTCACTCAGTTATCCAGCCTTCTTGAACTAGATTTCACTTTTATGCTACTCATGCAGGTTATATAATGAAAAAAATAATCGTGTAGAAGGAGTAATGTAAGACTTGTCATTGACCGTTACAGCAGGAGAGTCCCTCTGCAGAGATGGTGATGTTGGAGCGGTTATTCCTACAGTCCGAGAGATTTTCACTGGGGGAGGAGAGACGCAGAGCGAGGGGAGATCCAGGTGAGTTTTCATGCTTTTCTTAACCCCCTGTAGCAAAATAGGCTGAAAGAGATTATTATAGTTAAATACAGGCTCCTTATACTTCAGACATAATCAGTTCTCTTGAATTAAGTTTAAATCAAAAATTAAATCAAGAAAGGTCACTTTTGGTGTTGACCAGACATTGGTGGCTTATTGATATTTGTAAATGTCACTTTGCCCAGTCCAGCTGACTAATAGGAAACTGAAAAATTCCCAGGACAGTTCTGCACCTGCACACAGTCTGAAATAGAGTGAACGGTGGAACATTTCATTTGGAAGACAGTTTCATTAAAATGCCATATAAAATGTCTTGGGAAATAAAAAGCAGCCTTAAAAAAATTACATGTAACTTTACTTTTTACGTTCTATAACTATTACTATTATTTTAGTACGCCAGAATTCTTTTCAGAGGTTCAAAAAAAGATTGATTTAGGAATTTAGAATCCATATATTCAGCGTAATTCTGCTATTTCAGTGAGTTAAAAATGAAAAGAAAAAAAAACTGGTATAAAATCACAACATGCTTTTGTTATTGCTGGCCTCAAAGTGTTAGTAAGATAAATCTGTATTGCTACCAGTATCAGTATCACTTCAGTTTAGGCATTCTGCAAAATCTACTCACTGATGCACCGTTGGGTCGTTTGACAGAGTCGTTCCTGATGTCTTTGCGCAAAGCCTCCTTGCACCACAGCACAGTGCCCTCAGGCCGTGCCGATGCCTCGGGCAGTCCTCCTTCTCCTCCTGCGTGGGCCCTACACTCCGACAGGCCTCCAGGTCTAAAGACATATCGCTCCAGAAGCAGAGGAGCACTCCGCCTCACCATCAAACACGAGTCGGGATCCCGCAAAGTCATCCACAACTCTGCCTGCGACAACCCGCACTCCTCCACCGGCCACAAGCGGACCTCTGGTGGGCAGCTCACCAATGGAGGAGATGTGGACGAGAAACACGAAGGGCTTAGGGCCCCTTTGCTGAGTCCCCCCGAGAGCAGCTCTCAGCCTGCGAAACAAGCAGTGGGGAAATGTCATACGGACACGGAGGCAAACAGGACAGCTAGCGAATTGCAGGACCTCCCACATTCCACGGCCAAGTTGGAGGACGCAGCTGTGAGCCCGGAGGGTTTACTTCTAGAGTTGTGCCCTCCAGAGCTTAAGCGGACAAAGCTGGACTCTTCAGACGCGCTGTGTCCAGGCTCTTCTCCGCTGGGGGAGGACAGCGGGCTCAGCGAGCACCTGCAGAGCGCCATAGACAGCATCCTGGAGCTGCAGCGGCTGCAGGGGCCAGCGGCCGGGGTCAAACCCAAACTACAGCAGAACCACTCACTGGAACAAGCTGTCAGCTGCATGCTGGAGGGAGAGCTGTAATACACAGAAGACCCCCAGGATAAGAACAAGTGCCATTTTCAGCATCTAATTTCCTACAGCGAAACAGAACTTTAACAATGTCAAATGTCCACAGCAGACACTAAATTCTTTAATTTGTTCATTCAGTCTACGTGGGGTCTCCTGTTAACTCTTCCCTTACTGGCATGAGAAAAGGCCCTCGCAATGAAGCACTGAAAGTAAATAAGATGAATAAGCCACTCATTATAAATGTAAAACTAAGTAGCAGTTAGAGGTTGGGAAATCTGATGTGAATAGATTAAGTGGAGCATATTGAAAATATGCACCACATTACTTTTTTATATTCCTATCGGTTTAGTGTTAAGTAAGGAAACCTCCAATGTGCTTGATTTGTGCCAACATCGAAAATGTTGTCAGTTACACGCAGAGTGCCTGTGTGTATTATCGTCTGTTTTGTACGTATGTGTGTATGTATGTGTCTGTATGTGTTTGTCAGGTATGATAGCTCATGTATGAAGGGGAAGAGTTTGCTTGATTATTTACATATATATATATAAATATATATATACATATATATTATATAAATACAGTTTAAGCAAGTTTGTATTTGGAGATTCTCACACTTCCAGTGTGCATAATCTACAGGTGACAGTACATGGAATCCGTTTCAGCTTGTTTACCCCCAAAGAACATGTGCTTCATTCTGAAATCACCAGCAAAACTATTACTGCAGCAGAGATTTTTCTTTCCTTGAAATAGTCTCCCATCCAAAACCAACAAAGACCGAATGAACATCATCCAGTCAAGAACTGACCGGTGTACTTTTTGTGCTGACTTTGCAGCCAACTGTGATGCTCCCTCCCATTTCGCATCACTGTACACCTTTTGGTAATTTGAAAAGGAGACACAAGTCTAAGATAATTTAAAGAAACAAGCAATAATGAAAAGTTGGTCTGAAACGTGGTTGTGCCTCAGCCAAACTCGTAGTCCTTCTTGTTTTTTGTGTATTCGTGATCTCATCAGTCGTTCACTGGCTGACATTAGGAAAGTGGGCAAATTTTGAAGCACCCCACTAGAATTATCGATTTCACACTTGGTCATGGACGCGAATAGATAAAACTATTTGTGCAAGCTCAGAATGTGGTGAAAGGTTAAATGTTTTGCTTCATTTTGAAATTTTAAATATTTGTGTTTGATGTTTCCCTTGACAATCTTTGACAATTTTGTTCATTTTGTGGTTCCATGACAAACTAGGCCTGTTAAGATTAATGAACGGTTCTTTAAAGAGGAAATTTCTGGATATTTGGATGTGGGATCGTGGAGGCCCCTTATTTTCGGCAGTAATTATTGTTGGGGTTTGACACCTATTACTTAAGCAGAGATGTCGTCGTAAAAGGTATATTTAATGATTTCGTGTCACCAAGTAAAGCATCCATGTTTCACCCAGCAACCACATACCATATGGTTACCGTGTTACTTTAATTGCAAATTAGATCTCTCTCCCCAACATGCTATGCACTAATCTAGAACTGAAACCATGTCAATACAGCGCACTTAACTCTATAAACTGTGACCAGCCCTAAATGTGACAAGGAGCCACTTTCCAGTGTATGATGTCATTTTCTTCCTAGTCATTCTTTTTCTTTTCCAGTTTAATACTGTGAACATGGTAGCATGTGTTGGACACAGCTTTAGACTATGACATTTGACTGACAGATTGTTCTGATGCCAAAATCAAAGAGGCCTTAATTTCGCAGTACCAGATTGTAAAAAAAAAAAAAAAAAAAAAAAAAAAAAAAATACATTATGTTAAATCCCAGCAAATGATTCCTGTGAGCCGATGTAATGTTAGTGATTCATTTAAGACATATAAAGAGAAAAATCTTTTTGTACACATTTTTACAAACTATTTATTTATCTGTGATTTTGTAAATAATAAAGTAAAATGGTGAATGGAAATGCTCGTGTTCATAAATGTGCTGAAATTCACAGACACGTTTACATTAAATACTTTATTAATCATTTAAGGAAACACAGCAGCTTTTAAAGGGGTTACATCTGGACAAATGTAAATAAAAGGACAAACTGCAGTGTTTCTTTAGTTAAATCAAAAGCATTTTTTTTTTTTTTCTCCAATGTGGAAACCAGCGTCTCGCTAAAGGATCATGGGTTTCAGGATCACCTCTTTGTTTCTGGTTGCACAAAAAATATGGAATAAATGGGAACGTAATGGACACCACTAAATACTGAGGTCAGAATGATACGCCAATTGATGAAGATTCCTCAAGTCAAGTCAGGGGGAAAACTGCACGACCAGTGTGCACTTTGAGGTGTCCTGACTGACGAGATATTTGGGAATACAGAATAAAGGAGTGGCCACATCCTCTTAAATCAACATTCCAACCGGTAAAATCAACCAAGAAGCCTAGAGATTTCCCAAAAAAAACCCCAAAAAACACAGATGAGTTCACCATAAGGAGGTATTTAGTTCATATATAGTCATGTCAAGTCTATCATAAAAAACCGACATAAATAGTGTAACAGCCATTATTCAAATATGGGGTGAAAAAGTATTCTGGACCATGGTCAACAACCCCATAAGAGAAACTGATTTACCACATTTATACAAATGAATTAATAGGGCCACAAACCTGCAGCAACTTTGACCTACACAAATTTTTATTTTAACTTATTTTTAAGAAATGAAGGGCAGGTTTGGGCTGTTTAAAATAAGGACTTCATTTTTCTGAAAAGCTGAGAACTGTTCTCCCACCACATTTTTTCCTCCCTCCCCATATAAAGGAGGTTGTAAAATGTCTTTAACCCTCATCTTTTTTGCATATTATGTCCTTCTAGTGTAGCAATCAGTCATTCATCACAGTGACTTCCAAGTCCACGAGCCACTGGCTTGTCTCCTCAGTTCAACAGCCAGCCTCTGAACAGAGCACTAGGCGTCTTTCGTACAGGATTCAGTATCAGGCCAAGTCTATCTCTTTGGAAGACACTGAAATGACATCACAGTATTGAGGTGAGACCACCCGGGTCCGACCCACACACCGCAGTGACCCTCCTACCTGCAGGGAGAAACTGCAAAGTCAGCTATGTGAGAGAGGAGCGCAAAGGGTCAGTTCAGGTTGATGACCAGGTCCGTTCCGAATTTCCGGAGGTACTTCTCGTGGTTGTGGTCGACGGACCAGAGCGGGGGCAGGAATCTGGGCTGCATGCTGGTCAAGAAATGCTGGCGCCAACGACGCTCCAGATCAATCAGCCCCTGCAGGCCGTGTTCGGCGTATGCCTGCACAACCTTTAACCCGTGGGGTACGTAATTCTCATTAAAAATCCTGCAAAAATACACAGTCACAATAAGTCATTCTTTAAGTGTCTCCTTAAAACACTACTTACATTCATTCTGCATTACACTGAGAAACTCTGGGGAGTGTTTGACTGGAAAGTGCTTGGGACAAAAATGAACAACATTTTTCACATAATCTTAATAGATTCGAACGTGCGGCTCATCCCTAATTAGCATTATTTAATCCTGGTTAATATTCCAAATAGTCTAACTAAATTTAATACACTTGTCCAGAATTTAAGCTCATCCTCTGGCCTGCTCAACCTCTCTCCCGGCTGCTGTGATGTTACAGGCTAGGAGAAAGGCCATCTAAAAGGTAAGATGAGTGGTGAGGAAAGTGGTCAGATCACACCCTGCAGTTTGCATTTAGCGCACAGATTTACAACAAACTGGAGGCGATTATTACTGACACAACATAACATGCCATGTCACTCCCATATTCAGATTTGACACAGCCAATGACTCAGAAAGCTCTGTTACACTACTACAGCTATTAAATGGACAAATGTGTCCACTTGTCATACACGAACACACCACAGCACAGTGTGAAAAGCACAAAATTGTTCTCTGCATTTAACCCATTCACCAAGTGAAGCAGCGGGCAGCCAGGAATACAGCGCCCGGGGAGCAGTGTGTGGGGATGGTACCTTGCTCAAGGGTACCTCAGTGGTGCCACTAGCAGTCCTGGGATTTGAACCCATGACCTTCTGATCGCAGGGGCAACTCCCTAACCACTAGACCACCAGCTGCCCCAAAACGTCTGGTGAAAGAATGCATCCCATGAAGCTGCACCAGCACTGAACCATTGATTTCGTAGTATAAATGTATTTTAATCTTTAGTTCCGTAGCTCAGCTAAAAACTCTATTATATTGTATTCATAACTACTGTAATCGTAAGGTCAAAAAATTGCTTTCCCAAAGGTTGCAGCTTTAAGTCATTTTTAATTCATTATGAAAAGTGTCCCATTGCCAAAATCTGAACACAACCAGTAGAGGGCATAGCTCTGCACCTCCAGCTTCCCATAATCATTTTTACCCATGTTGTCTTATGTTCTATTTATAAGGGTCTCAAAAATAAGTCAAAATTAAATTTTCATTACAAGTAGTTACCAATTTGGATAGTTTCTGCACAAAAATATTTTGCACCAATGTCTAAACAGTAAATAATTTGACATACCAGTTACTACCATATTGAAATATAGCTTACGTTCTTTTAACATACTTGTTATTTAGGTTTTATGCCGTTTTTGAAAAGCACTATGTGCTCAGTAGAGAGCCAAGCCCACACTGAAGTACCACTAGGTCTCCAGGTCCTCACCTGGTCTCCAGGTTGGCAGCCGTCTGCAGCATCTCCTCTGTGACCTCGCTGTCCTCTTCTTTGCAGAAGAAAGTGCGGATAAGTGAGAGGAGCTCGTCTTGTCTGGAGTCTGGCAGGCTCTCGCCAGCGCTGAGGAGCGCGCGGGCCGCTGAGCGAACCCGCCGACGGTCCGAGTCCTCCAGCATCCTCACCCCCTCCTCGCAGCCCTGAGGGGCCAAGTACTCGGTGGCCAGCTGCTGCTTCAGGAAGGTGTCGTACATGTTAGACACGGCGTGGCAGGATGTACACAGCAGCAGGATGTCATGGGAGTTGTGGTCTTTCATCTCAGCCGGAAAGTGACGTCTGTATTCGTGAGGAACAATGTTCTTTCTAATGGAGAGAGAAAACAAAACAGCCCACTGAACAATGTATCCACTCACACTGACAAAACATAAGGAGCAACTGAATAAAACCCTAAGATAACATTTTGAAAATCAGGAAATGGCTTATGCAAGGACTCCACAGAGACAAAAAAGGCAAGAACAATTTCAAATATAATGCAAAGTCAAAATAAAACTCTCCATGAAATGATCTGTACTAAATACACTCTGCTGTATAACCCAAATGCTGTGGTCAGTAAGGAGCTGGATATAAGTACTATTAAAAAAAATATATTACTACGAGTTAACACAAAGTGGTTTGAAGTTGTTCTCTATACAGCCTGTTATTGCACACAAAGTGATATAAGTAGTGAGACAGTACATCATAAAGATACTGCACACAGTAAGAAATTGCATAACTGAGGAGCAGCAGGTTACTGCACAGATTATTGTGTAGGGTCCCAGTGTGGGTTACAAATTATTATTATTGTGTGGGTTACAAATGCTTGGAAATTCAGACGTACTCGGCATCGACCCAGAAGAGAACACCTTACAGAGGACAAACCTGATGTAGGACTCTGCTTTGCCACACACCACACACAGATTTTCTTTGGCCGTTAGGTAGTAGTCCTTCTGCGAATCAGGCCGGCCTGACGGCTCAAACAGCAAGCGAACGATGAAGGGCTCCTCGCTGATCAGCTCTACAACAGACGGAGCTCCCATTATCACAGTACACGAAACTGCTTTGAAAGCTTTCCTTTCACAAAATCATTCACGTCATTAGTAACAAGGCTGCCTAAGGCAGTATTAAACTCCAATTTTTCACAGCATTATTAATCAGTTGCCAATTCAAAATGGCTCACAGCAATGGGGATGAAAACCAGAAGTTCACAGTGTTAGCCTTAGGGCTGGGCAGGTTAACAGGTTATCGTGTTAACGCATTATTTACTTAACGCCAAATTATTTTATTGTGTGTTAACGGGATTTTATTATTTTTAATTTTGAAAGTCCGTTACCATTTTTGCTCGTGAGTGCACGCAGCACTCTATGTCTCAGCTGTCATCCGGGAGGGAACAAGTGTGTATATATGTATCTGTACGCCATATGGACAAAAGTAATGGGACGCCTGACCATTACACCAACAGAGACTTTAAATGAGACTGCATTCAGATACATAGACTTTCATATGGAGTTGGTCCCTTTTTGCAGCTGCTATAATGGTTTCAGCCCCCATGCTCTGGACTCTGAGGGTAGTTTGTGTTTCTACAACAAACTAGATAAAACGTGAATGCCCTGGCCAAGGCAAATAGTTTTGTTTTTATATTTGATTTGATTACATTAATGCTGTTAAAAAGCACCTTATTTTTTTTTATATTTGCAAACCAAATTTTATTGCACTTTTGTTCATATAGCAGTACCTTTAAAATAAAAGTGCCCAATACACCACTTGAATTCATTATTTAATTTTGCGTACAACAATACGATTAATCACAGAAAATTATGCGATTAATTATGATTTAAAATGTTAATCGTTGCCCAGCATTAGTTAGCCTAAAGCAATTTTCAAACCCATTCATGGAGGAGAGGTATATTTATAATCATTAGATTTGAAATCTCAACTCGTGTGGATTCACTGGTCAGTGGACGTTAAAGGGCTATATTTGCACTGTAGAGACCGAAAGACTGGTTATTGTCATCACAGTAAAGATCATTTCACTACAATTAACTATTTCACATCAAATCGCTCTGAATGACTTGCTTTACACCTCAACCACTGAAATCAATGTGATGGAAAAATTAGCGATATTCCTCATAAAGCAATTTATTATTGACAATATACCTCCTATTCCTTTGTCAAGATACCATTTTGCCTTTTTCTTGTCACAAGTACAGAGTGGCTGGCCATCAGGTGCATGAAGAAAGCAGTTATCATACAGAGGGGATTTCCTGATTGAGGGAAAAGCAGGCAAGGGTTGATTTCCACACTCACTGGTAGAAAAAAAAACAAAAACAAAAAAAAGACAAAAAGGTTGCATATTCAAAACAGGGCATCCTACCATTGCTTCTTCAGTTTTACGCAGAAGCTACAAGGCACATGTAGCAAAAAGTAACCCCAATCAGCAAAATGCCTCATAATTACTATTACAGTTACGTGTCATTGGGCACCTTTATCCATTTTGCTAGCAACATTAGCCTCATAGGTACTGTGCGAAACCAAAAGAACGAACTTGACACAAAGCATTTTAACTACCTGGCAGAATATCCGACCCCGAGGGGTTTGCGCTTATTTTTGCGGGGGTCTGGTACTTGCTGGTCTCCAGACTCAGGGCTGTCCACAGTGGACCTGCGGTTTCTGCGCCTGCGCTCGCCCTCTTCTCCGTCACTCCGGGTCCTGAAGGGCACGTCCACCAGGCCCTGGCAGTACGAGGCCAGCTTTGAGTACGCAGTGTCCCCCTCGCCTAACAGGAACGGCTCAGAGTAGAAGCCCAGCATGTGAAGAAAGAGGGAGATGGACACCTGGGCATCACGCGCTGCGTACAGCATCTAACACATGCAAAGAGAAGAGAGGCCCTGAGGTCAGCAAGGACATTTTCATTCTCACAACACGAGAGAACTATTAGCCATTATTTCTTTTCATCGTATGCAACTGCACTAAAAACCAAACAGCGGCAGCACAAAGTGACACCCAGAAGATCTTTGTATACTGGCAATTTTGTGTTTTTTGCATGAAAATCATGTAAGTCTTGTAAGAAGTTACAGTAGTGCTCTGCCCCCTAACAAGTATTTAGCTCGGGTGTCAAAGGCTTCATTATTCAACACCTGAGCTTCCGCACTTTAGTCAGGAAACAACAGGATTCTGAATGATGGCCATCAGTTGTATAATGGGACTGAGAGTGGGCAATCAGGAGTCAGAGGAAAGAGACTGAGACCTCATTTACATCAGGAGCACAACCCTATTTACAGTGCTGGCAGAGACATGTTCACACGCTTTGTTAGTGCTTTCATAAAGACTGGCTTGACTGGATTTCTCCATCAAGTTTAAAGAAGCATCCTTTTTTCTTACGGTTACATGGAGTTACAGAAAAACAGCAAAGAACAACTTTCCATAAAGCCGACAAGTTTAGAAGGAGAAGAGACTCCACCTGCTGCTGGGTGAGGTGCTCGGCTTCCCAGTTGCTGCACCGCAGTTCCAGTGATTTGTCCAGGCTGACGTTGAGTAGGTCTTCAGCCAGGGACTTTAGACTCAGCCCATTATTCAGCACAGCATGTCTTCATCATGCAGTGGACAAAAGCGCACAGTCACAGACTCAGTATTGCAGGAAGACTAAACGTTATACCGTGGAACCTGCGTGCATTCACTTCGAGGTTCTGCATGGCTACAGACAACACTAAAGACAATGCTAACACTAATAAACTCTAATCTTATATGGCTTCT
This sequence comes from Bryconaethiops microstoma, assembly GCA_037577275.1. Taxonomy (NCBI): domain Eukaryota; kingdom Metazoa; phylum Chordata; class Actinopteri; order Characiformes; family Alestidae; genus Bryconaethiops; species Bryconaethiops microstoma. The sequence continues at coordinate 33,576,507 of JBBJLS010000001.1, forward strand.
GCCACAGAACAGGCCAGTGGGAGCCTGGTACATTTTATGAGTGTACATGTTGGATAACAATCAATAACCATCAGGTCTGATGGAAAAATGAATCACAATCCAGTCGGTCATTAAAAGGAATATGGCTATATGAATATTGTTACCTTTGCCTAAGGGCTAAGTAGCGCAAGTCCACTGTGCACACAAGAGCCAGGCCATGGTCGTGGGCCAGGCGCTTGCCATCTTCACAACAGCCCACCCCCACCTTCAGCACACGAGGGTCCCGCAGGACCTGGAGCAGGCCTTTGGGCAGAGACAGCTGGGCATTGCGAAATGCCAGCAGTCTCACCAGCATGCATCTGCCAGAATATGTAGCAATTTGGAGCAAGGAGACCGCAGAAGCCTTCCCTTTGACAGAAACCTAAGGGCAAGACAGACACCGTGTGAAGAACAATTTCTATGAACAGTAGATTTGAACTTGCAACAATTATAGAACCCCTCTTACACGCATGCTCTTTACCCATTCACAGTCCAAACCCAGGACAGGGAGGACAGTCAGGTCCTGTTGGAACAAGGGCCAGTGTTCTTCCCATTCTTCTGATGAGCTCACCACTACTGCTGGTACCTCTAGCAACTTCTCAACACATGGTCCAGAAATGCATCTCAGAGTTTGTGGTGCTAGTGAGGGAGACAGTGGTGGTGGTGGTGGTGGTGGTGGCGGCGGTGAGGGGGGCAGCACTGGCTTTGGTTGTGAAAGCTGAACTGGGGTCGTACTAACTTCCAGAGGTCCGAGCTGCTCTACAGGCAAGGGGTCTGACTTTTTGGGGCTTTTGAGGGCTTTTCTCTTCTGTGTGTATATGGTGTGCCACAGGAATAGGCCTCCAAGCGTGGCTCCCAACATGGTTGCCACTGCGGCAGTGAGGGTACTCTGCCTGGACATCTTTTATAGTTGCAGCAGCTCTCTGCTAGGAAACAGAGCAGAAGGAATAAAGTCGCATCACCATTCACATATTAAGACTTTTGGGAGCCAAAGAAAGTGACAAATGATATTGCAAATGGAGTCTGTATTATGTCACTGGCAGTACAAAATTCATTATCAAGTGACACCTGAAGCACTCCAACTACAAGAATGTCACTGCTGTTTAAGAAAGACATAAGCAAACAATTTCAGTTGGCAGCGGCAGCTCAGTCACATTAAGACTCCAGGATCCAGCAAATAACTCCAGCTGCCAGTAAGAATGTTGTAACAGGACAGGGGCTACAAGTTACAACTGAAACTCAATGTCTAAGTGCACAATGAGATTATACACGGGTGTGTGTGTGTGTGTTAAGATAAAGATAAGGCGATTTCCAACTTTGAAACAATTTAAAGGTGTATTCCAGCAGTTTTCCAAACTTTCTGTACGATCTAGGCATAAACAGTCATTCAGAGTGGTGTGATGAGATGTTTCTGAACTGTTCTGAAGAGGTTAACACTTCCACAAGATATACTACACAGACAAAAGTATTGGGACACCTGACCAATACAGCAACAGGGACTTTAATGAAATTGCATTCAAATACATACACTTTAATATAGAGTTGGTCCATCCTTTGCAGCTATAACAGCTTCACCTCTTCTTTAAAGATTTTCTCACAGTGTTTATGTGAGAATTTCTGACCATTCATTCTGTAGAGCATGTTCTTAGTGTACATTATAACAGCTACATTAAACTTTATAATAATCTGTCCTGGACATGGTTTTACAGTAGTTCTGAGATGAGCTTCACTCCTAAAACTTGTTTATTAAAATCTATACCAGGAGGTAACTATTGCACAGATGAGACATGAAGACAACCAACCCCTTTCATTCATTTACTATCGACCTCCCCTGCTGAACTCAGGAGACCCGAGTAGGTTAGGGGGTCGTGCTGGTCAGTGAATAAAATGTTGTATTTGAGGGGTAGACACCAGGACCCCTTGTTGCCACCACTGAGTCATGAAACATTTTCAGCGTGTTCATCAAATCTGTTTATACACTACATGGACAAAAGTATTGGGACACACTTCCTAATGAATTGAGGTGTCCCCAACGCCATGCTTCCAACTCTGTGGACACATTTTGGGGAAGGCCCTTTTCTATTCCAGCATGACTGTACCCCAGTGCACAAAGCAAAATCCATAAAGACATGGTTGGAAAAGTTCGGTGTGGAAGAACTTCACAGAGCCCTGAATTTAACCCCATCCGACACCTTTGGGATGAACTGGAACGGAGATTGTGAGCCAGGCCATCACCATCCATCATCAGTGCTTGACCTCATAAATGCTGTACAGAATTAATAAATCACAAATTCCCACAGAAACTACAAAATCTTGTTGAATGCCTTCCGAGAAGAGCGGACGCTGTTACAGCTTCAAAGAGGCACCAATTCCATATTAAAGTCTATATATTTGAATGCAATCATTAAAGTTCCTTCTGGTGTAATGATCAGCCGCCCAAATACTTTTGTCCATATTGTGTATCTTGTGGAACAGTTAACCTCCGGAACAATTCAGAAACATCTCACCCCACACAGTCCTGATCTCAAACCCGTCCAGCCACTATGGGATGAACTGGAACGGAGATTAAGAGCCTATAATAAATGCGCCCCAATACTTTTGTCCATATAGTGCATCTAAAAACATTACTCAAAAATCCCCTTTATCTTCCAGAGCGATATTTAAAGTTAAGTTTGTGGGGTTGACTGGAAGTGAGGAGGGTTTCTGGACACCACAGTGGCTCTTTGTTCTCGAGTTCACAGCCTGGTCGAATGAAAAGCTGATGGAAATGTAAGAGTTGAGATTATTGTTCTGCAATAAATCTGATCTGATACAAGGTTGCTGCAGTGTCTGAGGCTGGCTGGCTGGCTGGCCGGCCCCTAGCTCCTCCGCTCTCTCTCTCCGGGGTAAAGTAGCTTTACGGAATTACAGCCCAAACGCTGACAGTACTAGATCCCTTAAACCCCTCAGCTGTGGAGCCCATACAGCTACTTACCCGGAGGCGTGAGAGCAGACCCAAACACACGAATACTCCCGCACTCTCCCAAACACACTCTCGCCTCGGTTGGGATAATGAACAGCTGCAGCGCTTCTTCTTCCGCCTCTATTTCTACCTCACACACACACTGCAGCGCCACAGACAGGCAGAGGAACAGCATAGAAACTCAACCTAACCCACCTGGACCTCAGATCAAGCTCACGCTGTTACACTATATGGACATAAATATTGGGACACTGTTTTCCAGAATTAGGGTTAGGCACTTTACTTCCAGTGAAGGGCCATTGTGGTTTAGTCCAAGACCAGGCTTAAATGCATGTACCCAAACAGACCCTTACTGTAGCCTCATCAGTTCCTGACTGCTAACACATACACTATATGGAAAAAAGTATTGGGACACACCTGTTTTTTAGGGTTTGGGCTAGGCCCCTTACTTCCAGTGAAGGGCAATTTTAATGTTTTAGCATACCAAGACATTTTGGACAACGCCATTCTTCCAACTTTGTAGACACAGTTTGGGGAAGAACCTTTTCTATTCCAGCATGACTGTGCCCCAGTGAACAAAGCAAGTTCCATAAAGAAATGGCTGGATGAGTTCCGCGCAGAAGAATTTGACTGACCCGTACAGAGCCCTGACCTCAACCCCATCCAACACCTTTGGGATGAACTGTAATGGAGATTGTGAGTCAGGCCTTCTTGTCCAACACCTGACCTCATAAATGCACTACAGAATGAATGGCCACAAATTCCCACAGAAACTCCAAAATCTTGTGGCAAGCCTTTCAAGAAGAGTGGAAGCTGTTATAGCTGCAAAGGGGGGAACCAACTTCATATTAAAGTTTATGTAGGGCGCCTGGTGGCCTGGTGGTTAGGATGTTGCCCCTGTTATCAGAAGGTTGTTGGTTGTTGTCCACACACACTGCTCCCTAGGTAGTGTGCTCTTGGCTGCCTGCTGCTTCACTTGGTGAATGGGTTAAAGGCAGAAAACTAATTTCACACTGATTGCTGTGGTGTGTTGTGGTGTGACAAATGGACACGTTATACCTAAATGCAATGTCTTTAAGTCCTTTTTGACGTAATGGCAATGTGTCCCAGTTCTTTTGTCCTTATTGTATAAATTGCATACTATCAATCTGACTCATGATAAATATCAATCAACAAAAGGGTAAATCAGCAGCAGTACACAGAACTACACAGGAATGCTTCTCTGCCAGGTCGGGCGCATATTTTGCGTATTATTTATTCCAGGGACGGCGCAATGTGTGCGGAAGGCCCGCCCAGAATGTAAATGAGGGCGGTCCGTTGCTAAGGAAGGGCGAAGGTTTGGTTGAGCCCGGCTGCAGTACCAGAGACCCGGGGAGAGGCAGGTGAAGCTGCTGCTGCTGCTGGCGGAGCCCTGGATCTCGGAAACAGGACATTTCAAAGTTTTGTCTCTTCATTTGGAGTTCAGGCTTGTTGACAGCCTCGGATTGGGCTTTTTGTAGGGCTGGACGGCGTCTAATTTGATCTTTTGAGCAGGTAAGCCGTCTCGGTCTGGACTGGTCAGAGTCGCCTGTCTCTACACACCGAGGATGTAACTAGCCAGCTAGCGCTGTGTAGCTAACGAGCTAATTTCAGCTTTTCTGGACGACCTTGTTGAGGTTTTGGCTGCATTTTTGTGTCTACGTACTTAGAAGGTTGTCGACGAACCAGTGTGAATGTCTTCCGACTAGCTAGTGTTGTTGCTTTAACTATTTTTAGTGAAAAAGCTAGCTAGCTGGGTCCAGTTTATCCGGATAACCCAGCGAGTTAACAGACCTCAGTGTAGATGTGTTGATTATTAACGGTGGAAGCAGCCACTGGTGACAGCTTGTGTTTTTTTTTTATAAACTAAGCTCAAAATACGCCTTAAAAATTTGGTGTTAGCCTCCTTAGCCGGCCAGGGTATTTTTTGCAACTGTTGCTAACCTTGCTAAGGACAGCTTAGAAAGGTGTAAAACTGTTTAAATGTGGAACTAAACGTAGCTTAGTTGGGTGCTTGTCCCATTTTTAACTTGAAGGAAAGGTAGCTGTGATAAACTAATCAGCTGTCTGTTACATAAATTCACAGCCTTCTTATACTCTCTAGACGATTACAAAGCCTTTTAAAGTGCAAAATTTTGTTCTGTTACCTTTTTATATCACCCTAAAAGCACAGCAAGACTGTGTTGGATTTTTTAAGTGTTTTTGAATCACAGCAAGTGTGTCAGTTGGACAAGAGCATTTCTGTCGTAACCGGCCTTTCCTGTTTCTGCTGCTGTCCTAAAACAACCAAATAGCGTTTGAAACTAGACTGTAAAAAGGAGTTTGATTCCTTCTGCACATCTGAAACAGTGGAATAAAAGCAGTCACGGTGGACTAAAGTTCATTCTCGACATCCACTAGGTGTGACACGCTTCAGAAGGAAACGAGACATTATTAATCATAATAACCAGGCTTTAGCAGCTGTGAGCTTTTCAGTAATTCAGTAATCCAGATCTGAGTCAGTCTAGTGAAGTAATCTAGAAATATTATTTTAAAGAAGTTAGAACACTCTTGTTCTGTTTCCTAGTCAATATTTTTGTAGGTCTTCTCATCAAACCTTATTTCAAACTAAATTGTCCAGTGCTGAAGCCTGTGGGTTCTTTAGACAACTAATAGTTCGTATAGATAACAGGTGCTGGAGCCTATGTTAATATACACTATATGGACAAAAGTATTGGGACACGGGTGTTTTTTGGGCTAGCCACCCCTTACTTCAAGTGAAGGGCTTAATCTTAATGCTTCAGCATACCAGGACATTTTGGAGAAAGGCATGCCTTGAACGTCGTGGGTACAGTTTGAGGAAGGTCTTTTCTATTCCAGCATTCTATTCATACATTCCAAAATCTTGTGGAAAGTCTTGCAAGAAGATTGGACGTTGTTACAAAGGGAGGACCAGCACCAATATTAAAGTCTATGTATATGAATGTAATGTCATTAGTGCAATGGTCAGGTGTCCCAATACTTTTGTAGTGTAGGTGATGGGTGAGTGGAAGAAAAACATAATTTGAGAGCTTGTTTAGTCAATCAAGCCTTGGAATAGAGGTTGGATTTTTTTTTTTTCATACGCAGGCCGATCCACATTTCCTGATACAGTGTATCTTGTAGACATGAAAATATACAGGCTCTTGTCTGGTTACACTGCCAGTATTATTGGTCAGCAATATTGGAATGGTACCAGCCAGTTAATGATTATCATGACGGATTTTTTTTTCTCTTACATGGAAAAGGTTGCTGTGTGTATTTTGCCTGTTTAAGCCACATTTCATTAGTGCTGTAGAAACAAGGCACAGGTTTTAACAAACCTGTCTCATTGGATTAGACATGATCTGTTATTTCTTCGAGAAATGGCCTTTAACCAGACGGCAACCTCGGTTTCATTGCAGATGTGAAAATAGAAAGGCGCACCGTTTTCCTTTGATATCTCTGGAGGATTTAGACTGTTAATTCTTGGTATCAAAGCCATGGGGTGTGCGTAGCAGCAGTTTAGGGAGCGGTGACAAGGAGGAAAGCTGTGACGGGTGCTGTGAGGCATACTGAGACCGTTCTGCTGCCCACTGAGCCGGCTTCAGGGACTCTGTTCTGGCAAGCCTCCAGCTCTTTGATTGATCGCTGACGTCACATTCACACACACTGCTGCACAATGACACTGCATTCATGGAGTTTAACTCTTTGATTTATTAGTTCTAAGGTCTTTGCAGCTCCCGTGTTTCTGCAAGATGTTTCTTATATTTTGCAGCATATTATCACTTAACCTCTAATCTGACCGGCCATTTCTTATTGATGTAAGGCTCTCAAGGCATTACAGAGAGTTTCACTTGGGTCAGTAGCTTTGATGGTTTTCCCTCAGGACTGGCTTTCAGAGAAGCTGTTTGTTTTGCAGAGTGCTATATAATGTTCTTTATTGATTCGCAGGTATCAGTTAAGATAATGTTGTGTCCTTTCGGTCATAAAGAGTTGTGTGTTCTCCCAGTGCTGTCAGTGCGGCTTGGACCACTTCTGTTTTCTTTACCATTCAGAGATGATGCTGGGAAAGAAGAAAACCCTTGACCAGAGCAGAGTGTTGAGACTTGCCTTCTTAAACATATTCCAAACAAACCCACACACACACACACACACAGACACAGACACACACCAGCTCATGCGGCAACACACATGAAGGGCTTGTGTTGCAACAGGAAGGATGGGCCATACTCTTGGTGTGAAAAAATAAATACTGGAACGTTGTTAGTTCTGCAAAGCTGCGGAGTTGATCGTGAAAGAACTGGTAGGTAGCCAGTCACCAGCTCTTTTAACAGGCGCCTGTTGTGGCTCGCATCATGCTTGGTGATTTAGGGTAAGATGAAAGGCCATCATACCTGCTAGACATCTGGCCTTGCACAAGCTACTGTGCAATAGTCTTAGGCTCCTGTGCAAACTGTTTTAAAGCCAAACATCTGAGCAGTGAGGGTCTTTCTGTCTGCAAATCATAAGTTAACATTAGATTAAATGCAAACAAACAATGCATTAAAAAGTATCAAGATTTGTTTTGTTTGTAAAAAAAAAAAAAAAGGTTTTGTGAGCTGGTAAGGAGAACACAGGTTTGGTTCCAGATTTCTCCTTGATGCCTCCAGCCTTTGCATGAATACTGTATGTGAAATTCCTTTAGCAGCTCACCTGTTCCTATCTAATGAAGTATCGACTGAGCTGAACCTGGTATTTGATGTATTTGATAAACTACAGTGTAATGCAGGGCTTCCATGAGGTCTGGGAATGATCAAGCAAACACATAGATATACATAAAATCACTGTTTATTGTGTTATTTGTATTCTAATATTCTGTATTCTGATATTAGCTTTTTGAAACAAATACTGCTCAGCTAAACAGGTTTTGAATGTAACAGGTTTTCTCAGGTGGCTTAGACTTTTGTGCTGCATTCGAGAGCTGATGCATAATTCTACATAGTAGTTCTCATAAAGCCATTTGTGTAGTAAACTTGTGCTGTTTTTAGACTTGATTTAATTGAATTTAACATTAACGCTGAGCAGTTATCCCAAACTCAACTTCCTGTTATAGCAGTACTTTTGGAAGTCATTTATTCCCAGGTTTTTCCCTCAGATTTTACTAACATGTATTGTAGAATATTTAGGTCAATTAAAAGAAGTTGTCGTTATGGTCTGGAAAGAGACATATTGACAGGAAGGGCAACAACTGCAATATTACAGATTCTCGTTGGTAATAGGAAACACAAGCTCTCTACTTTTTTGTCAACAGCAGACATTGCGTTTTTATTTGTAAATAAGTCATTGTATTTGTAAATTATAAGTTTTTAGTATATTTGAGAAATTATGCGCCTGCTTATCAGCTAGTGACAGTTGTACAACCTGATGGCTGGTGAAGATGTTAAAAACACCACAGTTGAAATGTTTCTACTGTGCATGGATCCTTCTTCTTTTGCACATGTAGGAAACTTGGTCCTACACTTCTATAAATAAAGGTGCCAGTATTCTTTTTTTTTTTTTTTTTTTTTCCCCTGAAAGGCCCTTTAGTGTTTTGGTGGAGAGACATTTTTACCAAGGAGAAGAGTGAATGTGTAGAACCTTTTCAGTGTTGAAAGAACCTCTAAATAATGATTCTAAGATGAACTGTTAATTTGCAAAGAGCCTTTTTTATGCTGGGATGGTTCTTTAAGCCGTTCTTCTCATGCATAAATCTCTTTTTCTAAGAGAGTGTTCTGTTTTCAGAGTGTATGCAATGTGAAGAGACAGATGCATCATAGGCTTGTAAGCAGAAACCTGTTCTGTGTTCTAACCAGGATCATTTGCATACTGCATAGAACTGTGAACACTCTTGCTAGTGTAGCTCAGTGTTTTTATGATGTACACAACAATTTGAAAAATAACAGCAATACTTTTTATTTTATACATATGTAGTATTGTTACAATCTCTAAATTTCATGTGCCATGAATGGTTACTTCCTTTGCAGTTATAAATACGTTGTGTGGGTGTCTTTATTGCCAGTGACGTGTTCTTACATCTTATCTCCGCTACTCTTTAACCAAGCAAGGCAGGGTTTTGTATTTAAAGGTATTAGCAGTTTGAGGCAATTGTCTGACAAGACAATTTACCTAACCGAATACTCACAGATTATTTCTTTTAATAATCATCCTTTGAGATTGGAACAACAACAACAATTATTTCAGTATGATGCCTTTTCAGTATTACTTTATGTAACACAGTATTAATTCAAATAGTGTTAAATTTCTTTCTATTTATATCTGTCGCGCATATATATATATATATATATATAATATATATGTGTGTGTGTGTGTGTGTGTGTGTATATACATGTATGTGTGTATATATATATATATATATGTATATATACATGTATGTGTGTATATATATATATATATATATATGTATATATATATGTATATATATATGTATA
>JBBJLS010000001.1:33586071-33598428 GCA_037577275.1 Bryconaethiops microstoma
AAAATAAGTAGTTAATTTTGGGTAAGACCATCATTTTGATAGTGGCCACTCTACCCATGAGTGATATGGGTAGGGACTTCCACCGTGTGAGATCGTCCTCTATTGTTTTAAGAAGTGAAGCGTAGTTTAGTTTTGGCAAGTCTGAGAGCCTGGAGAAGATATTTATACCTAAACATCTGATGTGACTTGATAGTGATTTGTTAGTGGATGAGTTCTGGAAAACACAGATTATGGGCAAAACAATGGATTTTGACCAGTTGATGGAGTATTCCGAAACTGCTGAGAATTTATTTATAATTGAGATTGTCTGTGATGAGGATTGTGAATTCTGCAGAAAAAGGAATGCTTCATCTGCATAGAGACTTATTTTGTGGTGCATACCTTTAATATCCTTGCTCTGTCCTCGAAAACCCCATTATTAACCATTAGACATCAGCATAAAAAAAAACAACCGAAACTGTTTGTTTGTTTATTTATTTTTATTTACTTATTTTTAATGTCTGTTTGAATGCTGTGGTTCAACAATGAATAAATAAAAAAATAAAGTATGTGAGTAACTATTAGCCAGCGCTGGCACAGGAGGAGAGATAATTCAAGCCAAGCTGGCTCCCAAAAAGGGCTTCACATATTCTGGCAAAAGTGTGATTTCTCTCAGGATATTAAACAATTTTTTTTTACATGCACTGCCACCGAACACAGCTTCAGTTTTTTGGGAGTTATGTCATGTTTTTCAATCTGGAATAGCTGAATGTCAAAAAAACTAACAGCTAGGCTGTGTTTTTCATCTTCTTCTGCTGGGACTCTGAAACTTTGAACTCCTGACTCTCCGGGAACCCAAAGCTGACTTCAGTTCTTGGCTGTGCTGTTTGTGCTCACAGACACATGAAGGAAGGTTTGTGATTACAGACAGTAATGTATGATAGACTTACAGCAAGGGCAAACTAGTATTCTGTTATTTTTATTATATATACACCTTCAGTACATACATCCAGATTAAGACCCATTATGTCTTTTGACTTTGTACTGATATATGATCCAAAAATAATGCATTCATAACAATAAATGTGTTTAAAAAAATTAAATAGCCAAATAATGTGACTGCTGTCAGCATATCAAACTACTTTTTAATTGCTTTTCCACCACTAAGGGCATCTTCAGTTGTAGCCATTGGCTAGGAAGATTTCATACAACAGGTACACTATTTGGACAAAAGTATTGGGACACACCTGTTTTTAAGCATTTGGGCTAGGTCTCTTACTTCCAGTGAAGGGCAATCTTAATATTTCAGCAGACCAAGACATTTTGGACAACGCCATGCTTCCAACTTTGTGGACACAGTTTGGGAAATAACCTTTTCTATACCAGCATGACTGCCCCAGTGAACAAATCGAGCTCCATAAAGACATGGTTGAATGAATTCAGTGTGGAAGAACTTGGCTGGCCTGCATACAGCCCTGACCTCAACCCCATTGAACACCTTTGGGATGAACTGGAATGGAGATTGTGAGCCAGGCCATCTCGTCCAACATCAGTGCCGGACCTCATTTACATTTTACGGCATTTATCAGACGCTTTTATCCAAAGCGACTTCCATTCCCTAACTACAGGGAACAGTCTCCCTGAAACAACTGGGGGTTAAGGGTCAGGAACCTAGTGGTAGGATTTGAACCCATGACCTCTTGGTCCAGAGGCAAGTACCCTACCACTAGGCCACCACCACCCTTATAAATGCTCCATAGGTCACAAATTCTCACTGAAACACTGTTGTGTTGCAGAACTTTATTGTGGAAAGCGTTCCAAGAAGAGTGAAAGCTGTTGTAGCTGCAAAGGAGGGACCAACTCCATATTAAAGTCTATGTATTTGAATGCAATATCAAAGTCACTGTTAGTGTAATGGTCAGGGGTCCCAACACATTTAGCATCTCACACAATCTCACACCCACAAAAAACAAGAGACATGCTCAGCTGTTGTCCTCCACCACCATCATTTTATTCAATCTTTTAGATCTATTTTTTTCTGGAAACAAGTGGAATAAAATAATGAAATACTTACAAAATGAGGAGAAATAAAAACAAAACTAAAACAGAACCATCTGTCTCCACAGGTTTGATAAAAATAAAATAAAATAAAAAATAATAAAGACACTGCAATAACCTCCTGACTTTCTTTTCACTACAACCAGTTTAAAACCACAGGTCATTTCAGGGAGATCTCTTAGAAACCTCAGCTGTCTGGTGAATCACCGAAAGAGTTTTCTCATTCAAATAGCCAAATCAACTAAAATAGTGCTTGTGCAATATGCAAATATATTTCCATAAAACAAAAACAAGTGGCTGGAGATGACACTGTCGATAGTGTTCAAATTGATTTTAAAAGCCCCCCCACAAAAGAAAACCCTAAAAACATTCAATTAAACAGGCAGTGGAAGAAAAATCAAAAGTATTGAGCACTATAGTACACAATGACAAAATGCCAGAGGTGAAGGATGATAGCGCTGATAGATCTCCCATTCCATCACTGAGTCTATGATGATTGTAGTTGCAATGATTCATTATTTACAGAGGGATGCTCATCCAAAATGGGATGTGAGACACGGCAATAAGACCCCCTAAAAGTCCTTTCACTTTCAGACTCTCTTTATACAACACATACACGTTATAACTTGAGCTCAATGTGTATAATAATGAATATATATTTTAATTTCTATAGATATATCTATATAATATATGTTCATTTCCTGTATACACACAATCAGTTCCACTGTAGTTTGCCTGCACTTTTGGCAAGATTACTTACAACTTTTCTGTTATATTCCAAAACTATTTAAAATATACTTAATGCATAAAAATAAAGTTTTTGGCATTCTCTCGTTTCTTTTCCTGATTAGGAAGGTTTATGAAAACTTCTCAAATCTGGAAGCTCAGTTCTTCTCTCAGTGCCTCTGTCCTTCTGATGGCGGGAGCAGTCGGTCAACCCCACTGTTAGGGGGCACTATGAGTATGTTTATGGAGAGATAGGGGGCACAGGGGCAGGACAATGTATAGCTGCAGGGTCTGTTGCCAAATCAGGCTGCGTATTTGAATGGTAGAGGCATTGTCAACTCATGAAACTCCTCCATCTCAAAAATGGCCACAGGTGCACCAGACGGAAAGGAAAAAAAAAAAAATGTAGCTGAGCATCACTGACTTTTCTCCAGTTTCATGTTTCTGCGGCCTCTGAACTCCATGGACACCCCCTCCCTCTCACTCTGATATCTGCTCAGCTCACAGGGCAGACATAGACTGACAGACAGCGAGGGAAAGAGAGACAGATATGTAGCCAAAATGGTATGAGTGTCAAGAGGGATCCAGTCTCTTTTAGTCCCTCCCCAAAACCTGACGTCTGTTTTCTCCTTCATGTGCCTTTGCCAGCTTTTTGACTCCCACCCACCCCATAGTACTGTTTCTTTCACAGCTGGATCTCAAAGGTCTTTTGGAGCTCACTTGAAAATGGGTTTGTGGGTGACGGGGTGGTGCGTTGCCTTGAGCGGCTCTCCAATGCGGCCCACTGGGCCTCGAAGGCATCGGCCTGGTGCTGTGCTGGCAGAGGAGGCGCTGAGGAGGAGGGAGCTGCCCAGCTGTCAGCACCGTTGAACGTAGCATTACCGTTGGGTGGCTGAAATATTGCTGGATTTACCGCTGGAGGCAAGGGAGGTTTACCAAATGGGCTGCCCATACTTCGGGCATCTAACTGTGCCAACGGTGGAGTAGAGAAAGGCGAGGGCTGCAGTGTATGTGTTTGCTGAATGGGTGCAGGCACTGGCACTGGCTGGGTCTGTGTGGCCGAACCAAAGACGTTGGCCACCATCTGAGAAGGCGTGATGCCAACCACGGGCACACTTGGCTGGGCGTAAGAGAGCCCGTTGGACATTGGGTAGGAGGCTGGAGCCTGGGCGTGGAAGGCAGGCTGCTGTGGGGGCAGAGTGGGCACAGCAGAGGGCATGGGGGGCATGAAGGCTACGGGTGCAGAGGGAGCCATGTTGACGGGCATGGGCGAGGGGAAGGGCTGCTGGGCCGGGTGAGTAGTGGTCATAGCCCCAGGCTGCTGGGCTCGTACAGACTTTGACACCTCCTCTAGCCAGCGGTCAGCCTCAGATGGGGTCCGCTTATGAGAGGCTGCGGGGACTGAGAGAGGCGCGATCGCCACAGGAGGAGCCACCACTCCAGGTGTAGGACTGGGCCAGTCACCCCCTTTAAAGAAAGAGCAAACACGCTATTAACAAGCTTAAGTAAAACATAATCAAAAGGTACACTGAGCACCAGGAATCAAAACAGTTACGTATAGGTAACTAGAAATCAGCAGGACTGACACTCGCCCTTATCCTGAAGATTTTCATTCCAAGTGGTAATGTATTTTAAATTAGTCTTCAAAAGCAGAGGTCACCAAATGTGGTCCTGGAGATTGAAGAGGTATTTTACTGATCAACGGTGATTGGCTTGGCATAATTATTTGGGTTTTAATGTAAAAATCCTCTACAGTTAAGTTTAAACTCATGTCTGACCAAAAGCCTTGTGCAAGCAGAGTTTGAACTCAGTGAACTGTCTCCCTCAGAAGCCGGACAAGGGAGGTGGAAAGCCCCTGCCAGGTGCCCAGTTTGAACTTAAGTAAACTGTCAGGACACAGGCTTTTAAAAAGAAGATGGTGGTAACTTGAGTGTAAAATGGCCGCAAGGACCAGATAAGAACACAGGTGTCCGGACTAAACGTGCTAAGAGAGGGGGATTTAGGCAAATTAGTGATGAATTTAATTGGTCAAAGGGCAACTGGAGGTGTAGACTGAAATATGAATCAGAAGATGACCAAATCTGTAATTATTGGTTGAAACAAACAGGGAGGAATAAGCAAATCAAGTGAAGGAAACTCCTTATTTTTCCTATAGGTGTGATGGAGCTAAAATGATAAGGAGATGGGACTTTATTGCTTGAAGCAAGCAGGTGGATCTAAGCAAATTAAGTGGTGAAACTCCCCATTTTTTCTATTGGTAGAGAATCGATCAGTGTGTTGTGTTGAAAGAGAGGGTGCTTGGATTTTAAAGACATATAAAAAGTCATGTATGAGCCTAGGGTAACAGAGCGAGTGACGGACCAGAGATGAAGCAGCTCCCACGGGCCACGGCTGAGACCTTGAATAAACCAGCAACATCGCATCTCTCTGACTCCATTTGATTTTTGGACTTTTTCCATTTGATTTTTAGCTTAGCTCCTCTCGACTACAAGATTCAACACTGTTTACCTCCATTCCATACATCACACACACACTAACTAATACAGGATTTTGAAAGTCATTATCTCAATCAGGTGAGATGGCTTAGGGGTTCAGATTAACTGTGCATAGTGTTAGAATACCAATCCACTGCACAACTACACAACCACTTTCATCTAATTTCTTCTCTACTTCAAGAGCAGAAAGCAGGACTCCTAAACACGCTTACCTGGATGTGCTGGAGCAGGGGCTACAGCAGGGGTCTTGGCCCAGGGGTTAGTTTCTCTGGCTGGTAGTGGGGGTGGCAAGGCTGGGGGGTTAGCAGCAGCAGCAGTGACAGTGACGGCAGGAGTGGGGAAGGCAGAAGCTGAGCCATTTACTAAAGCAGTGGATATTAGAATAGATTAGAGACAGACTCTAGCACCTGTGTGCAGCACATACAAACATTCACTTTTCATCTTCAGTTTTTTTCCTATGCATATGAAATACAAAATGAAAAGTGCATTATTGCTAGATTTTAGCACAGAGTGCTCTGCCACAATGAGCACAACTGTTTTTGGTCCTCACCTGGAGCGGCTGGGGACTGTGGAGAGGAGGCAGGTTTGGGCATGGGTGCTGAAGAGAAAGGGTCCTCTGGGGGGCCGCTGAAGGCTGATGTGATCTGAGTACAGAGTGAACTGATGCTGTCCCCTTCACCCTCTACCTCTGGCACTGATTGAATAGGACAATACAGGCTTAGATAAAATGCAAAACCCCTTTAACCCGAGGGACTGGCATTCACATGTATTTGTATACTAGATATAATCATCCCAAAAATAGGGTTAATTAGTTTAATGTGAAATTTCTCCCAATTGTCGATACGGATAATCTAAAAAACCTTGCCATTTTGGACTTAAGCAAATGTCAGCTTGATTCTACCACTTCAAGCACATTGGGTTTATAACATGTTTTCATAAGAGACAAAGGGACTTTTCTTCACAATCCCAGTGTGTCACTATGCAAGGATATTCACAGCATATCACGGCATGGCTACTTGATTCCCAGTCTCCTGTGTTCGGTCAGCAATTCTAACCTGTGTTTTTGATGGGGAAGTCAGACTTGCGCTGCATGGTGGATGGTAAATCGTTCATACGCAGTGACATCTGCCGTTTGAAGGGTGATGTCTTCTGGCTGAGTGCTGGAAAGCCACGGAAAGAGCCCTGGCGTGCCAGCGCCTCCACAGGGGCATGGCGACGAGGGATGGCATGGGGGTTGGCTTCCTGAGGGGCCATGGGCAGGGGTGGGGAAGAAGAAGGAGACGAGGTGGCCGGGTTCACCGTGATGCTGCCTGTGTTCACTGTGACAGCTTCAGAATCTGCAAAGACACACAGTGATGTTTACCAAAGAAACAACTAGCTGCACAACACAGAATACAGCTGGAAGTCAAACCTGAACCCTGTGTGCTTTTGCTGGGTGGGTCAATGGGAGACCATATGGCAACACAGGTTTTCATAACAATCATGGTGTAGAGTCGTGCTGTGTAATGTACTAAGTCTGTTTACATCTGGCACTGCTGACCTGAATTACCTGACAACAGAAATCTCGTTCCAAATCCTTTCTAAAGGATCTATATTACAAAAGTCCTTCTATTTTTGTCTCCATCGCTAACTAACCTACCTTTCTTGGCATCTTGTAATTGCCGCATGACCTCCTCTCGTTCAGCCTGTTCAGTTGCCGTGGTAACACGGAAGGAGCCTTCGCGTGTGAATGTGGTACGATTGGCGTCGAAAGTGGCTGTGACCCCACACTCTTTCTCTCTCTTCTGCTTTCGCTCCAGACACGCTGCAAACGCACAGCCCACTGCATGGCTCAGACGCTCGCCCTGAATGAGACAAATGTACACATATACACACAAAAATCACTCAACTACCAGCAGAGAAAGAAGCTGCACTGAGAAAGTGAGTTAATACTGAGTGGTGAAGTAAAATAGGATTAGAACAGCAAACTGAAGGAGGGTCAGCGATTACAGCAGTTTTTACAACAGCACTGGGTTTTTTGCTCCAGCAGGGCCAGGACTAACTCCATTATGAAGTTCAGAGAGAGGACAGGGACAGCAGCTTCTGAGCAAGGCTCAGGAAATGGTTAGAGGAAAAGGCATTCAGACTGGAAAAGGACTAATAAAGAGATGAGAGGGCTTTAGATCGTCAATAAAAGGATGTGAAGCCTGGGTTAGACTGACGTGTTTCTTTCATCTTCAGTATCTTTGAGCGTAAAATGGACCACTCACTGAATCTTTAATGGCCATGAAGCAGTGACAGATCCAACGACGAGTAGTGCCATCTCTGCAGATGTAAGAGAATGCCCGTTCAAAGTTCCGGTCAGGAGCACAAAATGACACCTTCTCTATTGTCTGGTCCAGAATCAAATCCTGGAAAAAGGACAAGTACATTCAACTCAAACCATTTTAACTAGATTATTTTCTTTCATTGCGGGTTAATTTATTTCTGAGCAATAATGCCACCACTAGGTGGCAGAAAAGCCCCAAAAAGCGACTGAAATATAGCGTCAGGTTGAAATATTTACAGGTGAAATATTTACAAAAGCTGAAACAAGTCAGTAGTCTTATCAAAACAATTAGATTGCTGTTTTGTTTGAGGAAAAGCAACGCAGTAAAAGACTAAGAGCATACAACTGGTCATAAAGACATGGATGTCCTCCTTATTCCACCAGACGGTTACTCGAATGCACAAGTGTATAAAATGCAGCAACCTTAAATATGTGAAAAACAATGAGCACAAACACAGATTTCTGAAGTGTGTGTTCTAACAGTTCTGAGGTTTTTGGCGAGAAAATACAGATGTTTACAAACTTTCATGGAGAGGAGTTACCTTTGTTTTGTCGTCAACAACTCTTAGGCCATCAGCAGATACCCATAATACAGCCCTGACCGCCTTTTTCCCTGCCTAGAGAGAGAGACAGAGAAAGAAAGAGAGCGAGAGACAAAGAAAGAAAGAGAGAGAGCGAGAGCGAGAGAGAGCGAGAGAGAGAGAGAGAGAGAGAGACAGAGAGAGAAAAAGACAGAGAGAGACAGAGAGAGAGACAGAGAACACAGTACAAAATGAGATGGCTGGAGAGATGAATAAGGACACTACCTATAATTCTCTTGCAACCCCTCCCTTGCAGCATCTTCACACTTTGTTCCTTAAACATCCACACAAACCCGTCTTTACCTACGAACAAATCCTGCTAAAAAGAAACATCAGTACCACTTTGAAACTTTAAAGGAAATTTTTTAGGCAGAAAAGAAGAAGGTGAGTCAGGGTGTTCTGTGAAGGGACCCACGTGAAAGAAGGGAAGGAAACCGAGAGACAGAAACAGCAACACCGCAAATGACACAGTGCCCCACACACAAGAAGTATAGTATCTCATTCAACCCTATTTTCATTCTCATACAAACACACACTTCCTTCATAGGGGAGACAGAACGAGGTCCACTTTTTCATGTTGTTCCATCAGTGATTGAATAGTGAACAATTATTAGAGAAAGAAACACACGCACACGCACACGCACACGCACACGCACACGCACACGCACACGCACACGCACACGCACACAAAACTAGCCCCATGAAGCAGAACTTACTTTTTTAAAGAAGCCCTTGAAGAACTTTCTGTCCTGGAATTGAAGATTTGGTAAAGGGATGTTGGGGGATGGGGCAGGAAGGACAAGGCAGGAGAATGTTATAGATGGTGCTACTCGAAATCCTGTGTCCAGATAACACAAGTGTGTGTGCGGGGGTATTTGGGGAAATACACTGGGAGGTCGAAGAGGCTTGAATGATTAAGAGTGGATGATAGGTAGCAAAGAAAGTAAAGTGAAAATCACACACCTCTAGTTGGTGAACAAGGCCACAATCTCAATACATAAAATCATTCGCAGCTGATCAGATCATTTTGTGTTGTTTTGTTGATGTTATTGCTTTAAATAAATTAGTATTAGTATAATTATTAGAAACAGTTATGATACTTGTATTATGATGTTAGTGACATGCCTACTGGTGGCACTGGGAACCATCACCAAGCACCTTGATGTCCACTGACAGTCTGGTTGTAAACTACTGTACTGTGACATCAAAAGAGGCAAACACTTGACTGGCCAAACAACAGGAGAACCACATGTGGTCCATTCCTCCAGTTTGATTTCACTGTGATTCCACACACGTGCACACACAGATGCATGCACACCCCTACACACGTGTGAACACGCATGTGCACGTACACTAAAATACCAGCACCAACAGAAAGTCATTATGGAAACAAGAGTATAGAAAAGCTGAGGTTCTATGTCAACTGTTTTGAAGTTCTGTGTCTCCTGTGAAAAAGTAGACATAACCTCAGATTCTCTAGACAAAGATGGGAAATGCGAGGAATCTGCCCTTGAATTTGTTTCAGACTGTAGCTCCCTAGTTCCCTGTGTTTTACTACATTATACCACAGTTAGTAACAAGCTCACAATGTGGGGGGCATGCTATGAGTGTACTTTAGGCATCACTCTACCTTATTAAGCAAGAGCCACCTTTTTAACCAAACTTATTTTTCCATGTGGAATATAATAAACTTTCCTGTTAATGAATTTTGGCGTCATAGTAGTCTCAAAAACGAATAAGCAGCATCTGAAATGCTTTGGAAAAACTGTGGTACAATTGCAATAATACACTCGAAGGTGTGCTACACCACGGTGTACTGATCTACTGGCCTTTGGCCTCGTTCCTGTGACCAAAGCACACGTGTGCCAGTATCTCTTGATATAGCGCCACCTCTTGTGTAATTATTCCATCTCTGTTTCCGGTGAGCCAACTAACATAACCTTAACATGTGCTTTGGCTTTTGCAGTTTACCTGGTTCAGGCCATAATAATCATCTAAATAGGTAAACGCTGCCACCAGGCCCATTGCTAAGGGTACAGTATGACTAATGGAGACAAGGGGTTAACGTACCATTAGCTATACACACAGAGCGTGAGTGTATGAGTCATGCAGGGAGTCACTCTAACACACAGCTACAGAAGAAAAACTACAATCATTAGGTTAAGGTGCTGAGCTGAGAAAAGTTAGGGGCTGAGGGCATCATAAAGAGGCTCATTGTGGGTCAATGTGAACACAACCTGCTAAAAAAAAAATATATACATATATACACAATTTTAAATACATACATAACATATATGCAAGAGAAACAACATATGACTATGAATGCTAATGACTTAGCAAAAGAAAGGCCTCTAGAAAGCTTGCAGACAGGAGGAAAAAGAACTGCAGTGAACTGCAGACAGAGGTACAAATTTTGTCACAGGTAGGACAGAACAGATAAAGTCTAGAACGTAGAGGATATAATAGATTACTAATGAAAATCTGATACATAAGGAGTCCAACATGAGTTGAGATGAGGAAAAGAGATTTAATATAGCCCTGGACCTGTTCCGATACTATTTCTAATACCCTGGTTGGCAAAAATGCTGTTTCTACTAAAAGGTTTCTGGTTCCATTCAGCAGATAAAGCTGAACAGCTAAAGCGGGTTTTTAAGAAACAAGATTATTTATCCGAGCACCGCCTGAGATAAGGGATTGGTCTGGAAACAGGAAGTTACACTACAGCTTGCAGGAGAAGTTACGTGACAATCAGCAGAATAGGGTGTGACGTGTCAGACTGCATGACGTCACACTAGAGACAATACTCTGAGTCAAGAGGACAAAGTATGCATACTCACTCAAATCATTCACGCACACACACACACACACACACACACACACACACACACACACACACACACGCGCGCACACACACACACGCACACACACACACACACACACACACACACACACACACTCCCACACACACACACACACACACACACACACACACACACACACACACTCCCACAGACCCCCACACACACACCAGAGATGCTGAACATCAGTGCTGTTCTCTGGTCTGGTGTCAGATGTGCAGAAGTGATTAGAACGCTGTGGTTTTTCTAATGTGCTGAGACGAAGAAATACTGGCAAACTTCAACACTTCCTGTGGCTTCCCACACATCACTCACTCTCTTCAGACTCTCGTCAGCGATAACGAGTCGCCACTCCACTGCCTCGTTTAGAGCTGCTGCCCCAAAAAAAACCTTTTCATGCACAATCTCGAGGTTAAAATTTCAGTTTAAAATACCAGCACACAAATTACACCCTGATGTTTGTAAATCCCTGTTAAAATTACACACACACACACACACAGAGAGGACGCACACTTCAATGCATGAATATTTTCTTAATTGTTTTTTCAACATACTGGAAAAAAAGTTGGGTTGTGCTGTTGCCTCACACCTCCAGGGTTGTGGGTTGGAATGTGGGTGTCAGGCCTGGAGGCAGTGACGGTGGGTGGCCACTAGAAGCCACCCTTGTTTAAGTTTTTGTATTTTAGTTCCATGTCTTTTATTTTGTCACCCTGAGCACACGTGAGTTTGTGTGTATGATTAGTTCAGCCGCCGGTGTGCTAAGGAGTAATGAGGTTTGGTATTTAAGTTTAGCTTGGGTGGACCCGGGTCGTCGGTCCACCGTCGCCCTGGATCACATCAGAGTAGTCCTTTCTTCTTTCGGTTTGTTGACTTTGGCCCTCGTGCCTTTTGTTTTGTTTACTCTTGGGAAAATAAAAAGACCTAAGCATGGAAGTGTAAGCATGGGAGTCTGATAAATGCCATAAATGTAAATGTAAGTCTGTGTGTGCGCCTGCTTGCAGTGCTTGGAAGAAGGGAAACGTGACAGTGGGTTCTGGTCGTGTGTGTGCGTGTGTGTGTGTGTGTGTGTGTGTGTGTGTGTGTGTGTGTGTGTGTGTGTGTGTGGGCTTCCTCCAGGGTCTCTGGGTTTCTTCCACAGTCCAAAGACATGCAGGTTAGGAGAATCGGGGACTCTAAGTAAACCGCAGACGTGTGTGTGTGTGTGTGTGTGTGTGTGTGTGTGTGTATGTGTTTCTGTGTGTGTGTGTGTTTCTGTGTGTCTCTGGGGTCTCCGGGTTCCTCCCACAGTCCAAAAACATGCAGTCAGGAGAACTGGGGATTCTAAATTGACCGTAGGTGTGAGTGTGAGTGAA
>JBBJLS010000001.1:33613329-33625211 GCA_037577275.1 Bryconaethiops microstoma
GAGAGAGAGAGAGAGAGAGAGAGAGAGAGAGAGAGAGAGAGAGAGAGAGAGAGAGAGAGAGAGAAATGATGTAACAGTTTCACCTGCTGTGACTCATGGACAAACTGTCACACATTTTTGCATGTAAATATACATAAATACAAAAAAAACGAAAAAACAACAACCAAACAGAGTACACCACCTGTCGAGACCTGTTGAGCATGCATAACGGAGAGGCGGCCCCTCACTCTAACCTACAAGGTGAGAATCCTCTGAATCAATATTCACTCCAACTTCCTCTAACAAAACCACTTCATCATAGCTAATAATGTAGTGAAACCAAAGAAAATACACACCTATGTTTCAGGTTTCTGATTGTTACATGGATAAATTACTCTTAACATCTAATTATTGCTCTTACCAGGTTATAAATCGTTTCTTGTCAAAATAATTAAGTGGCTAAAACGTACTGCGATAACTTAGCCAGTGAGCCTATCTATGTTTAGTAACATGCTATTTATGACACCTTATGTTTTGATGTACTGCAGTAGTTACATTGAGAAAAAAATTCTAATTAAAGCCAAAATTGTGTTTGGTACATGATTCCTTCGGTTTTTGGTAGGAAGATGAATTATTTAGGTGGATTAATGCAACAATAAAATAGCAAGCATATTAATCAATTACAAAAAAGTCATTAGCAGCAGCCTCACCTTCAGCCTATTGCATCAATTCCCAAAACTGAACAACGTAGTCACCATGCCTAGTTGTTACACATTATATAACTTCAGGCATGACATTCTATGACACGTTTTACATAAACTGTTCTGATACTTTTCAGTGCCAAAAGGGCTTCGGCAGCAGTTCTTGGACAAAAGGTACTTCCTAACTATAGACCATAACAGTTCAAGTGTAACAGCTTGAAACATCAAATCTTGATTAAAAGATGAGACACTCATCAAGAAAGTCCTTTTAATCCTGTACTGCGATACAGGGATGCTCTAATCCCCTCCCAACTCAATTCACAAACCCAACCCAAAGTGCGCCTAGATCTGATAGTGATACTGTCACTCAATCTGCCATCACAGCAGCATAACAGCGGCAGTTAATACTCAACAGGGGTGAAAAGCTGCATTGCTCAAAGTGCATTACCGTCCGCTTTCTTGAGAGCTTGCATTTTTAGGAGTGATCAATAATATTACTGGGTTATGGGCTACTCGTGTGAAATGGGTCAGCAAGTGTAGATCTGCAGGGAAAACCGCAGAGAGCTCATTTAAAAGAGCCAAAAGGAGAGACTCGTTTAAATGTGCATGCACGCGCACACACACACACACACACACACACACACACACACACACACACACACACACACACACAGCTGTAGTCAGCAAAGCCAGTGACAAACACCTTGGTCTGAGAAAACTACAACCACCGCATCGTGTGTATAAGCTGTGAGCCAGTGGAGGCACTAGAGACGAATCCCATAACGGGCTGTTTCTTTATCGCTCTGTCTCACACACACACCCTCTCATGCTGTGTACTCCGCTCACACTGCCACCCCCGTCTCCAGAAGAATACTGCTGAAATCAGGTTCCTTTTCCACACACACACACACACACACACACAGTATGTTCCTCTCCATCTTTTGAACTGATGTCATATGCAATTAGCCAATTAAATACTTGAAAATAATCAATTAAAAATAATCAATTAAAAAGACTTTCTGAATTAATTAGCCCTGATCTGACAGTATAATGGACATTGTACCTCCTTTGTTGCATATCTTATTTGCACTAAACTGTCATAGTATTCCTGCTGCTGCTGTAAAGTGCCAATTTTTCTTTGGAATTTAAAAACCTCATCTAATCTAAAAAAGCATATTCTAAATTCACCTACCGATCAGAGTGTGTTTCTCAGGTAACATTCAACAGGTAGTGCTTTGACTTTTATAAATGTCAGTATAAATGCAAAAAACTGGCTAAACTAGACCTGTCAAGCATCTGAGGTACAGGAACACACAAAGAAAAAAATGTGGAGTAATCTGTTCAGTATCTCATTGGTACATCTCTCTCAACTCCTTCAGGACAAGCAAACAACCAGTAATGTCAAGCCATGTTCCCCCTCTCTCTCTCTCTTTTTATTTAGGTCATATTATATCTGTGCTGAGTGCAGGCTCCAGGCAAGCTCCTGTCACTGAGCTTCCACAGCAAAGCAGAAGAGAGGAAAAGGGGGGAGAAAAAGATGAAAACTCTCCTCCCTCTTCTCGCTGCCAGATTTCTGCCACCACCAATTCACTTCATTTGCTCCTTTACTCCCATTAGTCTGTCTGCTTGCCTTCTTTTTCCTCTCTCTCTCAATAGGCCTTTTAAAGTTTTTTTCCCCCTTTAATGTTTTGGCCTCTGCAACCTCCTCCTCGCGCCCTGCACCCTGGACGCGTCGGGCCCTCTGTAGATTTCTGTCTGTCTTTTGCTCTCCTCAACTCTGAGGGTTAAGATGTGGGTCGGCGTTGAATGTGGGGGCAGACAGCAGAGCTGGTGGTGGGAAATAGGGGAAGAAAGGTAAGAGAGAGAGAGAGACAGGAAGAGCAAGTTAGAAACAGAGAGAGAGAGAGAGAGAGAGAGAGAGAAAGTGAGAGAGATATCGAGAAAGAGAGAGAGAGAGAGAGAGAGACAGAAAGAGCACGTGAGAAAGAGAGATATCGAGAGACAGACAGAGAGAGACAGACACAGACAGAGACAGACACAGAGAGAGACAGACACAGGCTGGGAAAAGGGCTCACATGGCTGTCTGAGTCATGTGAGGGGGCTTTGCAATGGGATTGTCTGAGAAGGGTCCTGCTGGAGGACTGACTAGGACGGGGCAGCAGGGTAGGGGTCACACAGGATTCAGCACGGCAGGGGCTCTCGAAACCCTGTCCTCTCACCTCACACACATACACTCAGTCATTCTCCTTCCTTTGCCGCTGCATTTAATGAGACCATTATCACAATCCCATTAGGACTTTAGCCCTTGCCAGTTAAAACCTGCTTATAACTCTCCACAGTTCTCACCTACTTCTCTCACAGTTTCAGTCATTTATCCATCTAACTGAGGTGGGCAATATGCCAAAAATCTATTAACTTGGAAAATGAATTTTAATTATACATATGTCAGTATATTTATTGTTTCAGAAGTTTGAAGTCGGTAAAAGACCAAAAAAAAGAAAAAAAAAAAGAACCTGTAGTGTAAAAAAAAAACAAAAAACAAAAAACAAAAAAAAACAAAAAAAACACACACATCAAAAACTACCAGGGTATGTGTCTGTTTCTATTTCATTTTCTGTCCATACCTGTATTAACATTTAAGTGGCTTTAACTATAGTGATTTTAAATTTTTGTTATATTGTCCATACTTAAGAAACGCAATGAAAGAGAGGCAAGCAGGGCAGAGGAGAGGATGAGTGGGACAGAGAGTGAGCAGAGTTGGCCTGCAGATATGAGAGTATTTGAATAATCTCTCCAGGAATGGAAAACTGATTAATCCCCGCAGAAGGATCCTGGGGAAGAGCACAAAAAGCCTTTGAGAAAAGGGGAGGAGACTGAAGGGAGGAGATGGAAAGAACCTATAGGTCTGTTTCCCTTCACTCTCTCCACACAAATACAGGCCTCCCTTATCTTCAGTCTTCCTCAAACATGCGCGCACACACACACACACACACACACACACACAGACGATGCTTTTCCGTGTCACACAGTGCCATGAATGAAAAAAAGCCGAAAAATGCATAGTAATCCAATTTTTGAACATCAGCGCCAGTTTACGAAAAAATGGAAACACTCGAATGCCGGACACATTACATAAAGCAGGGCTCTAAACACAGCGATGCTGGAGAAACCGGCTCCAATCACAGCGCTGCTCAAAACGGGCCTGAATCAGCAGGAGCCAGCACCAGTGAACAACAGAGCTCTAGCCAGTCACTGCCTTTATGCAGCAGCCACAACTCCTCAGCCAACAAAAACAGGAAGACCAATTAGCATGGGTGTCATGGCTAATCAAGGGTGGACCATTTCTATTACAGCACCAGTTTAAAATTAATTCAGATTACTATCTCTGATTATCAGACACACATTAAGGGCTATTCTGCATGGGGGGCACAACACTAATAGTATTTTGATCCTAAAGTTTAAAAAGTCCATCTATCATATGTGAACACACCACAGTGTGAACAGCATGAAATTCGTTCCCTGCATTTAACCCATTAACCAAGTGAAGCAGCGGGCAGCAAGCAACACAGCGCCCGGGGAGCAGTGCATAGGCACGGTACCTTGCTCAAGGATACCACAGTGATGCCACTAGCAGTCCTGGGATTCAAACCCGTGACCTTCTGATGGCAGGGGCAACTTCCTGACAAACACCTACAACACAAAACTAGACCATGCCCTTAATGAGAAGATGTGAGCTCCTAAGTGAAGTTCCATATGTACAGCACATCTGTGAGCACATGGATATGGACACACAACAAATACGATGGAAGAAAAGAAAGAGAATGTGGGAGAAGTATAATACGGAGTTGGAGACTGAGGAGATAAAGAAACAGGACTACAGACCATTCTATCCCTCAAGAACTTCAGAACCTGTCAAACATTTGCTTCTTCAGTTATCACTTTCAAATGTAAAAGATTATCGCAACCCACAAAACAGAATTTTGTCCAGCAGAAACAAAACACAGTCAGGTACACTTCAGAGTCTGAAATCCCAAAATGCAAGAGGTCAACACCACCAGGGCAGAGATGCAGGAGAAAAAACCCCCCAGAGAGACAGAGGCGTGGAGAAGAGAAAGAATCCATCTGTACATGAAATAACATTACTCTGAGCATGTGGCCAAGAGCGGGCAGCCAGGAAAACTGGCAAAAATGATATGCCCAGAATTGCAGTTAGTAATTACACTCAATGTAAAAATTACAGTCTTCACAGAATATTGAAAAGTTGCCCATCCCTAATCTATACAAGTTATTTGGATGCATCCTTTCTTCTCTTAAGGGAAAACACAGAGAATCCATGAGACAGGGCCCAGAAAAAAACAGAAAGGTAGTTTGAAAGAGTAGAAAAGAGAAAGCAATATCACAGGAGCTTCTCCCTGCTGTTTTAACTGAGAGGATACTCAGTGGGGGCTGTCGGCCTCAAAATGCCTTGCCTTAATTATCGTTAATTGCATCTAATGACCCCAAGAACTAAATTCAGGCCATGGCAAGAGGATCCAAAGCAAAACCTGTATTAGGCTCACTGTCTTCATGACAGATCAATGTATATCTTCTGCAGACCATACCTCTCAAAGTATCTCAATTAAAACAACAACTAAACAGGGTTGTTAACCAAACCCATTTTTAGAGTCAGTTTTGCAGCCACTTAATGTGGAGATAAAGTCATGACACTTTGAACCAGAAAATAGCAGTAAATAAACTGATGAATGACGAGTCAAAAAGTGAGCTGTAGAAAACCTTGATCTTAAATCACCAAAAAAAAAAAATTATCTAGCTATGAGCTGCAATTGGGCTACATAATATTGAAATGTACTTATTTGACTGTTGTCTCTTGTCATTAATGCAAAAATCATTTGGACCAAGGCCTATTCCTGTAACTGAAAACACACTGTTGCAATGTCCAAAAAGTAAAGATCTCTGACAGTTTTTACAGTCATCTTCCCATATGACAAATGTGACATTTTCAAAAGGAACTTTGCTGTCACTTTGCAACTCATTTACTTTCAAAAGTTTTTGAGCATGCAAACTGGGATCTGGATATGACAGACAGGCCAGATTTTGCCATTTGTCTGTTTACTTGATTGTTAGGGAGAACAGGCTGAGAACAGCCCAACAGATTTTGTTTTGTTCTACATCATTTAAAAATATTTTTGCAAGTTCACAATTTTTGCACAAGCAATCCACATCTCCGATAATGTAAAGTGAAAAAAAGTGAAGTGGCCCCTTGTATTAATGTGTGAACACACTACAGCACAGCACACAGTGTGAACAATGTTAAACTCTTTTCTACGTGCAACCCATTCACCAAGTGAAGCAGCGGGCACCCAGCAATTGGGGCACCCTTTGAGCAGTGTGTGGGTACCTCAGTGGTGCTGCTCAAGGGTACCTCAGTGGTGCCACTAGAAGTCCTGGGATTCAAACCCACAACCTTCTGATCGCAAGGGCAACTCCCTAACCACTATTCCACCAGCTGCCCCAAAACTGCTGCCTTGACCCAGATTCAAACAGTGGCTGCTGTGGCCACAACACAGAATACTAACCACTATGCATTCACAGCATGTCACACCTCACACCACCGAAAACAAAACTAAAACCGAAAACAAACTCAGCTATAACATACCACATTATTACACACCACTACTACCCAGTCTTACTACTTATTACTATTTCTAAACCATTTGAGAATAACTGAGCCTAAAGTGGCGCAGATACACCTTCACTCAAATGCAAAAGGTGAAGTAATCTAGAGAAGTAAATATATTTTCAGTTTGAAATGTGACCTCAACAAACCAAAGGCATCAACCAAGGAGAAAAGACCTCATTTAGCATAAGTCATCCTCAGATTTTACCTGTTATGGTAAGTGTTAACTCCTGTGCTAGCAGATTTTTTACTCTGTCGGTACTCTGTAAGAAGCAGGTGAAACACTGGCAGACAAGATGGTCTACATAACCCGTGTGGCATGAAATCTCACATCCTCATTATCATCTATCTTCCCTATATTTCCAGTCAGGACTTCTTTTTCATCACTGTGTGAAGCATAAGTATCGGTGCAGTAGATCAGGATGTTTTTTCAGATTTTACAGGATTTTATAATGCCCGTGCTGCATTGCACAGAATTAATTTTAGATCTTGATAGGTCATGCAGTGTAAAAAGAGGAGTTTAAAAATTTACAGGTCTTATAATGTGGATCAAGGTATTTTACATACAAATCACAGCTGCCCCCATTTCTCCTCACAGCACAGTTAATATGTGACTTATCAACAGGCCTACCAGTGAGTGCACTCATGGTGTGGACCTTTGTGGTAAACGTGTCACACACACAATATACAGTCTCCCGAAAGATTTCCTGATGTAAAGGAAATAAACAAGAGGTAGTGGTACGATTTACGAGGACAGAGTCACAGACAGAGACAGAAGAAAGTCTTGGCTGACTAAGTATCCTTGTCCAAGGACAAGCTGACTAAACCTTATCTTCCATCAGAACAGAAAGCTG
This sequence comes from Bryconaethiops microstoma, assembly GCA_037577275.1. Classification (NCBI taxonomy): domain Eukaryota; kingdom Metazoa; phylum Chordata; class Actinopteri; order Characiformes; family Alestidae; genus Bryconaethiops; species Bryconaethiops microstoma. Next base: position 33,620,541 of record JBBJLS010000001.1, read on the forward strand.
CAAGCGCCGCATTATGAAACTACTCACTAGCTCCACACTCGTTCTACCAACAACGCAAAGAGACAGTTCTTTTCATTACAGACTTTTCCAAATCTAACCAAAACCAAGAAAAGAGAGCACATTACTCCAATTCTCAGGTCCTTGCTCTGGCTCCCAGTTCGGTACAGAATTGATTTCAAATCATTACTCATTTCTTTATTATGTCTTCCGTTATTTTTCAATTTTATGCCATTTCTGTAAAGAGCATTGTATGACCTTTTTGTGTATGATAATGTGTTATATAAATACTTGAACTGTGGTCACAAGTTTCACCAATGGAACGACATATTTTAACGAGCTGCACCTGAAAGGCATTACAGTGAAATGCATGGACTTTTTATTGTGCTACAGAGAGAGATTCAAAACACAATAAAAAAGATAAAGGAGGGAGAGGGATGGGAGTAAGACCGAGGAAAAGAAAGAGAAATGAGGTAAATCAAACGTACAGGTCAACATTGCAAAGTATCACAGTCAGTAGTGCTTAGCAGAGGTTTCTGGTGATATAGTACATTCCTGTGGGTGTACAGAATTGAGGACAGCACTGAACTGAAAAAAAAATGCCTTTCCATTTCTAATATACTCCATTTTTTTCAGGGGCAGCACACTTCCATGGAAAACTTTACAACAACCACTGCAGCAATGTTCGTCTATATACCCAAACAATTTTGCCATTGAGAGACCTTGAACAGCAGAGAGAGGCACGACGAACAACGTTAAAATGACAGTCAGCTGTGCTGTGAGTCTTTGAAAAATGGTCTCACTATTCAGGGAAAATGATTTTAGCGTCACGTCAGCTGTAGCATTCAAGTACATCAGCACTGGTCTCAACACTCGACATGCTCATTAATACTGAGATGACCTATGCGCAAATATTTCACATACACAAACAAAAATTAACCTTCGCTTGCCCAAATACAAACGAAAGTAAAGACTGTTCACATCACAGTCCAAATGACTCATGCCTCCCTCCTCAGAGGAGATGGGCCCTGTGGTGCACTGTGACGTTAAAAAGTACAGGCAAAATGAATTAGCCTCTGTCACCTTGGGGACTCAACACATTGGCAACTAGCGGGAACAGCATTATGTTTGCGCAGTTCTATGATGTCTTCACCCGGTTAACTCCTACTGAGTCCACATTTAGAAAAAAAAAAAAAAGAGGTGCTAAAAAAGGCCTAGAAATAATTCTTATAATTTAGTTCAGGAAAGAGCACACAGTAATGTAGTTCTTTGCAAGTCTGCTGCGAGTTACAGTTCTAGCGAGGGCCAGGTCAGTGTGCTCATGAAACTTTAGCCTTCTGGGAAGGCTCAGCTCATGCTTTATTCAGGGGCTGTCACTCATTTCCTTCAGCAGGACAAACGGATCTGGAGGCTAGAGCTGCACTCACAACACTGTTATGGCATCATCATAAAATGCAATTCTTTATTTTACATTTCTTTATACGTAAAACATAAGCTGTTACGAGCCCGGCTTATTACTTTGGAATTTTATTATTTTTTTAAAACAACCCTAATTTATATGATTCTTTATTAATAAATCATGCACTATTATATTTTTATCCAAGGTACTGTAATGTAAATGTTTTAAGATGCTTCACTACCCAGTCCAACTGCTTCATTACCCAGTCTATCTGAAGACAAAGATCAATTGGTTTCATGCTTCTCAACAAAAAGCAGACATCCTGCTAGCATCTGACTCTAATCCACTGCTAAAATGACTAAATTAAGAGATTATCTAGATTAAATTTAAGGCTGATGTTCTCAGATATGGAAAAAAAAGACAAGGGGCCCAAACAACAAATAAACTGTGTCCAGGATCAGGTTTAATCTGTGTTTGAATAACAGATTATGGGCTGTTTTTAAAATGTGCAGTAACTTCCTTAGAGGACAATCCAGTGTAGCATTCAGACATGAAAGAATCATTTCCCAGGTCAAAGAGGATACTGAGTAAACAGATAAAAAGAGCCCACGTGACTCAAGTCAACAGGGGAGATTTCATCACACCCTATCAGACCAGTCTTACCGCTCAGAGAGGGCCAACAAAGCCTGTAGTATTTAACACTCTCCTCTCAGGTGACAACCCTGCACCTGACTTGCACTCAAAGGAACCAATCTGTCCATCTTTACTGGCACCTTCTGTGGAATTAACTGAAAGAGGTCATTGTGAGTTTCACAAGACAAAAAGGTTGTAGTTTTCAAAGAATGGTACAGAGCAGCTTCAAAAAAAAAAAAAAAAAAAAAAAAAAAAAGTTAACATTACCACAGACCAAAAACTGTGGATGCCTGACAACTAGATGAGTGGAACCTTTAGTTATACCACGATACATGGCAGCTTCTCAGACTGGGGGCTGGGACCAGGGCTGGAAGGCTGAATGGAGCTCTCATCAGCAGATGCTGCACAGTCTCAAAAATCATCAGGTCTGAAAGCTGGGTTACAGCTCTCCATGAACACTTGGCGCAGGCAGTTGATGGCTAGATCAGCACAGAAAGGGTATTGTTCCCCGATGTCAACTCAGCGGGGAGCCAGCTTCACAAAGCTCGTGCCAAACTCACTACGGATGGGCGAGCTTTCAATAGAAGAGGTGCACCCAGACAAAGGCTGTCTGACTAGTGCGCGGACTCACCTTAAGGGCTGCAGCTCTGATAAATGTCTGAATGACTAGAGGCAACCCTGGCAGGTTTCTGACGCAATACAGAGGAAATGCACTTCCCACCATGCCACCGCCTCGCCTTCTCAAGGAAAAGAACACATGCCTGCATTCTTTACACATTACTTATAGTATTCATATCTGAGGGAGGGCACATTAAAGAGGTGTGTGGAATTCTCACACTGTACTTTACGTTGCCCTGGTCTAGACTACAAGTCATCCTTTGGGAAGGTAAGGAACATTTGGACAGCTTGTTTACCGCCATGATAGCAGGTTATGTGCTAAGTTAAGAGCTGTGTTTTGATTTCCCACAAACCATATGATTTGTTTCTCATAAACTCTTGTCTACTGCAACAACACCTGGTCTTTTATTCAAATAAACTCTTCTTTTATAATGAAACTTTCAGGTAGGCTGAAATATCAATTAGTTCCTTAGCCTAACATTTGACTGCATACATCAGACAATGACACGTAAAGGACAAACTGTGGAGGAAAATCATCCAATTTCTATTATATGGCAAATGAAAAGAACATATTATAAAGGGCACTGCATCACCACAGAATTATAAAATCTTCCTCCCAGTTAAAAAAAAAAAAAAGGTCCTACTGCTTTATTCACAATCTTTCTGACCCCTCTATGGGTCTCCGTATGATGGCAGACTGATTATCAAAGATTAGAAATAATTATTTGGTACAGTATTATAATAAGGAGAGATAAGATCATAATATGGTCCACAAAATGACCCACAAACAGTCCACACATCCTGAAATCCGTCAGCTTTTTGGCAAGGGCTCATATGAGATTATATGGACAAAAATGTTAATGTAGGCTCCAACATTACAATAAAAAATGGTAATGTTCTCTATTAAACGTTTTATCTGACATCAAAATTCAGCGTTTCACTTTTCCCAACAAACAACTTAACTTGAAGTATGACATCTATCGTTATGATAAAAAGCCACAGAAGCAAAAATAAAACAGCACCACAGCAAATTTGTGTAGCCCACCCTTCCATTACACAACAGTGTGTGCTAAAAGGCCAGGTTGAAGGTCCGTACAAACCATGACTCAGCAAAACGAACAGATTTCATGACAGCAAGGGGTAGAGGAAAGGGCCTTCTGTTTGGCTTCACTACTTGTCCCAAAACAACCCTGTTTACAGACAGTGGGCCAAAAAATTGAACAAGGCGTGTGTTAGATTGCATTCCAGGAGAACAGCTGAGGCAGAGATGTAAAAGGCTAGGGAAAAGATTCCCCTCTGATGGGGTACAGAGCTCTTCAATAACAATCAGACACCGCTGCCGTTACCAGGGAACTGCACCCGAAATAACGTGCCCACTTACAGCCGAGTGCAAAGCCTTGGTCCAATGTCATATTTTGCTGATTTTCTAAGTGAAAATAAGCACACATGACCTGCAAGAAACAAGCTTAAATATGGCATTTAGCTCATTTTAAGGTACATTCTTTCATACATGTGTAAAAATGAAACAATACTTTAAATGAAACATATGTACACAAGCATTTTCTGATTTTTAAAAGCTAATAATCAGTAAATGTGCCGCAAAATGTGCAGATGTGTGCTGTCTAAAGAGGATGTGTACTTATTTTTCTATAGCTTTGTAACTAGAGTAGCACATGAAAATCACACCTTGGTACTGGCTATCGATTACTATTAACTAGGCATGTAATAAAACATATTTATTTACCACTCCCCCTCCCCCCTGGGACAGGGGTAGTGAGACTATACAGCCTGTGAAGTGCAATGTTATAAGTGTTTATGAGGTCAGGCATATTGACATAAACTGAAATGGATCCAGCATCCTATTAAAAGCCCTCCGTGATAGTGTGTGTTTGATTTATTTATTTATTTATTTATAATTATAATTATAATTATATACACACACACACAGGGGCAAAAAAGTATTTAGTCAGCCACCAATTGTGCAAGTTCTCCCACTTAAAAAGATGAGAGGCCTGTAATTTTCA